>OZ007592.1:370593330-371190823 GCA_963931845.1 Maratus michaelseni | reverse complement strand
TCTTTTTCCCTGCTTTCTAACAAACTATTTCAAATATTGGAATACAACAACACTGTTACAAATTGTCCAGTCATTTCGCCGTTTTTATAGAAAACTGCTACATAACCATAATATAACTCTATTCTAATCATGTTATTGCCCATATTATGGTCGCAATAGAGTAAAATTACGATTATACAACCATTTTCTATAAAATCGGTCAAATGACTAGACAGTTTGCTTCAAATGTTTAACAGTGAAGTTGAAGATTGTTGTAATGATTATCATAAATAAATCTTAATTACCCCGATAAATCAACGGGAGATTCCATCTTATTGATGAATTAGTTCCCGAATTTGTGAGTATTGAATCATTAGTTGATTGATTGTCCAGGTTTTGCCCTGTTTTTTCAAAACCTACTTTAGATATTGGAATTCGACAAACTTCATATTATAGTCAAACATATACTCTATCTTCCCCTGATAAGTTTAGTATTTTATATGAAATCATTATTAAGCCTATTTTCTACAAACAGATTGACATAATTTTTTGAAATTTTTTTTGACTACGCGACGTCTAACTATACGAATTGACCTATAACTAGGCGTTTTTTCGGAAAATCACAGAATGTCAATCAAATTTTATATATTAGTGCTGATATACTAGGTTGATGCAAAAGTTCTATCGTATTTTAACACCTAATTTTAATAAATTTAATACCGGTAAAATTTTAATACTTCATAATGTCTTCAAAACCAGAGGGTATAATAAAGTTGTTAGGTATAAAACTTTTACCGGAAAAAAATATATTAATATTAGGTATTAAAATGCGAAAGAACTTTTACATCCTCCTGATAGATATGAAGTTCAATCTGACACATCGTTTAACAAAAATATTCTCCAGATAGAGCAACGTATAGACCACCGAAGATCCCAATAGGTTCCCTTGTACCATACACAGTATTAAAAACCTTGAAAAACCGAATATATCAACTTAATTTCGTATTAAAAATGAAGTATTTTATTTGTAATTTGGTAATGAAATATATTAAAAGAACTTTAAAAAACAGTGGCAACGTTCTTCGTATATTCCAGGAATATTTTCTCTTCATACGCGTTATATAATAAGCAAACAATTTTCAGGAAAAATATAATTATCTTTTCTGAAGCATTAATTGCAGAACTTCTGTGATAAGTTAAGGCTTACTATTCGGATGTACTGATGACAATTAGCTCACTAGCACATGGGTTCGCTACCCCTGCCATACAAAGAAAGCCATCCCCGGGGCCCTCCGCGGCAGAGTGGTTAAGACACCAACCCGCTAATCACTTGAGAGCGTAGGAGCAGGTGGTGGGTTCGACTCCCGCTGACTCCGTTGCGCACTCTTTATGGAGTTCACGGATGTATTTTTTTGTGATGTTTACTTACTTGTGTCTATTCCGTATTTATGTAACTTGTCGAAGTTCTGTATGCGTTCCTGTTAATAAAAAATGTATGGATAATTCGCAACAACCGCCTTGTAGCTATCACTATCGAGGCACTCCTCTTGCAAATGTTCAAAAGCCATCCCTGTTCTTACACATTAACACAAAATCCAGGAGCATTCTTTGGACATGATGGGCAGCTGGTTTGTCGAGTATTTCAAATAAATGTTTCTTGGAAATAACTGGAATTTAACCGAATAATTCTGAAACGATCTGCAGAAATACCAGTAAGCTACCTGCGAAACACCAGGAATGTTGCTGTTCATTTCACAGGAAGGTTACAGAATTTTCAGCGGAACGTTCCAAAATTACCCAGAAAATTTTAAGTTATTTTTAATAAACGTTTCTACATTTTTCTAAATTATACTCGTACATGTAGAGCAGCACATACGCATCCCTAGTAATCTCATTCGCGAAAGTAAATTTGCGACGCTAAACAAAGTATCACTGGAGAGATTTTCTGTAGGTTAAGCTATATTTCAACACTAGTTTATGCCCGAAAACGCAGGCGAAATATATATATAAACAGCGATTTCAGTTTAAACTGGTGACATCGGAATTTTTGTATTAATAAGTAAATCAGTACAAAATTATTGCATCGTAAACAATTTGGAAAGCTGTTATACATTTTAACACTAAGAAGACTAAAGGGTATTGTGTATACCAGCATTGGTGCACCCATGTGCTAGCGGACCAACTGACATCACTATTTCTGAATAGTGATTTACTTAATGACAGAAATTCTGCAATTAATTTTTCAAAATAGAAAACCAAATTATTTCAGGAAAATCTTATTACTATAAAAACGTTTGAAAGTTACAAACGTTGCTTTGATATGCGTAGAACTCTACCATTCGTTTACAGTCTAAATGTTGCAATATTTAACAGATTTTAAATGTGTTTACAATTTGATAATTTTATTCTGCTTTTATTTAATAATGAAAAATGTCAACCACCAGTTTACACTAAAAGCAATGTTAAATCATACATTTCACCTGAAATTTTCAATTTATACTTGTTTGGCCCTGCAGCATCCCTTGAACAAGAAGGTTGCTCTTCTCGAACATTAGGCTGTTATTGGGTACTGAAGGGTATGCATTCGTGGCTTGCAGTAGCTGGGCGTGTATTTGCGCGGCGCGGTAATGAAAATCTGAATTTTAAGCATAACAGAAAATTTGCTGAATTATTCTTAAAAGTTCTGCTAAAGTTTTAGTAAGCTTCCTGTGAAATATAAGGAACATTTCTGTTGACCAACGAAACATTGCATTGAAATGTCAGTAAATTTCCTGTACAATGAATGGAACCATTCCTTGTAATTCACAAGAAGCTTGCTGATAGTTCAGTGGAATGTATTCAGTAAATGTATAGTTATTTCTATGGAACGCACAAGGATTTTTTTACAGTATAATACCTACCAGACATTAGCTTTAGAACCGTATGACTTTAATAGGTATATGCCATTCATGGGAGATGCTGAATTGTGAGCGATATCAGTTTTTTCCATACTCTATAAAAGTTCTCAGAGATTTTCTACAGATAGTTTATGCAGTTACCTCACACTAATTAACATTGAACGAGCTTTCTGGTTGGTTCATTTTTCTCATGTGTTGTGTACTTGTTGTAGTGATGGTGTACTTAACAAAAAGAACTATTTTCTTGAAGTGTTTTATCATTGAATTCGCATTAGTATTAAAATTAAATATTTATTTGAGAGTGCCATCGTCTTAACTTCTCGAAAATCGGTGGTGCATTTCTGGAAAACGTAATTTTAATCTTTAAATGCCACATTGACACCCGAATTTTGCAATGAAGTGTTTCCTTTTATTAATTACACGGGGAAATTTTTTTACTTTTTTCAAATACTTTCAAAATTGTAATTTTTTGCTTTTAAATTCTAGTGTCAATAAATCATTTCAGGATTTTACGATTAGAAGTACATTTTCCGTGAAAGCTTAAAAGAAAACTTCCTGAAAAACGATTAAAAATTTTTTAAACTGCCTATATTAGAATTATTTTTAATTGTTTAATGTCATAAAAATAGATAAAAAAAAATACTTATTTTTTTAAGCATATCTTTTAAAGCAATCATTAGAGGAGAATTAGGATATCAGAATCCAATGATTAATGGTATCCATCCAGTGTTTGCAAACTACCGCGCAACTTTGAAAAACGCATCATTCCCTCTGTTGACTGCCTAGTGAACTTAGTGTGTTTTTAATGTTGAAAGATTATGCTTACATGCCTTTTCCAATCTAAACGATTTACCAATATTTTGATCTATTTAGTGGTATCACATTCCAAGGTAAATCAGTTTTTCATTAATATTTTTATTTACTTTCTAGTTTACCGCATATATCAGTTACTTTGCTACACATGTGCGGTTTGGAAAGTTAATTTTAATGTGTTGGAACGGCGTGGTGAGATTTTCTGAAAAACGTAATAAATATGGGAATAACAGACTCGACTTTGGAGAAATCACAGTCCTGAATATAAATAGCTGTGATTTCTCAACATCGTTTCTCTGTGGATTTCAAGTGGATTTAATTATATTTTTACTGTTTATTTTCAGTCGTAACTAGAATGTGAAATTTTTGTAGGTAACAATAATTAATTACGCATGTATTTATTTTATTGTTATCGAATTTCTAATGAAAATAAAATTATGTATTAACGTCCAAAATTTTATTATTTTTTAAACAAATTTTCTGGAAAATAACTATGTTTTCACTTTATTTATACTCAGATTTCCAAGTTTATTCTTGATTTACAAATTTCTTTTTTTACAGATCCCAAGGAACTTACAAGATCAACAGAGAGAGCCTCTTGGACAGAAGAGAGCTTGCAAGGGTCGTGGGACTTCATAAGGTCAGGAGGATGTAGTTTGCGCTCTTCTAGCATCAAGTTCAACACCTCCTACAGCCCTTTCAAAGAACGTTTGAAAAGGGTAAAACAGATAAACCTAGGATTAGTAATACAGCTTTATTCACTAAAAATAAGAAAGGGATTTGGCTCAGAACATTCTGCTTCTCTCAATCTTATTCTATGGTGTCACGCTTACATGTCTTCCGCAAACTTGCGTACCAATTTGCAGAAGCTAATAATATAAAATAAACATTCAATAAAAACTCTAAAATTCCAGTATATAATTGGTTTTATGGACTGATAATGATAAACCCATCCTTGAGCGCATAAGGAAGCCCGAGGAAAAAATAATTTCACAGAATATTAGTCTTCCACAAAGAGGCAGTTGTACTTTTTTTGACAACTTTGAATTCTGTCCAAGCACACATTTTTCTCAACCGTAACTTTATCATGTATGATATGTCCTATTTAATATGTTGTTTTAATTCATGTCATTTATTTTTATGTCAGATTTTACTTCCATTGGAGTTAAATAAATATATTATTCAGTTTATTGGTATTCCTTTATATAAATATCATTTCAGTGCTCATTCCCTTTCTTTATTTTTATAAAATTAAAATTTATTTATATGCATACTATATCACAAGCAAACAGAGAAAATAAAATTATGTAACATTCAACGAAATTTCTGAAATTGATCGTAGATTTTTCAACAAAACATATAAAATCGACTATAAAAAATATTATATATTTTTTAAATGATAATCTTAATACAAATTATGTTTAATTAATCTGAAAATGTTATCAGCTGCTTTTAACTTATTTTTCAATTTCGCTTTTACATAAATATTTTTTCAAAGAATGATGTTTCTTATTAATTATATCTAAAACAATGAAATAATAAGAAAAATGAAAGTTTTTACAAAAGTGTTACTTCGTATTTCTAAATGCAGAGGTTAAATGAGGAAACGGGAGGGAGAATTCTTTAGTTTCGGTTTTTATTTTTTTCTGTTTGTTTAATTCGGTATACCATGACAGTTAATTGTTAAATTAATTTAAAAAAAGTAATTAAATGAATGTTTTCGCTTCATTTGATATTTATTCATTTAAATGCAATGTCGGTTACATTTTATTTTTGTATTTATCTTATGAATCGAAATGCGAAGAATTTATAAATATAAAAATATTCTAAATATTCTATTGTATTACCACATTTGATCTAATTAAACAAAACATATTTGAAATCCGCATTTTTACAGACTTCTTTTTACAAACTGAAAAATCTAAATTAAATTTTATCTCAGTAATTAACCCGATTTTCACAAAATAAAATAGAAATTTACTCAAATGTGTTTTTTTGCATACTTTAAATAACATTTATTAAAAAAATAACAATAAATTACTAGAAATACCAATAAATTAATGGTTTAAACAATAGATAGACAAAAGAAAAATAATAAACAATTTTCACCAATTGTGAATTTAAATCGTAGAATTGGTGCAAATTAATTGAATTATTTGAAAATGAAAGGTATCCCCCCCCCCCACACACACACACCTTTTTTTACGTTGTTGTTTTAAGAATGCGAATCTTTTTATTTTTTTACAAATTTTTATTTATTTAAGTGGGATTAAAAAAATTGCTAAACAAAAATAATTACAGTGATCTTCCACTTATACGCGATACACGGATATCATTTTTCCGCACCAGTTTTTTATAAGGTAATTTTCGGCTTCTTAAATCGCAGAATTTATAAATCGAATTTTACTGCTTTAAATAGTGGTATGAAAAAGTAGTTACTGAACATCGCGTATAAGTGAGAGATCACTGTAAATTAAGTATGCAATATTGTGTTCAGTAATGTAGATGTTCAGAGTTGAAGTGGTTCAAGTGAATAAATCATTATCCAGAGACATAATGAGGTAAAGTTAATGGGCTTCCGTTCATTTCATTGCGAATCATTGGAGACAATAGTCATTTGTTTCTCATGTTTTCAAACTAGGACATGGTTTTTACGGTATTGAACAAAGTATTGTCCATAGAGAAAGACTTCATATGAGACTCGGTCGAATAGAAAAATAAACTTGATATGTTTTGGTCTGAGCACCTCATATTTAATGCTTCACTGACACTAAAATGTCAAGCTTTAGCGTACTTAGATTTCTTACTTAGTTTCTTGAAATATTTTAAACTTGGACTTAGGATGTATAAAAAGAAATTCTAATAGTTTGCAAACGAATCATTCCAAATGCATGTGTATAAATACATGAACTTTACTTTTTCAAGCCTAATTCCAAACGTCCGTGTTATAAAAGGTGTAAATATAAAGATAGTACAAAATTGAATTACGAGTAAAATGAATAATAATTATCTGGTCAAGGAAAATTTTACCCTAATGAAAATAGCAATATTATGTATTCTACTGTTTTTTCTTTAAGTGTAATATTTTACTCTTTTGAAAATAACTTAGGATTAACCGAGGATAAAGCCATAATGAGGAAGCGTCTGGATGACGTGTATAGCATATGATAAATCGTGAATGTTGCATAATATGTTATTGTAAAATACAGCTGTTGTCAAAGGTATCTGCGTCCGCGACCCCCTCCTTCACATAAACCTATAACATTGCTGAAATTGTAAAATTATTAGCTAAAATTGTTGACGAAACGGAAATATTTTTTAGATTTTGAAACATGTGATGCTATTATTATTTAAATAGTAAAAGAACCGTTTAGAAATAACTGATAAGTAACAAGAGTTGAAAGTCTGCACCTCAGTGAGGGAGGCTACTGAAGAATTATTAGGGCTAATGAATGAAAATATGTGGCAATTTGGTGATTTACAAAACATGAACGTTTAAAGGAAATGGACGAATGTCAAATATAATGCTGTCTTAAATAAAAGTTTTCTGAGCAGAAACAACATCGTATTTAGTTGGTTATGAGACTCCACAAATCACGATTCTGAATATTGACAACTTTGTTGACTAAACGTCTTCAACCATAACAACGACAGTCCATACGACAGATTGGATCCGTAAGCGTATCAAAACAGATTGGATAACAATTATTTATGCACTAGAATTGTGGTTACTTATGCATGAAAGCGAGACCCAATAAAAAATGTTCCCGCTATCTAGGACAACTTTTATTTTCCACTTACAGATATATAAGGAAAAAGGTATATGATTATTTGGGAGTATGTTTTTATTAGTATACTTAGTTTCATTATTTTAGGGGTTTTTTTATTATTAGTATACTTATGTTTCATGATACTAAAGTCCTCATTAATGTTAAGGGTAACGTGTTATTTTGTTAAGGGACAGTTGAGACTTCGCAAAGAGCCTCATATAATGCATGTTTTAAAACCTCATGTTTGTTTATATACATGCACCAATCTTTCAATTTAGTACATGTATATGTCTGACATTCATTTATGTTTATGTTTATGTTTATGTTATGTCTATATGTATATGTATATGTATGACATTCATTTATGTTTATGTTTATGTTATGTCTATATGTATATGTATAAGTATATGTATATATATATATATATGTATATGCATTATGTATATGTATTATGTATTATGTATATGTATATGTATGGTTGTGTTCAGGAAAGAAGATCGCGCGGCGCGCGCGCGATGGAGAGAAGGGTTATGGAGTAGGTCTTATCGGAAATTTAAATAATTTAATATATTGAAATAATTTAATTATTTCAATTATTTTAAGCTTCTGTGGCTCGGATTAGGTGAAACTAGCGACTACACATCTTTATCCTCCAAAAAAAAATGGATCTTATAATAGGAATATCTATTTTTATTTCATCATAATAAACCACCGAAACATTCATGAAAAGCATCACGTGATCAGATAGTCCGATCCGCGTTCATAACCTGCAAATTTTTAGCGCGGGCTGCGCGCGGGTGACTCACAAAAATTCTGTGGGCGATTTGATCACGTGATTGGGCTTTTTTGTGTCTTACTTGGTTTGGTAGGTTGATTGATACAGCTGTAGCAACATGATCGGATATCTGAAAAATTAAAAATTTTTAACATTCTAAAATGATTTTTTAAGCCTTTGATCCAACATAAAAATAATAGAATACGAAAGTATGATGTATATATATATATATATATATATATATATATATATATATATATATATATATATATATATCATATAGTTACATAACTGCTGTCAACTTATATGTCTCTAAAACTACAGCACCTACTAAAACTGATATATTAGTTTAGTTGATAGCAGTTACATAAATATATATATTGTACAAACCAATGCATATAATATTATAAAGTTTAATTTTCTATAACCAGTGCACCTTTAACTAACAAGGGAGAGGACGTTCGGATCACCGAATTCCTGAAACACGGTATTGGTGGTTTCAATTAAATTAATGTAAACTCTAAAAAAAAAAGGGTACTTTTTGGTTAACCGGGTACCAGTGAAACAAATATAAATATATACACAGACACACATATATATATATACATACATATATACACAAACATATATGTAGATATATATTTATTTATTTTTTTCACTGGCGCCCGGCTAACCGAAAAGTACCAAAAATTGTTATGTACTTTACTGACGTTTGGGTTGTCCTACACAGATGAACCTGAAAAGTATGGATACAAAGTGAATGCTCGCCATTTATTTCCGATTTTCTTCCCCTATTTTTATTAATTTAAAAATTATTTATCAGTTGCTTTATATTTTTTGGGATAAATAGAATGTTAATAAATCAAGGTCGTGATACCAACATATGTTGGTATCACGACCTTGATTTAAGATAAATCTTTTAACATATGTTAAAAGATTTATTTCTTTATTTATAATAGTAAAATAGAATCTTTGTTAAAATTTGATAAAAAAGCTTTTAAACATTTTATTAAAATATATTTTTCGATAACAACCTTGTTGAAACATAATTATTAATTTCTAAAAATTTATTTTTCTTGAAATTCATTTTAAGATGTAAATTGCATTATTTATTATATTGCAATAAACATCATAAAACACGAGAAACAAATGCTAAAATACTTGTACATTCAGTAGAAAATTTATAAACATTCTAACTATATTTTATTTATATTCATTACGAAACTAGACGGTAAACCACATGTATTTTACCTCTTTACAAAAATAGGTACTGATATTTCTAGTTTAAATAATGTATATATTTTACATTTTATTTTTATAATATTTTTTACATTGTAAAATATGCTTTGCATTCTATTCGTACTAAAAATTCACTGTTGAAGTACTCATTATAAAAACATGGAGAAATTCGTGCAAATTGACTATATTTTCATTTCTTATTTTACATTTGCTAAAAAGAAAAAAATAATAATAATGTTTAAATATTAAAAGACACTGTAATGTAAAATTTTAATCGTAAAATAGCTGAATTTGTCGTATTTAATTAAATAAGTAATTGTTAATAATATCAAATTTTGCTTTTATAAAATATATTCCATTAATCATGAAAAATACAAAGCAACCGATTAAACATTTTGAAAAAAACAAAACAGAAAAAACATGAAAAAAAAACCCAGAAAAATCAAGCAGAAATTTTGGGGGATCGAACCCGCTACCTCCAGAATCAAGAGCAGTGCTCTAACCATTCGGCCACCAAGTTCACTTCTTAATTTAACAAAATATCATTAAAATACGCTAACTAGTCAAATGAAGGACCGTGTTCATTATCATTGATTTGGATGTCCAAATCAATGATAACGAACGCAGGCCTTTCAATTTCATTCACAGTATAGACTCACTGGATATTTTAATCTCCATCGCCCGCGCGCCGCCTGATCTTCTGTTCTGAACAGCCCCTCAATGTAATATGTTTATGTTATGTATATATGTATATCTATATGTATGACAACCAGTTATGTTTATATTTATGAAAAAGTATCTCTTACAAGCAGATATAAATAAATACGTGTGGGTGTGTGTGCGAGATGAGGGCGCGCCCATGAAAAGCGTTATAAAAATTAAATGCGGCCTATTGTGACCAAAAGCCTTGATTTTGAGTAAATGACATGTATAATAACATCTGATAACTATCTCAGCATTTTGAAATTGGAGAGTATATGCTGCTGCCAATATCTGTCAAGTATGTTGTTTCAACATCCAGAAGTTATGCGTAGAAACTTGCAAACTTGCCATAAATATATTATATAGTTAATCATTAATGAATAAACCTTGTTTCGGATTTATATAGGTATTTGAAACGCTAAATAAACTAGTGTGATGCAATAAAGGCAAAAAAACTCCTCAATAAAACCATAAAATCAAGAAATGCGCTAAGTCTTTCGAATGAACCCCGTCTCTCGTCTTCAGGCGCCAACAATTATTATGCAATTACTATTACATCTGCAGAGTTGCCAAGTCTCCGGCTTTTTGCACACCAGTAATTATTTAGAGAAAATGTTGTTCTTTTAAATCGCAAAATGCTCCGATTAATTAAAACAACATTTTCTGTACTAAATTACTGGTATCCAAAACGCCGGAGACTTGGCAGGTCTGCATCTGATTTGTGTTTTAATTCTTTAATTTATATATTTATAATTTTTTGTATTTTGTGCTTTTATATACATACTTTATATTTGCTTGTAACTTCTTTTAACGTATATGGCACTAGTTTTATTCAATCTACTTCAGAGTTCTCCTTCTGTGCAATGTTCTTCTAATTGGTTAATATACTTGTATGACGGTCTGATGCCATCTTCTTTCTTATTGGCTGTTTTCTTTAACTTGTCTCTTTCCTATCCATATTCTTTCAGTCTTGATCTTGGCTTCTAGCTGATAACACGTTTTTATGCGTCTGAAGAAGAAACACAAAGTTCTTTCGAAAGACCAAGCACATTTCTTCATTTTATGGTGTTATGAAGAAGTTCTGTCTTTGCTTTTATTTTGTAAAGGTATATTTTGAAAGTTCTCACTGCATTTACATTTTAATGTTAAGTATTAATCTAATATTATACATTTTTTAGTAAAACATGTAAACAATAAGTCGGTCAAGAGCGAGTATAACTCGCGCTTAAATGGTTCCGTACATTAAATTTATTAATTACTATTTATAAATAAACTGTTACTACCCTAATTTTTTCATAATTTTAGTTTCAGTAGTTTCGGAAATATGGAAGGCGGGACATTTTTTTTTTGAGGTATACTATCGACGATATCGCTTAAAATAAAATACCTAAAATTAAAGCAAATATATTTTTGAGTTCGATGTTACTAGAACGTTACCCTACACGTTATATGAAAATAAACATTTTTTTCAGGTATCTTATTTAATATCTCGGCTAATTCCCGGCAGATTTTTTTCGAAAATCATTATCAAATATCCTTAGATGATTTTGCGTTGATAGATATCTCGAGCGCTCGTCATCTCCCCCGCTGACTGCCCGAAAATTAAGGTTTGTGTGTAATGAAAAATTGAGTTTTTTTCAAAAATTATGCTAGCTAGGAAAATCGCTATAATTTTCCTGCAAGATTTAAATAAACTCCTACTACCCCTAACTTTTTTTTTAAATTTTAGTTTCAGTAGATTCGCTAATCGAGGGAAGGGACATATTTTTGCAGTGCATTTTCAACGATATCCCAGAAAATATGATACCTGAAATTAAAATAAATATTTTTTTGAGTTCGGAATTACGAGATCTTTCACACGATACCACCCGATATACAAAACGAATTTTTTCCAAGTAACTTAATTAGCCACCTAAATTTTTCCTAAGCATATTTGTGAATGACTAATAATCTGAAAATATGTGGGTAAACATGCTTTATAACTTTCTCAAGTATGAACGTTCCACGCACCATAGTTTTCGAGTAAAAGAGCTCTGGCAGACGGACACAGGAGTGAACTTAGAATGGTTCAGTTTTTAATTTTTAAGTACGGAACTCTAAGTACGGAAGTAAATTTAAGATTTTTTTTCATAATTGTCTCTGCATGCAGTGTTATGAATAATATTAGGAAGAACGGCTTGCTGGAACATGCGAAACATTTTATGAAAGATGATTTCCGATTAATTTGCGAATAGAATTGCTATAAAAAATACAAAATTTAAATTATGTTGTACGTTGAAATGTATGCGAAAAAATTTAATAAAATAAACTGGTGCAAATATGCGTCGGAAAAACTGTGTTCTGTTCTGATAGTCAAGTTTGTAGTTTTTTATCATAGAAGTTGTAGTTTTTTTTTCGAGTCAAAAAACATTTCTAAGTTTGCAGCAGGAATCCTTTTGACAGAACATTACAGTTGAAATTGCAGAATTTGATGTAACACTACCTTATCCATAACCAATATGTAAAACTCGTCTTATTACTTATTATGATTCATTGGATAAACAAGTTATTTATTCTGCAAAAAAATAGTACACATTTTTCCCTTTTTATTTTTAGGAAGAATGTAAGACAGAAAATGCGAAATGAACAAAAGTTTGATTATTTAGATTATTACTTACATTAGATAGCAATACCTTTTTTATATACTTAAGAAATATAACAGATCGATTTTTACTTAATTTCTTATCGTTGCATGATTAAAATAACAAAATTAGTGCATGAGAGTTAAACGTTAGCAGTCTTCTACTAGAATTTTTTTGGTTTATTTACAAAGCCGCAAATAGCTGCTAACACTACACTTATTCTTTTTATAGCAAAAAATGCAACATTTATTGTTTTCTAAATTAATTCAGCGTAATATCATTAGTATCACTCATATTGATTAGTGAATTGGGTTTTTTGTAAGTAAAGAGGCGATCGTCATTAGAAAAAAAAACAGAAAAATAGAAACAAAATTTTTTATACTAGTTAACGTAATTTATATGAAGCAAATTTCGAATACTTTGAAAATCTTGTTATGCAAGAAATATAGCTTTATCAACGTAAACGTCTACCATTACAGATACTTTATTAAAAAAATTTCTATGAAAATAAATAAGGAATGTATTTATTCAGATTAGTTTTTAACAAAATATATACGCAGAACACAGAAATTTCTTGTGTGGTTTCAATTATGTTCTCTCTCTAAAGATAAGCAATTTAAAAAGCGATACAGGAAAACTACACATGCACATTTTAACGATATAATTACAAATATTCATTAAAAATAAGATATTTGTTAACAGATAATTTTATTAACCATACGTACTTCATTATATTCAAGGATTTATTTTACTTTTACTCTTAAAGAGATGCATTTAAAAAGTCGATATAAAAATTATTAACCATTATTTTAAAATACATAACTGCATTTATTTATTAAAATGTATTTGTTTGCAGGAAAATTACGTACAAGAAATATTACACAATATTTCATTAGGTTCGAGAACATTTGTTAACTTTCATTCTTAGAAGGATTTTTTAAAAAAATGTGAAAAACGCATAATTCTTATTTCTATTATCTCTGTAATCACCATACTAATAAACACATTTACATTGCATTATAATACGAAATTTTTAGGGATAAGCGTTGAAATTTATTTCAACAACAAATCTTACGATATTTAAGTTGCTGATTCTAAAAAAATAGACCAATAATTCTCACTTATATCGAAAAAATACAACATAATTCCAATATAATTTTCCGAGATAAGTTTTCAGGGAGGGAGTTGTAATAATGAGAAAACCTGTTTTAAGTTTCTATTCTCCAGTGTTCATTCCATGTACAGTGCAAACAGAAATGAGCTTTTTACAATCGTATTCCCGTGAAAACAAAAAAAAAAAATAGGATACTTTTTGCACCAAAGAAAATCCAATTATGGTGCTTTTTTTTTATGTCAGATTAGACAAAGCTATCAATTTGCAATCGAAATCCTTCAGTTCCACCCTTACAGTAATAATATAATCTTCCAGTGATAATGCCAGTTTGTTTTTAGCCCAAAATAGTAACAATCTTATAAGCAAATTTACGTATACAGGGTGCATCAACTTTGATAGTTAAAATTAGGTGGGGAGGTAGAAAATAGCAAAAGAAGACAATCTGACATAGGAAAGATTCGGCGTAAACCTCAACCAGCGCAAACCTCAGAATCAAATGTTTGCAACTGGATCGGTCCTCGTACCTGTTATAATAGGGAAGCAACCGATCAACACGGACAAAAAACTTTTTTTTGCAAAACTGTATTATGATGGATCGTGTCCCTTTAATAAAATTTTAATGATCAAAACTGACTTTTTAAGGCCATACACGTGTCTTGTGAAGACATTTACAAACTAGTATTAAACATATACCAGAGTTCTTTTCAAAGTTCTCGTTTACACTTCAGTATTTTTATATGATTCCATTTGCATAGGATATTTGATGCCAAAGGCTAACGTGAAAGTTCTGTAGAATTCCGATTTCTGTTGCAATTTTAAATTGAGAACGATTATAATTTTGAAATGGCCAGTATCGAGGAAGTGTGTCATTTATAGCCTTGAAAAATTAACACAAGCTAAATTCAAAATAAATTAACGAAGTGCAATAAAAGCCATGGGCTTAGATGCTTTACACTCACGCTAAAAAAAAAAAAATTAATCGGTTAAAAAAAAGAAAAAGTCGCCAAATTTAGGGGATTTTTTCCTTTAATGGCAACCTAGCCATTGTATTAAGTTATTCGTTTGGCGCAGTCTTGGAAATCGCGCCAACCAAACAGTCGCCAATCTTTTGTTTACATTTTAGCGTGAGTGTAACACATCTGTTCCAAGCCATGCACCACAGATATGTTATGAAAAAGAATCATTTTAAAATATTGAGATGCAAACGAAACATTTGTTGAGAACACCTCCATTGGTCTGACATTATCTTGTGAATGTCGTATGGGGACAAACGTATGCTCTTAAGCACAAAATTTATTGATATTTTGGCCCACTACAAATTTCAAATTTTTAGTTTTAGCTGAATAATAATGTACTGATCTTTACATGATTTTTTCCGATGTCTGTATAACAAGCGTTAAACTGTTCATCTTTTATTTGAATTCATCTCGAAAAAATATCATTTTTCAAGAAATTTATTTTGTTTTAACGTACATTTGACCAAGTGGTGAAAAAATTTGTATTTTTGTTTACAAATTATTGTTTAGATTCATAAACACACAAGGAAAGAAATAAAATTGAAAAACTTATCAAAATTGTACTTTCTTTACAGGCTCTTTTTTATATAGGACGATGGTCAAATCCACTGCTATGACGCTAATATTTGTTTCGTACTCAAACTATTTCTTTCAAATGCAATACTTAAAAACAGTTCAAACGGAGTCCAACATCACATTTTTTGCAGATACTTGTTGGGTTTTTTGTACAATTATGAAATTGAAAACGTCGTTGTCTTCTGTTAGGGATTTGATAATCATTGAATAACATCGAAATGGTAACAGGTATGCCTGAAGAGCAGAATAATGTAGTAATGGTTGTGACCATTGTGACATTTATAGGACGCTTGTAAAAACGGAGTGAAAATAAGTGTTTTTATTCATAGTTCTTGATTTTTACCTTACATAATGCTAAAAATCTAAAGAATTTAAAATAAGGTAGTATTTTATTTTTTTCGTCCATTTTTTTAACATGATTTAATATAATATATCATACTCCTACAAATGCTCTCAAAATTGCCATATTTTTAAAATTCATTATAAATAAATTTTTAAAAATTAAAAATTATACATTAAGCCAGTACAATGAATTATTCTTTCACAGTAAAGTAATACTGAAACAAAAGCAACAGTACAAATATTTTATGAGTGTTGTACCGAAAATTATCGGTGCAACCTTTATGGGAAGGAAGGGAAGGAGGAGGGAGGGGTAGTGGCTGTACAGAGACCTTAACTTTTCAGTGGCGTTGTGAAACACTGTAAAAATGAAGGCAAGGAGGTTCGTTAGGCTGAAATCAAAAGCGGTGATCTAAATTAAATTATATGGAGAATTAAAAGAAAATAATAATTAATTTTAGTATTTCTAAAAAAGTGACCTAAAAAGAAAATAAGCCTGAAATAAAAAAAAATACCTGGAAGTGAAAATTATCAACATTTGTGGGGGAAGGAAAATAGGAAGAAATGTTTAGAAAATAAAATTGTATTCATTTATTATCATTATTTACTCTTTTTTTTAATTAATGAATGTCGTTTAATTGAGTGGTTATAAATATCCATCGAATTAATTCTTGTAATACTATATATATTCACAGCACATACAGCAAAATTCTCTTATCAAATATGCAGAATTCTAAATTTCAATCCGGTAAGTGAAATATTTCAATTTTGAATACATATAAATCATGCGTATACTTCGAAAAATGTACTAATAACAATATAAATATAAAAGTGCACCAGGAAAAAGAATTGACCAAGAAAGTGAAGGCAATCTTAATCTCATAAATGTTCCTCTCTCATACAGATGGTTTAGAACACTTGATGTTTCCCTTTTTTTATCCGGCAGGGCGCACATCGGATACTTTAGGTTTCATCAGGGGGAATTCTCTAGAAGACGTAAGATTTATTCTCATCAGGAATTTACGACTTCAGCAGGGGCACACATCGGGCACTTGCGGCTTCGAAAGCGGGAAATCTCTAGCGGGTGCAGATTCTCAAGTCAGAGTCTCACTTGCTGCTTCAGCATAGAATTTCCAGGCGGGCGCAAGTCAGGTTCATCGGCGGGCATCCGGCGTCCGGTCTTTTTCTACTGAGGGGAAGCTCGGGATCAGGCATGAGTGTGTCTCCTCAGTTGGAGAATTAATGTCCGCTCTACAAAATTATAAAACTCTTTTCGTTTCTTTTCGTGTGGGAGTGTCTATTATTATTTTCCCTATCTTATCTTTCGTGATTTGGTGAACCCTTCACCTCTGTCACCATTATTTTTTCTTCCTATTTAAAAATGTGCGGAGAGGGGTGACTCGGTCTGCATACATTTTCTCGTGAGAATGGATTTTCCGACACGAAAGTGTGATCTTGTTTCAGTCATAATTTTCTTTCACCCTGTCGGAGTACCACATTCTTTCGTATATGTATTTTGAGAGCAAGATCCAATTATGTCTTTCCTGGCGGTATATATTTTTACATCATTATAAAAAGGAAATAGATAAAAATAAAATAATGATATATATGATACAGAAAGAAAAAACACATGTACAAGCAATTAGTACTTTGACCGTTAAATATATAGGGCATATACCACCATATACTCTCAATACACCCCCGTTGATGACGTCAGATCACGTGACCTGACATCATAAACTGTGACTAAGGCCAGAGCAACAAACAAGAGCTTTCTGGGCCGGTACTCATGTCAGCTGTGCCTACCCCAATGGCCCTTACAAAGTTAGAAACTACATCTGAAGGTTAACATATTTGTCCATTACCGCAACTCACTGCATTCAGTGTTTTACGAAATAAAACTGCAGATCTAATACAAAAATCAGCTACCCCGATCTAAATTAAACTTTAGACAGCAGCACGAATACTGTACATGTTAGTGCCTATGTGGACACAGCTGACTGTATGTTTACACAGTCAACTGTTAGTCTGTAGAGCAGTTAGGTGCAGCAGTGCAAGTTTGGGCTTAGTTTATTTATTCATTTTTTAAATAATTGAAACCGATTGATAATGAAATCATACGAATTGAAAATTTCCAAACTGACTCAAAAAGTGTCGAACCAGAGAACTTTCGCGTACAGTGCGAACACTCTTCCAATTTAGCTACCTTGGCAACTCTAACAGACACGGTTCACGCAGACAGCATTTTGGTACTGTTTCCTAGCGTGTACGGGACTTTCCCTGACATATGCTAAACTATATTTTATTCCTGACAACATATCTTTCTAGAAATTTGGCACACACTTAGTAATATTGTTAACTACTAATCATCAAATAGGGGTAAGTTTTGACTCAAATATTCTGTACATTATACTCCATAAATTTTCACTAGGTAACCTAGTACTATTTATTAAAGAATTTTCCAAAGTATCTTTGCATTTTCAAATTAAACGGGAAGAAACTCTTAAAGTATACCTTTTTCTTTAAATCGAGATACAGCATTGTGGTAATAGTCATTTTTGCTACACTGTTGTTGTAATTTACTGATAGTTTAAGGAATAAGTCAAACTAGGACTGTGAAGGATTTACTGTGGAAATATGAGGTATATCTTTATCTATCATGTGCATAGCCGATAGTTGCTTCGATTTTAGCCACCAGTTATATTCAAAAAGTTGTTTTCTACTTATTTAATTGCAAAATGTATGATTAAATAAAGGGAAAGATTACTTTTCGTACTTACAAGTGGGAAAAATTTGTAGAAAAATTGGCAACTATGCCTATATCTAAAATGTATTATTTCATAAGAATCCTTTATCCCATTTACCTAGCAGAAATATGGTACAAAAGCAAAATTATAAATGAGTGTGAAAACTTGCATAATTCAAAGGTTTTAGAAGACAAATCAATAAAGTGTACAAGGGGTGGTTTTAGGGATTAAACACTATTCGGTTTCTTTTCTATCTTTCTCTTTTCGTTTTTCTTTTAATACAATTTTCAACATCTGGAATATTTTGAACCTGAAAGAATTTGACAGAAAAAATGGAAAATGTGAAAGGTATTTTTCATTTATTTTTATGCATTATAGTTTTTATGCATTTATTTTTATGCATGATAGTTTTTGGTGAAATTATTTTGAATTTTTTTAGTCGAGATTTAATTTTATTTAATTAGAAAGAGAACCACCATAAACTCATCGTTGTGGTTTTTCCAAATTCCAAATTGCTTAATTTTTTGCATTTTTCTTTTCTCTTTTTCTCTGTATTTTTAACCATAATTTAGTCTTGATGTCTTCCTGCCTATGCGTCTGGCACTCGGGTACAGTTCACCGTCTCTTAAATTTTATTTCTTTTTTGATCTATTTTTATTTTAATTTTTTTAATTTTGTTTTATTTTTTCTAACTGTATATTACAATAAATTGTAACCATTTTATTGTTTTTAAAAAAGAAAAAAAACAACTATATGGCCTTGTTTGCTTTTTCTGCCCCTACCTCCAGTCTTTACTGTGTTCATATTTACCAATTCCAGTGCTCAGGGATTTGCGTGCAAATTCCACCAACCTGCTGAACTCATCTATGCATCCATATCATTCGACACCATCAAAATGGGAGGAATGTAAACGCCAGCATTGCGACTGGCGTAGGCAATTCAAAAATCATCGCATTGGTTCATTGATTCATTTGATAAATTTTCAATGAAAGGCGGATTCTCTTTTCAATATAATTCATAATTTAGCTGAATGAACACATGGCAATTCGGAGCATTTTTTAATTGTTTTTAAGTTTAATTATAACTGAAGTTTCCCCCCGCCCCCCGAGCGAAATAATAGGTCGTGCGTTACAAATTTTTATGATATATAGCCAGCATAAATGGAAAAGCAACTGGTTCAAATAAAGATATAAATTATTTAACGTTTAATTATTTTGAACTATTGCATAATTTGTATAGATTAGTGTGCACTTATGCATAGCAATTTTTATAAAAATATTAATTTTTGAAAATACTTTACATTAAACAACTGACTTTTCAAAATCATTCTTATAGGCATAATACACATGGTTATGTCTGAGAAAAAGTGTTCTTTAATGAAAAAAAATAAAAAATAAATATGCTTTAAATTAACCTAATATTAACTTAATACTAGATTTATTTAAATTTATTTCTAATTTAAAGCACGTTATAAACATTGAAAATACATCTTGTTTTATTTTGAGAAATACATTGAATATTCATACAATTGAACATATGATTTTACGTAAATAGCAACCATAAACACAAGCCAAAGTTTACACAATAATTCGTAAATATATGTTTCAAACACATGGAATATATTGCCAATAAAGTAAATGATATGTTCACAAACACATTAAAAAATTATATTGTTAAACACATGATGCAACTTAAGTAAAAACTTTAGCAGTAAGCAAAAACTTATTCAATCAATATTGGAATTGAAAACACATAGCTTATATTGCTATCATATAATATTACTAATATTTACACCACATACTATATACCCAATATCAATACCACGTACGGTTAATAAATATTATTCGAGATATTTGTCTTGTAATTCAAATATCTCCCCAATAATGGTGAATTTGTGCAAACTTTCAATATTTTTCAGCATAATTAACGTTTGATTAGTACCGCCTCAAGAAAAGAGCTATTAATAAAAAGAAAATTTCTAATACCTTTGAAAGGCTCCGAGAATAAAATATTATTACGTCACATGCCGGCACAAAGTTAGATCCAAGTAGTAAAATGTTCTGGCAATATCTTAAAAATTAATCTTATGTATTAACATGTGACCTGCATGCATTACAGATAATAGATCCTCCTTCAAAAAATTGAAGAAATGACGACTATCAATTATTCGTAAGGATCTCGATATAGTGTAATACATCTGAAAATTTACAGATTTAAATTATTTTATTATCTATCTATCTATCTATCTATATATATATACAATTTTCATAGAGCTTCTGAAATATGTATTTCTATGAGGTAATTTGTTTATTCGGTTGTTCTGAAAAAGGTAGAAAAGAAAAACTATTGGTCGATAATTATATCTTTTTGATTCCATTTTCGCATTAAAATTGAACAGGAAATATATTTTTAATGTAAAAAATATAATTTAAAATTGTTATAGATTATTTAAAATATTGAATGGCTTTGATAGGCAAAGGGACACCGTAGTTAAAAAAATATTGGGAAATTGTAAATTTAGAAATTAATAATGTACATAAAAATTAATAACAATAAAAAAATTTACTTGATCTATTTTCCTATCATCGATATAAAGTGACAAGGGGCACAATGGTTAAATTAAACTTTTGTTTAAAGTTACTATGTTCATTCTAATGTAAACACTTCAACCAGAAAATGGATTAATGGGAAATCTTTCGGTTTCCTATTATAAGAAAATTATTTTAAGTATAACTTTAATAAAACTCTTTAATACTTTATTCATAAAGTAATCTACATTCTCGTGAATATTTGCTTATGACCGAGCTCTCCCATATCTCTTTGTACATTTTGAAAATAATGTTCTAAGAATGTAACCTGCTTTAATACGCTTGACTTAATGTTTAGAATTCTTGCATTAAATTCGCTTTAATCATCTGTTGTAAAGAGATTAAACGAACAAATGGATATTAGAAACATCGATATTTTATGCTTAATGGGCATTTATGTAACATTTTGCGATTGTAATAAATGGAAAAATTCTAATATTTATAGATGTGACGCAAAGTTTAATTTTTGAAAGTGAAATATAATGATATATATTACGAAAAACTTAGGAGGTATGCAGGATATCCTAAAATGGACTGATGATTTTTTTAATTGCAAAGCAAAAAATCACAAGCGCTATTGACCGATTTGTCTTGCCAAACTAACTTTTTATGTTTTTTACCACAATTTCCAAATAGTAATATTGTGCTTTTTTCTGGCAAAAAAAGATCTTTTTTAAAAAGGCAAAAGTATATTATTTCGAAATAGTGATATAGAAAAATTTTAAAACCTATGAATTCGATTTTTACACCAATGTCAGATACGTAGACTCTAAAAACAACAATAACTTAATTAGCAACTAATGTGTAACTACCCACTATTTTACTTACTGCAAAAAGCCAAATTATTAAAATGCATAAATTACTAGTAATGCATAAAACCTAATTACTAGAGGTGGTGTCGTCCCAAAAGAATTCAATTCTTTTGATTCTGTGATTTCACATTGAAAAATCTTTCTGACAAGCGCAAAAACAACTAATAATCCAACAGTAAATGCCGCAAGTATCCTCAAGCATTAATGATTGGAGAAGAGTTGCATGTTTAAGGTGAAAAGAATCACAAAAAAGTATTCTCAGATCAAATATTTTAAATGTATTCTTCCAGGAAGTTAATATGTGAAGTCTGGAAAGACTTTAGTATTCTTCATTATGTTTGTAACAAATATCGCTGACAGGTGGCGATGCACTATCTCAAACTTAAAATTGATAAAAATTAATTTATAGTTTTCAAAACGCAAATCTATTTTTTCGTGTTTCATTATATAAACAAAATGAAACATAAAAGTGCATGAATTTTTATCAATCTTTTTATGCTAGTTTGAGCATTCTTACAGAGACAGCAGTGTGGCATCAGTCGCTGAAATTTGGTATTGAAATATGGAAGCATACTAAATAAATTGCTGGCTCCACACATTAATCTCTAACTTGATTAGCTTTAATAGCTGTCATTGTTATACCATTTTTTAAATTATCGGTTCAATTTCTGACACACTGTATTCAGGATTTTCAATTCTAGGTGACTGGAATATCAGTTAAATCGTTCCTTTTCGTTTGCTGTGTAAAACATATTTTACATTTTTCAAATCGTATCCTTTGTAGAATTAGTCGACAACAATGTGATAATCGAGTTAAATTACCTTCTTTAACTTTATTGTCCAACTAATTCAAACCATTTTCGTATTTCACATGGATTCCTTGTGAAATTTACCTGTTTTTACACTGTTAAACAGTTTTGTAAAAACCAAGAAAAGGACCTGAGCTCTCGTTAAATATACGCTAGTTTTCAGGTAAAAGCATTTAATCAAGATTTTCAATAATTACTTTAAACTTTTTTAACAATTTTCAAACATTGTTGAAAATTGTTTATGAATTCGGTTTGCCTTCTCGTTTGTCTGTCTGTCTGTCAGCTCATGCTGTAACTCGTGTAAATATTGTCGCAATGCCAATAATTAATATATATTATTGAGGTTCACTATGACATATTTGTTACTGAAAATAATGTGTGTATAATATATATTTCGTTTATAGGAGAACTCATAAGTATTCCGTTACATTATAGCCTTCAGGGAAAAATCATTTGCGTTGTATTTATATAATGTTATACTATTTGAAATATAATGATATTGATAGATATTTCTAAGGTGAACTAACAAATGCTTCCGCTAGACTATGGAGTGAAAAGCGTTTAGACTTCATTTACAGGTTCACGCAAAATAATTCAGTTACATAATGATCTACAGAGAAAATTGCTTGCAGCGTGTTACAATGATGTTACACTTTTCAAACAAAAATAAATTTATGTACATTATTAAGCTGCGTGGCTTAATAATAAAGAACATGGTTTGCATACATGGAATGTAGAACATGGCTTGCATAATAGTTATCACTTCTTTACAAGGACACATAAAAATCTCAGTTACAATACTAACTATGAACAATAAATGATGGAACTGCATTTTTAGTTGCGGCATGCGTTTTTAAGTATAAATAAAATATTTAATACTACGTGGTCAGTATAAATTCTATCGATCATATACAGGACTACACAAGATAACTCGTGCTTTTAACTGGGTTATGTACTGTCTAGTTGAACTTTTTTTTTGCACATCACTGAAGTTCATTACAGAGGCATACTATAGAATATGGTGTGCATAGCATTTATTGTTCCTTTACAGGGGCACACAAAATAAGTTGATTAAAGTACTGTCTATGAGCAATAATTGCTGGAATTGCGTTTTCAATTGTGGTATACGTTATGAAATTTAACTATTTTATTGCATATTACTTCCTGTGTATACATTTTTAAAAAATTATACAGGTTTGCACAAAAGTACAGTTCCGTTCGTTGACCTAAAACATTGAGGAGGAATTTTCAACTGTAATTTGTGGTTTCTAACTGGACTGAAATTTCCATACTGTGTAATATGTATACATATCTATAGATCATGTACAGGCCTGCATAAAATAATTTGTACATTTTTCCAATTATATATGGTAATTGCTGAAATTGTGTTTTAAAATATCATATCTTAGAGATTCATCCTTCACCCTTTAAACAGTTAAGGCTTGCTACAGCATTCTGAATGTGCTGAAAATTTTTTCATAATCTATGCTAGACGCATTATTTTTACTTCTTTTTTTAATATTGTTCAAAGGCATTAGTGCTTGAATCAGACGTTTTGTACAGAAGAAGACAGAAGGTGTTATCCAATTCAGATAAATTACAACTCTCGTAAAGCAGGCTTTCGATTCATGGCGAGTTTTTTTGACGATAAATGTCTCGCATATCTTTTCAAAAATCTGTTTGACTGCGATAAAATCCGCCGGTAGTGAACAAGCACATCTATATGCTCTAAGTTACTATTGATATGAAAAAGAAAATCACTAACGTCTTCGGTATTTTTATGCATGTAAATTTATAGTATTGAATTTGGGTATTGTTATAGATCTAAACAATCAGAACTGTGTTGCAGTACATTTACAGAAAAATCTTTCTTTTCAACACTTCCCAAAAAAGTTTTAAAGTGTTTATGAAATTGGATTGTTTGTCTGCCGTCTGTCAGTGCTGTAACACCCGTAAATATACCCGGATTGTAATTTGTATATGTTATTGAAATTTATTATGACATGCTCTGTATTGAAAATGAAGTGAGTAGCATTTTTTGTTCTCTTACAGGGACATAAAAACTTCCTATACATTTTGGTCTGCAGGAAAAAAAAATATTTCATACTTTATTTTAATGATGTTACACTATTTCAAACTATGTTACACTATTTTGAATGTACACTGTATTGAAAAAAAGTCCCTTAAACTGAATATAACCTTCTTATTATATCGACGTTATTCAATATTATGTTTACAATAAAACATATTATTGAGCTTTCAAAAAAAACACGTCTAAGTTTAAGTACATTCATGTGAAAATGATTAATACAGTTGAACAAAATTAATTTCAGATATGATAAAAAAAAAATATTTTCTTACATTTGGGAATATTTTTTCATTAAAACAATAATTGTAATAAGAAGACATCCCTCTAATATGGTTTAATCTCTGTGCTATAAAAAAGTCCTTTCGGCCTGTACCGGGAAGAAAAGGTAGGTTTCCTATATCTTCGTTTTAAAATTTTAGCTAATGTTACACGAAAACAGCAAGTTAAAATGCAAAGAAACGTTTACAAAAGATTCGTTAATACTGAAATTGAATACGAAATTCACCAAATTATTGAGCAATAGCCAAATTGCCTTCATTTATGAAGACTTATTTTGGTCGCCAATTTTGGCGAGAATTTGGCGCTAACGGATATGAATATATAGTTTTATGCGTACGATTGGGGAAATTACTACAACAATGAAAGAAAATAATTTGCGAGTAATCGCGTTAATGTGCTGTATTGTTTCAAAATGTCAGCCAACCTAGAATTTCAAACTGCTCTATCTCAGCCATTTTTTAAGATAGAGGTAAACCAAAAAATGCTCTGGAATCCTCGTATCAAGGCCTAACACTTGATTAAAAACTAAATTTGAATTTTTAACTTTTTTGTATATTTATTTTACTTTTAAATTTTTAAGTGGCCGCCATCTTGAAACAAAATGGCGGACCAATCTGGCCAACGAACTCGGTCGAGACATTAGTGAACTTAATACACACAATTAGTTTCATCAAAATTGATTTATAAATACGAGCGTTATCGTATGACATAGGTCAGATATATATATATGGATATATCTATATATATAAATCAACATTTGAACGGAGGGTGGTTTTAGGGTCTGGGGGTCATGATCGATGAAAATATATCGAAATTTTCCGAAACTGCTTTCCTCCGAACGGCTGCAATAGGTAGCTTTATACTTTTAGGTATCTTTCAATACAAAAAAGTATAAAGCTACCTATTGCAGCCGTTCGGAGGAAAGCAGTTCCGGAAAATTTTAATATATTTTCACCGATCATGACCCCCAGACCCCAAAACCACCCTCCGTTCAAATGTTGATTTATATATATATATATATATATATCTGACCTATGTCATACGATAACGCTCGTATTTATAAATCAATTTTGATGAAACTAATTGTGTGTATTAAGCTCACCAGTGTCTCGACCGAGTTCGTTGGCCAGCTTGGTCCGCCATTTTGTTTCAAGATGGCGGCCATTTAAAAATTTAAAACTAAAATAAATATACATAAAAATTTAAAATTCAAATTTATTTTTTAATTCAATGTTAGGCTTTGAAACGAGGATTCCAGAGCATTTTTTGGTTTACCTCTATCTTAAAAAACGGCTGAGATAGAGCAGTTTGAAATTCTAGGGTGGCTGACATTTTGAAACAAGACAACACATTACAAAAAATTTCATTGTTGTAATAATTTTCCCAATCAAGCGCATAAAAGTATATATTCATATCCGTTAGCACCAAATTCTCGCCAAACGTGGCGACATTTGGCGAAATATCGCCAAATTTGGCGACCAAAATAAGTCTTCATAAATGAAGCCAATTTGGCTATTGCTCAATAATTTGGCGAATTTCTTATTCAAATTCAGTATTAACGAATCTTTTGTAAACGTTTTATTTGCAATAAAAGTTAAAGTTTCAGTGCAAATTCACCTTTATTATGGAAGTTCTATTTGCATTTTAAGTTGCTTTAAAACGAAGATATAGGAAAGCTACATTTTCCTCCCGGTACAGGCCGGAAGGACTCTTTACATTTTTAAATCGTTCGTCCTTAAACAGCAAATGTAAAAAAACTAAATGTCACACTTTATTTTTAGTGATTAAACTCTAGGGTATTAGTAACCTATCTACGCGTGCAAAAAATTTTAAAGCTTAGTATACAATAAATAGATTCCCCTTTAAAAAAGTCCTTCCGGCCTGTACTGGGAGGAAAAGGTAACTTTCCTATATCTTCGTTTTAAAATTTTAGCTAATGTTACACGAAAACAGCAAGTTAAAATGCAAAGAAACGTTTACAAAAGATTCGTTAATACTGAATTTGAATAAGAAATTCGCCAAATTATTGAGCAATAGCCAAATTAGCTTCATTTATGAAAACTTATTTTGGTCGCCAAATTTGGCGATATTTCGCCAAATGTCGCCAAGTTTGGCGAGAATTTGGCGCTAACGGATATGAATATATAGTTTTATGCGTATGATTGGGAAAATTATTACAACAATGAAAATTTTTGTAATGTGCTGTCTTGTTTCAAAATGTCAGCCACCCTAGAATTTCAAACTGCTCTATCTCAGCCATTTTTTAAGATAGAGGTAAACCAAAAAATGCTCTGGAATCCTCGTATCAAAGCCTAACATTTAATTAAAAAATAAATTTGAATTTTTAACTTTTTTGTATATTTATTTTAGTTTTAAATTTTTAAATGGCCGCCATCTTGAAACAAAATGGCGGACCAAGCTGGCCAACGAACTCGGTCGAGACATGGGTGAGCTTAATACACACAATTAGTTTCATCAAAATTGATTTATAAATACGAGCGTTATCGTATGACATAGGTCAGATATATATATATATATATATATATGGAGATATATATATATATATATATATATATATATATATATAAATCAACATTTGAACGGAGGGTGGTTTTGGGGTCTGGGGGTCATGATCGGTGAAAATATATCGAAATTTTCCGGAACTGCTTTCCTCCGAACGGCTGCAATAGGTAGCTTTATACTTTTTTGTATTGAAAGCTACCTAAAAGTATAACTTGTAATTCATTCAATATACATTTTTCATAGAACTTGTAAGCTTTATTTGACAAATACATAAAGAAAGGCCAGCTTTTAAACATTTAAATAAAAAATTAACTATAGTTATGTAGTTAAAATTCAATTTGTTTTCAAAAACACAAGTGCATATTGGCTACCTCATAACTAACTTCACTTAAAATAATTAAAAGACAGAAAATTACGAAAATGATTTATGATTTATGAAAATCAAAGGCACCTCATTTATCCAGCCTCTCCTCGTAAACAATTTCTTCCCTCCATCCATCATGTCCTGTTTCTTTCATTAAAAATAAAATTGAATTATTTCTTGGTCCATTGCCATTTTTCAAAATTTCTTAATTACTCACATAAAAATAATAATTGAGCAAATTCTTGCATTTATTATTAAAACAATAAATGTAAGAAAACCAAATGTCACTCTATCTTATGGAGATTAATGCCTGTTTCATTGGATACAAACCCACACATTCCAAAAAGCACAGCGCTTAAAATATAACAAATAATTACACTTTATAATAAATAATTACTTTAGACCATGTCATTAAAAAAGCGACATTAAGATTGTTTCAGTTGGAACCTACAAACTCTAGTGGTTATCATTTAAACACAAATAGAAGAAGAAACCGATAGAAGTCGAAAATAGGATTACTGAAAGATATACAAATATTATAATACAGACATACATACAATAAATACAATAATCCAACATGGAGTGAAAAATTAGCCTTAGCCAGGAATCGAACCTGGGTTCACAGCGTTCCGGGCTGTCGCTCTAACCATTGAGCCACTACGGCCAATTCCTGAGTCTGCAATTTCTCACTAATAAACCATGTTGGACAGAAAGTCACCAGCCATCTAACAGATAGCCTTGATGACAGGACAACGGTATTAGATTTTTACTAATCCACCGATCTACGAATATACATTAAATTGGCCGGAGTGGCTCAGTGGTTAGAGCGGCAGCCCGGAACGCTGTGGACCCAGGTTCGATTCCTGGCTCTGGCTAATTTTTCACTCCATGTTGGATTATTGTATTTATTGTATGTATGTCTGTATTATAATATTTGTATATCTTTAATTGCTGAATGCAGGCGTTGTTTATGTGTGTTTTAATATAAGATTACTTGTTCAATTCCTCACTACCAGAAATAGGTTACTGTTTACTAATTTACAGGCTTACTTTTATTCTGAATTTATAACAAAACAAGACAGAAAAATCAAGCTTCAAGTATAGATTATGAAACACTTTCCTGCACGTCCAGAATATTTTACCAAAAGTTGCTGTATAATAAGGTAATTTTAGTAAACAAACATTTTAGTAAACAAATAAGACATATTATAATCAAGGTGAGAATAGCATAGTTGAGGTTTATTACAACAAAACAAAAAAAAAATGTCCAGGCTAGGACTGAAACCTGGGTACCTTGTGTTGCCGTGACAATGCTTTTCCTACTGAGCTACCCGGACGATACCTGACTGACAGGATTCACTCTTATTTGGTGGACATGGTTGCGAACTGCACCAGTAGTTTCATTTATCTGAGCTATAACTAGAGCATTTACATGAAGAAAGCATGTGATAACACAGAAACTCCTGCATACCATGTAATTTCTTCATAAAGAACAGAAGAAAATGCTTTTCAACTAGATAAAACATATTCAAGGTTGGAGTAGTATACTTGAAGTTCATTCCAACAGAGCGAAAAATGTCCAGGCTAGGACTGGAACGTGGGTACCTTTGTTTGTAGTGCCAATGCTCTTCTCTTATTACTGAGCTACCCGAGCAATACCCGGCTGACATAATTCACTCTGATTTATTAGGCATGATTTCGAACTGCAGCAGTAGTTTCATTTATCCGATCTATAACTATAGCATTTACATGAAGAAAGCGTGTGATAACACGGAAACGACTGCATACAACGCCCCCTAGATAAGAAAGCCGTGACACGCGTCCCGAAAACGTCATACCAAGCAGGCAAAACAAAGAACAAAATTCGAACAACTTGCATGTTTCGATTTTGATGGCTCGTGGAATTATTAACTATTAGTCGTAAACAATTATTATTTATTCTATGAGCCAATGAAATCGAAACATGCAAGTTGTACGATTTTTCTTTCTTTGTTTTGCCTGCTTGGTATGACCTTTTCGTGACGCGTATCACGGCTTTCTTATCTAGGGGGCGTTGCTGCCTACCATGTAATTTCATCATAAAGAACAGAAGGAAGTACTTTTCAACTAGATAAAACATATTCAAGTTTGGAGTAGTATACTTGAAGTTCATTCCAACAGAGCGAAAAATGTCCAGGCTAGGACTGGAACTTGGGTACCTTGGTTTGTAGTGCCAATGCTCTTCTCTTCTTACTGAGCTACTCGAGCAATACCCGGCTGACATAATTCACTCTTATTTGTTAGGCATGGTTGCAAACTGCAGCGGCAATGTAATTTATCCGATATATAACTATAGCATTTACATGAAGAAGCGTGTGATAACACGGAAACTCCTGCATACCATGTAATTTCATCATAAAGAACAGAAGGAAATACTTTTCAACTAGATAAAACATATTCAAGGTTGGAGTAGCATACTTGAAGTTCATTCCAACAGAGCAAAAAATGTCCAGGTCAGAACTCAAACCTGGGTACTTTGGATTGCAGTGCTCTTCCTACTGAGGTACCCAGCCAATACCTGGATGACATAACCTTCACGCTTATTTGTTGGAGACACAGCTGCGAACTACATCACTAGTTTCATTCATCCGAACTCTTACTATAGCATGAACAGCTCATTAGGAAGAGCATTGGTACAGCTAAGATACTAAGGTTCGAGTCCTGACCTGGACATTTTTAGCTCAGTTGGAATAAGACTCGACTATGCTACATCAATCTTGAATATGATTTATCTAGTTTAAAAAAATCTTTTTCTTCATTATGACAGACAACACATTTAAAAAACCAGATTTCAATAATTACCGCCCATTGTCGGAAAAGTACTCCAAAGCTTTTGTGCAGTCCCGTATTTGATATATAGATTTGTATATATTCTACATAGTATACTGCAATTTAGTTTACTAAAAAAACCCTTAATATGAGGTAAATGCACCTACAGCAATAACAATAACCTTTTTCTACCAATAGACGGCAACTTACTGGAATTCTGTTGAGCAGCCCTGTATATTACCTATTGATATTTAAACACGCCACACATTAAACTATAATTTAATACATGCTAAAACATGATTAAAACTACTAAAATCATATTTCTACAAATTCTCATACATAGGCGGCCATGTATCCAGTTCTTTTTGTGGCCCTGTATATGATTTTATTTATATTCTACAAACATTTCTTAGTATACTACATATAGGTGTGTTTGAAAATACATAATTCAATTAAATACAGCTTTAAGCAATTCACGCTCATACTCAGTAATATTTACAAATTATTTTGTGTAACCCTGTATATGTTCTATAGCATTTATACTCACCATGTAGTATTAAAAATGTAGTTAAGCTTAAAAGCGCATATTATAACTGAAAATTCACTTCCATCAATTATCGCTAATAGAGAGTACTTCGGATATAGTGCTGTATCCGAAATCTTTTGTGTGTCTCTTTCAATGCACTATAAATGCTATGCATTGCATATAAAATACTTCAATAAACATTTTGTTGTAAATCTCAGTAATCTATATCTATTTAATTGCATTTGAAATAGTATAACATAATTAAAGTACTATGCAAAAAGTTTTTAACCGTAGATGATTATTTAACGGAATTATTTTTTGTGGTCCTGTAGAGATGAATAATAAATGCTTTACACACCATATTTTACCAAATGCATGTTTTAGTGCATTTCATAAATGCTTATCAAGTTCACTATGTTTGAGATAGTGTAACACCGTTAAATAGCACTTGAAGCGATTTTTTCGCATTGACCGTATTGTAACGGGATATTTCGACTGTCCCTGTAAATAAGCTATTAGTGCTACACATATCATTATTTGCGATAGCGATCGTGCAACAGTAAACGTCAAAAAGATCTAAAAATTAGAAGGTAATCGGAGTATATTTACAAGAGTTTGAGCTTGGAGGGACGGACAGACAAACCTAAGCCAGTGTTAAAATAGGAGACTTATGCCCCTTCAAAATATAGTTTTCATTAATACATTTTCTGGGAGTGTCTGTTTTAACAAATACGTAGTAACAGCTATTATAAAAGCAAAATTATGTTCGAAATATTTAAATTAACAAAACTTATTTGTTATGCAGCTAAAATTCAATTAAACTTTAGAAATATAAGTGTTCCTTCACTACCTTTTTAATACCAATTTCAGTTTACGAATTTCAAAAGAAAATTACAAAAATGAGTTATGATAATCACTCTTTTCTCCGGTCTATATCATGGTTGTGAAAACCCTTTTCTCTCTATTCATCATTGTTTGTATTTTTTTCTGTAAAAATAAAATGGAACTACTTTTTGGTTCAATGCCAAAGTTATTTTTTCTAATCACTCAAACAGAAATAATCACTGAACATAATTTTATTTTATTGAGAGTCTGCATTTTTTGTAGTCTGATAAACATTACGATGATTAATTCCGTATTAAGTGAGTGTGCATGACACGAATTGTATTACATGGAAATTTGAATTAAAATTGATGTAGCATTCATTTTTTTTCGTTACACTTTTACAATTTAATTAATGATGAGACATTCCTTTATACAAGAGATTGTTACTTTGTGTAGTTTAAAGTCTATAATTTATAACTGAACAGTCTTTATAATTGTATAATTTTAAAATTTTTCCTAACATTTACTTCCTTTTAACATTTTTATTCATGAAATGTAGCATTTTTTGATTACCAAAACGTTATTTCTAAACGATGTTGAACCGACGTAAAACAATTTAACCCGTTGGGGACGAGCGACTCGTATACGTGACGCATAAGATGCTCAGAATACTCGATTATTCCCACCAGTTAATTTTTATTGTAAGCTTTGCCTTATTTAATAAGAGCATTTCTGCGATTCAATTAGGTAAAAGTCGTTGGTAAAAGATTAAAAATTCTGTAAAGGACGCTCGTCACGAAGGAGTTAAGGAACAACAATTTTAAAAATAATTTCCTTAATTTTATTATCCCACCTAAAAAAATTAAAAATCATATCTCAAGAGAGTTTTGCTTGCTTACGTACAATGCATGTCTAGAAAAGAACAACTATATTAGTTTATAGATGTGGTTCTGGAATTAAATCGTATATTCAAATTACCCCACATTTTGAAAATTAAAATTTTACACAAAGCACTATCATTAAACTTTAAAATATCAAGTCTTATGCGCACAAACGTACTGTAAACAACAAACAAACTTGAATTAGAAAGCTGTATATCAGATATTTTTAGGTAGTTTCCATTACAAAAAAGTAAAAAGCTGCCCATTGGAGCCATCGGGAGCAAAGCAATTTCAGAAAATGTCGGTATATTTTCACCGATCATGAACCTCAGACACCAACATATATATATATATATATATATATATGCAGACAAACTTTCGAAATTAGTTACAATTTTCAACAACAGATGGCGCAGCAGTCTGGAAAAATCTAAACCACGATATTTTCCACATATCCACCATGCGCAGCAATAATATGGCGTAGTCTGTGAACGAAATTACCAGAAACCTTTGTAAACGTGTCAGGCGGGATGGCTTCACACGCAGAATTGATGTACTGCTTCAGTTGCTCAATTGTTTCTGGATTGTGGCGGTACACCTGGTCTTTCAAGTGTCCCCACAGAAAGAAGTCAAAGCTTTACAAAGGTTTCTGGTAATTTCGTTCAGAGACTACGCCATATTATTCCTGCGCATGGTGGATATGTCGAAAATATCGTGGTTTAGATTTTTCCAGAATGTAGCGCCATCTGTTGTTGAAAATCGTAACTAATTTCGAAAGTTCGTCTGCCTGAAAATTTACTGTTGTCCCAAACATATTGCAACAAACTGTGTATTTCTATCGCTGCCCGTTTAGTTTTTATTGATTTTTCAAATATACCGGTCATTTTTTAAACACCCTGTATATATATATATATATATATATATATATATATATATATATATAATTTTTGTCATGTTGTAACTGGCGTGGTTACGAACAGATTTTGAATGTGACTGAGCACTGGTTCCGAAAGTACCAAGGGCCGAGTTCGTTAGCCAGCTTCATCCGCAATCTCGTTTTAAAATGGCGGCAATTTAAAATTTTTAAATTCAAAAAGATGCACAAAAAGAAATAAGAAATTGAAAATTCTTTCTCCTTTAAGTGTTTGGTCTTGATACGAGGATTCCGGGCATTTTTTTTCATCTATCTTAAAAAATGGCTGAGATATAACGGTTTGAATTTTTTGTTGGATGGCTGACATTTTGAAACATTCTGATTTTTCGCAGACCGAAACGCTCGATCGAGTTCATTGGCCAGTTTCACTGACCATCTTGTTACAAAATGGCGGTCACTTAAAAATTTCAAAATCAAAAAGATGTATAAAAAATAGAAATCAAAATATTTTTTTTACACTTAGGTGTTGGGCCTTGATAAAAGGATTCCAGAGCATTTTTTGTTTTGCCTCTATCTTAAAAAATAGCTGATATTTAGCAGTTTCAAATTCTAAGGTGACTGAATTTTCTAGAATCAGAGGAAACGTGGTTACTCGTAAATTTACTATAAGTGTTGTAACCATTTTTGCTACTCTCATATGCTTAAAATTAGATAGTCATATTGAATGCCTAAGGGGGGCCACTCGGCCCAGCAAAGCCAGGCCGTAGAGCGTTAGCACCTCCCCCGGGATGTTCCCCGGTACGCGGGGATTCGTTTTGGGTGATTCCAGCCACCGGCGGAAGGGAAGGCACGACGCCGAGACCGCCAGCGCACGCGCAAACGGTCCAAACAACAACAAAAAAGAAAAAAAGGAAAGTACAAACTAGGCCAAAGGCCGGCACTGCCAGGACAAGCCTAAGCGCGACAAGAGGCAGGCAAGAAAGCTAAAAACAAAAAAAAAAGAAAAAGAAACTGAAAAAAGCCTGAACCGCCTGGAGCCTGCATTCCCTCGCGACAGACAGCGGCAGGTGCAGTGATGAAGAACTTGTAGGTGAACAGTCCTTAACGCTCCTGCGTTATGACACACAGTTCGCGGCCAAGGCGGTCCTTGGATAATAATGATGCGCCGGAATCTGAGAAGCTCAGTTCCCACGCGACAGATGGCGCCACAAGTTGTTGCGTTGGAGAGATGAGGCCGCTTCTAAAGACTGCGAAGGGAGCACAGCAAGGTGCTCAAACACTGATAAGGTACAGCCAAAGTAAGGAAAAGTCAGGAGAAGGAGGGTAGGAAGATCAATTACAGTACTGATTGGTGGTGAAGAATTTAATATGTTTAGTTAAAAATTTGATAAAAGCTAGAGTTGGTTACTTAATTTGTTAAGTTCGATAAATCCATTAAGAAATTAAAAATATTTTTTAATTTTTTTAGTAAGATTGGTCTTGTTAGAATATTGGTTAGCCAAGAGGGTGGGGGAATTTCGGGAGATCTGAGATGCCAGGCAACTGTCAGTGGGCAGTCAAAATAGTAATGAGAAGGCAAGCCCCGCTGGCCACATGGACACACATTGGAGGCTGCACGTTTATAATATTTGAGGTAAGTAGGGAATGGACCATGTCCTGTGAGGAACGCTGAGGTGTGGGGGGCGAGGTTAAGCAGGTTTAGGGAGACAAAAGGGAGCAATTTGTGGGTATGTCGACCTTTATCCGAGTAATCCCAGTGGTCCAGCCACTGAGGAATGATTTTAGACTTTAAAAACCCTCTAATGTAGGATGGGGGAACAGGGAGGGAAAGATCAATATTTGTGCTTCCCGTAGCTTCTTTTGCCAATTTATCAGCTAATTCATTGCCAGCAATGCCAATGTGTGCCTTCACATGGCCCAGGGCTACTCGCCGTGCAAGAGCCAGCGTCACATTCTCACGCTGTGATTCATTTTGCGCTAAATATCACCTAATTTGTCTACCAAAAATAATTCGCATAAATGAAGCCCACTTGGATATAGCTGAGTAATTTGGCGAAATTCGCATTTGAATTTAGTATTGACGAAAACTGGGTTTAAATCTACCATAATCGGGTTTCACGCATTTTAACTTCGTATGTTTGAGTAAAATTAGTTGATGTTTTTAAAACAAGGAATAGATAAGTTGCATTTTCCTCTCAGTACAGGCTGGAAGGAGCTTTTTTTAACAATATTCTTTTGAAGTTGACGCTTCTGCTCACAGATTTGTAAAGTAATATCAGTTTAAAAAATTGTTTTCGTTACTTAGAGTAATCTTGGCTATCTCTAACCTTTTCACACTGAAACAATGAGAAACATGACATAAATACATGGTATAAATTAAATATTTCTAAAAAATAATATTCAATTTCGTAAAAAACTAATACCATTAATTCTGAAATTAATCTACTACGCCTAAATTATACCGTCGGGGTGTGGGGGGGGGGGGGGGCATACTGAAATCACCCAGGAATAGTCTCTTTTAAAAATAAAAAGTTCAAATCAATTATACGCTTCAGACGACCAGCTTAGTTGCATTTAAAGGTGTACTATGCATAGCAAATTGATACTTGTAATTTTTTTCAATCTATTGATGCTAAAATTTCATTACAGTTCAATTACGTTCTGCTAAAATTCTTCATTTTTATAAGATACTAGGGGGCCTACCCCCTGCAAGCTACGCTCGCCAACCCCCGCCCAGACTTCGAGGCCTCTAAAAACATGACAGCGTGCTTTGTTTTAAAAATATTGGTAAATCTGTAATTGGGTTGCCATGCTTTTAACGTTCTAATGGGGCATTTTTTTATTATCATGAACTCATACACAGCTGTTGCGACAACTGACGACTGTTTTCGGGATTGATAAGTAAAATCAATTACAACTTGAAAACCAGCTGGTATAAAATGGTTAGGTTTAAATTGTGGCTACCTCTCGGACTTTTATAACAACGATCTGTATTCTATTCTTCCTTTGCGTTTAAGGATGAGAAAAATTCCATCTGCTTGTGAATAACATTAAGAACCACGGTATTGAAAAGTACTATATTATAGACATTTTCAGTAACAGGTTTTAATTTTCTCTCTATTTTAGTGCACCATCATGCATATTTTCATGTTATTTTAAATATGTAAATTATTTATTTTAATTAATATGTATATACGAATTTTCTAATAATTATTTATCATGCAAAATTAATTAAATATTTTGTGCATGCCTGCCTGCATTTATTCGGCATCAATTGATGAGATATTTAAACAAATTTGCTATCCACGATAATTTTACACCATGTTATGTCACTTGAATATTGTCCATAAGAAAATCGGGTACTCTTCCAGTATAGGATCCTTTGCTTTTAGGTTTGGCGTAATTCGAGCTTCAAACAGGGATAGATTCGTTAATATACATATATTTGTTGCCAAAAGTTATCAAAACAAACCCAATGAACTTTTGGTGCTTTTCTATTATAGGGGTCTTGACGCTTTTTTAAAAAGCTTGGCGCAATTCGGGCATCAGAAAGTGAGATTTGGTGTCAAATGACATAAACAGCCATTGAAACAAATTCGACGATTTTTTTGTTCATATGCGTATTTTAATTATACGTGTATTATTATTGTTTTTTCTATACAAATTACTTCTGATTATATATAAAATAGGATAAATGACATTTTACGCTAAACAAATTGTATAAATATTGAAAAAATGCTTCTGTGTACGAAATGACAAAGTGAATAGGTTGACAGAAAGTATGTTGCTAAATTTCCTTTTCCGCCAAGGCTATTTTCTCTGTTTCGTCAAGGCCCCATATACTGGAAAAGCACCGAACTTTTATGCTTGTTTATACATGTATTTATATGTATATATACAATTTATTTATAATTGTCTTTCAATTTACATCTTTTTGTACATAAAAATAGATAAATGGCTTCTTTATATTAAATAAATTGTATAAATATCGAAATAATTGCTTGTGTATATCAAAAAGCGAATAGATTGTTAGAAAACATGTTTCCGAATTTCAATTCATTGTCAAGGTCACTTTCTGTATCGCGCGAATGCCCCTAAATTGGAAAAGAAACGAAAATCATTTTAATATATAACGTAATTTGCACCAAGTGTGTTTCGAGTATAGTAATTTAATTATTTGTAGTTTTTTCTTCTCTTTGTTATTTATGTGTAAACATATAATTCTTTATTAAAAAAAGTAATGCTACTGAAATATTTATTTGTTTTAAACTTTAATAGCATTTCTCTAATATATAGGGAGCATTTTTTTCCTTGCTGCCAAATAAAAGAGAGAAAGGAGTAAATGCCATTTTACCATAACTGATGTCATATTCTCATTAAAATTGGAAAGAAAACCAAGCAGGATATTTTATTCTCCTTCCGTTCAGTTGTGGTCAATTATTTTATATATTCGTTTCAAATATCCGAATTAGTGATTTTATAAATTCGTTTAATTAAATTTTACAAAAAAATAACAAAATGATATCAATAAATAATAATTACTATTAATTCCTTTCCTCCCCCCTTTCTTTTGCGTTTACATAAATGACGTCATTTGGACGAATTTATTAAAAATATTTTCAGTTTATAAATTAAATGTTGACAGACGATTAAATCCTGACGATAGAAATGTGATTTTTATTTTTCAAATTTTCCTGAAAAACATAATTTAATCACAATCTTGTCTTCATTATCGATTGAAATAAAAGATAAATTCAATTTCAATTTGAAAATGAAAATGACGAATAAAAATAAATCAATAATCCCTATCGGGATCCTTTTCAATTTTTTATTCCCCTTTTTGTCAAAAAAAATTGAGTACTTAGTTGCCATTATTACAGAAATGTCATTAAAATTAGAAAAAAAATTAATATCTCGAAAACTAATTCCAATTTCAAAATTCTATTACCAGTTTTGACATCCGCGGATTTTTATGGACAATTAGTATTAATTTCACCATCAAGCGTTTAATATTTTATTAAAAATAGCCCTGAAACATAATCAGTCGTTTAATCAGTCGTTTCATAAAATCGTTTCATAAATTCGTTTCATAAAATCGTTTCATAAATTCGTTTCATAAAATCGTTTCATAAATTCGTTTCATAAAATCGTTTCATAAAATCGTTTCATTAGGATTTTATATATATAGGGTAGATATATAAGGATAGACCCGTGTTTGGATTCGAGTAAGATAACCTCATAGCTGGCAACGGAAAAATTCAGATTTCTCTCATGCTCAGATGAGCATGCTTTGAACTAGAAAATGCATTTAATAAAATCTTCCGTGTTTCCATATAGCACTTATAGAACTGCATTTATTAAGCAAAATTTCTGATACCAAAATACTTTTATCTTACATGAAAAATATTAGAATATTGGCCGTTTTGTACCCTGCATTTATCATTAATTAATTACATTGCGACTTTGATTTTTTACACATTTTTTATTTTTTACTTGGAATGCATTATTACTCTTTAAAGTTCTAATTATCAGTTCAAATAAACACTGATTTCCGTGTCACTTATAATCGCATCACGCGTAGCGTATAAATCATACATATTTTCACAAGCTTTAACGCAAACTATTCAAACATTAGTTATTTCCTGACTCTGTGACCTAGAAATTACATTTACTTTCTTGAAATTTACCGGCTCTTTTTTCTTAAACTTTCTAATAATGTAAGTGATAAGTTATTCCTTTATTTTGGGATACAAAATATAACGTTAAACCACTGGAAAATGAAGCCTATATTAATATATAACTCAAATATTTTTTATCTTTAAACAATCCTGTTTAAAATTTTACACTGATAAAAAGAAGCGTCATTCGTGTACGCATACGAAAGAAAAATACATGATATAACTCATAAATTCGTCAAAAACTTTTTACGTTCTTTGCGAAGACGTACTTTGAATAAAATATGTATACTTCATATAAATTTATATGCATTGAAATTCTCGTCGTATAAGATTATGCCAAAACTTTCCGAAAGATAAGAATTGCTTTATAAAATGTATTAGAATTTTATGTAGAGTATCGTTCAGACCTATCCAATAACTAGGATATATAGTAGAGCTATAAGGGAGCAAGCAATGGTTTCATGCCACTAATATTTTAATAATATTTCACATTTTAATCTCATAAATTCTGTGATTAAATAAAACAATGATAACTGAGGAAAGATAAGATAGATGCGAAATATGTTGTATTATGGAGCCGAGAGAGAGCCTATATAAGGCACCTCTGTTACTTATTATTTCAATTGTAATCTACAATAACATTTTATAGACTCATGGTGCTGATTGGTGTTTGTTGCGGCCGAGTATCTGCGCAATGAATATAGGCCGTGGAGGTACTTCTGAATACATGAAATCCTATTTCCAATAAGTTTCTAGAACAACACGATGAATCCACAAGATTTACGCAAACGAGTGCGAGAAATGTTTGAACGAACACAGAACCTACCCTCTACTAGCTTTGAGGGAAAAAAACTCTCAGCCATGAATGGGATAGGCATATGGTGCACTAATGCATTATTAAAAGTTTAATTTTAAAATTTAAAAAACAAATTTCCACGATCCTACAATCCGTGTAGCATCATGACATGCAGTGTCGAATCCCACTTTCATGACCGCGGGCTGTTGCTGCAGTGAAATGTTAAACACATTTTATCGATGCTGAAGTGATGAAATGTAGCATGAGCCTTGCCCAACTCCGGAGGCAAACGTCGGATATGTAGTATGCGTGTACAGTGTGCTAACAGATAAGCTGCCAAGCGTTTCATTTTTAAACAAATTATATTGGGTCATTTGAAAAGTTCTGCGTTTTTTTATAACATAAAGTGCGATTTCGTCTAGTTATTTGGGTGTTGCTGATAAGGAGTGACATTAAATGACACAGATATTTATATTAGGTCTTTTCTGCTTGCGTTGTATAATTCTTGTTTAGGGTTGGGTTGATTATTGACGGCCAATTATCTACACTTGGGATATAGGCCCGGGCGGGAGTGCCCTTCGTGGGGGTCTTTCTAAGGGAACCTAACCCGTATTTACGCATGGATAAATCCACGGCTCGAAGAAAACCACGAAAACTCCGAACGATTAGGCCGACGTGCGCGATTGGGATCGAACCCAGCACCTCCCGTCTACCAGGTTCGAGATCAGAACCTTTCAGCCACTAATTCTTGTTTAGGTTGTGGCACAATTTTTGATTCATTGCGGTGCTATCAACGGAGAAACAAGAAATCATTTTCGTCAATTATGCTCCATTACTTAAAGAAAGATAAAAATGCTAATAAAATCCTCGCAAAATTTGTGCTGTATATGGACAAAGTGCTGTTTCAGATGACATGCAGTTCGAAGGTGTTTTAGAAGTTTAAACATGGAACTTAGAGCCTCGAAGATGATGCTCACTCTAGACGACCATCATCATCTCAAAATGAGGACCTCATAAAAGGTGTAGTTTGTGTGATAGCTCCTGAACTGTGTAATGTGGAGTTTAAGCGATAGCATCATTTTAGGGCTTCTCCTTTACACATCTTGAAATAAAAGAGCATAATTGATGAAAATGAGTTTTTGATCCATTCTTCGCATTGCATTGAAACAAAAATTTTGGCACAACTGAAACAGGAATAAGGCAATGCAAGTATAAAACACCGAATGTACGTATCTGGGTCATCCAAGGTCGCTCCTTATCATCAGTAGCAAAATAACTAGATGAAACTGCGCTTATCATTGAAAAATCGCAGAACTTTCCGGATGTCCAATAATAAATTTATAAAAATATGTGACTAAATTTATAAACAATATGTGATTTAAATTTATGTACTCATAAATAAAAAAAAGGAAAGCCAAGCTTGAAAAAAAAACTTGTGGAAAGTTGTGTCTAAAAATAGTGTGATATCTTTTTTTCAAACTGATATTCTAGTATTTATTTATTATTTTCAAACAACTGAGTTTTCATATGTAAATAATCTACGTAGCTACGTATAATATGTTGATAGAAATCGTTATCTGATGTACTAAACGCACCATAACGTGTTTCTGAAAATTCAAATAACAAAAAAGTTATACATGATGATCTTGGCGACCCTCTTTAAAAATATGTATATTCAGAATCACAAAATGTTAGTTCGAATATAAGAACAATCTGAATTTTAACTACGCACGTGGGTGCTTAGAAATTATGGAAATATAGCCGTCAAGCCCTTCAATCAAAAAGTTAGTTTCAGTATCTTCACAGATTTTTTAAAGTTTGGTATCTCTGTTTAGACATATAAAGGTATATTTGGTCTCAAGTTAAAAAACTTCTTCTTTAGACTCTTCTACGTTTCGTTTTATTTTCCAGCTGATATCAGATATTTTATGATGGTATATTTAGTCGAATTATTATAGGCAATCTACCTACTGTAAGTGAGCAGTAACCTGTCTGATGTTTTCTTATTGGTGTTTCTTTGTTTTACGGGTTTAGGATATTTTTTTAAGTTTGGTATCTCTGTTTAGATTTATAAGGGTATATTTGGTCTCAAGTTAAAAAACTTCTTCTTTAGACTCTTCTACGTTTCGTTTTATTTTCCAGCTGATATCAGATATTTTATGATGGTATATTTAGTCGAATTATTATAGGCAATCTACCTACTGTAAGTGAGCAGTAACCTGTCTGATGTTTTCTTATTGGTGTTTCTTTGTTTTACGGGTTTAGGATATTTTTTTAAGTTTGGTATCTCTGTTTAGATTTATAAGGGTATATTTGGTCTCAAGTTAAAAAACTTCTTCTTTAGACTCTTCTACGTTTCGTTTTATTTTCCAGCTGATATCAGATATTTTATGATGGTATATTTAGTCGAATTATTATAGGCAATCTACCTACTGTAAGTGAGCAGTGACCTGTCTGATATTTTCTTGTTCGTGTTTAATTTGTTTTACCGGTTTAGGATATATTTTTTAAAGTTTGGTTTGGCAAAATGACCGTTCTGCTTGATAAGGTACTGTTATCTTTGTGAATATTTCGCATAACTAATGAAAGGAAAATCGTATTTTACAAGTTAAAATGTCAAGAGTGAAATGGAAAAGAGATGATAGTCCACTTTTTATGAAATTTAAGATACCCATAACATCCGTTATATTAAGAGGCATACTACTATTTGCAAATCTTGTATTAATGCGAAAATCAATGTAATCCTTTAAAAAAATATAGTTAAAGATTCGTATAAAATGGAAGAACGTTGGAAGGTGAATAACTAGCATTTAACTGTGTTTGAATATCATAGCTTTTAGGGTTTCGTCCATCTCACGAAACCCTATTACTCCCGCTTCGTTGTCTGTCCGTCACAGAGCCGGTTCTCAGAAATTATAGAACTTGCAGGCAGGAAAATTTGTGTACTTATAGCTGAATATCTACTATGAAGCTCAAACTCATAATATTTGAAAAAATTGTATTATTTTAAAATATAGAGATAAAAGTAAAAAATCTAACAGCATTTTCCTATTAAATTTAAACATTTTTCGTTATAGCAGTTGTCAACAATTAAAAATCCACAATGAAATTCTTTCTACAGTAATTAATTCTCTGTTGAAAGATTTCCACGTGAAAAATGAAAATGAAATAAAAAGTTTCACCAATTGAAAAAAAAGACTAATATGACGTCATATTTGTAATAAAACGGAAATTTTCAAGCATTTCTCAATAATACAAGGAGCATGAGTATGTGTAAATACAGAAAGCTTCTTAATATAACGTTATTAGAGAATTAAACAGAAAATTAATCTGACGTCATATTGGACATTTAACGGACTTTTCAAATGTTTGAGAATAATACAAAGAGAGTATCAATATGCGTAATAGAGAATAGTAAATATATGAGTTTGAGGAACGTATGGAGTCATGATAAAAACCCGATAATGGAAATATTAGCATATTTTAACATTTTGAAGGTCTCTATACAACATGTTTAATTGATTTTTTTAATACCGCTTTTAGTCCACATGTTGTCCACATTTATTCCACATTGTTATTATGACAGAGTATGATAGTGGTCTTCGCCCGCTATCGAGCCGGTTTAAATATTCGAAAAAACGTGAAAAATTGATCAGTAAATTTTTACTTTATAATAAACATGCCTTTTTTTTTTTTTAAATGAAATTTATTTGGATTTATTAAAGAAAGGTTAAAGTGTTTTGAAAGGAATATTAAGCGAAACCCTATGTGCGACCTTCGATCACACTCACCCATTTGTTCTTTCTGACCCTTTAGTTGGCTTATTTACAATACTGTATGTTGAATTATGAGATAATTTTTCTTATTCCTTCATTCTTACTAATGACGATTTAAAACAATCATTTCTAATTTAAACTTTAAAAACCCAGACCATGTGTAATAACATAAAATGACGGGCGGCGAACTCTGTGCGCTAAAGCATTTTAATGACTATAATTAACCCTATAACCGTCTGGCCCATGTTTTTCGAAATTATATTATAATTCTGCAGAGAAAAATATTTTTAACAGAATTATGGCTTGAACAGTATAATGAATGAAAAGATATGAAATATATTATAGTGTCAAACCGTGATTAAAAATATATTCTAGGATTTTCAAGCATTGTTATGAAAATACAGAAAAATCCCGGATGGTCATAGGGTTAATATTTTTTAAATGATATCCTTGTTTAACGCAATGTCTAGTAATTGTATAAAAGTAATAAACATCAAAAGGATAATAAAAGACTAATTTATTTCGAATTAATATAACACAGACTGTTTGTAGTAACATAAATACACGATCAGTACAATTTCGAAATCTAGAAATACGAGGGGTGATCCAAAAAAAAGTTTACAAGGCAAAGGAAAAAGTATTTATTAACAATAGAAACAAGATACAAATGGCAATCAAGAGACACATCTGGCCTTTACTTTTCCACATAGTCGCCAAACTTGTTTAGGCATTTGTCAGAACGTTTGACCAACTTATTTATCCCGTCTTGGTAGTAATCAGGGCCCTGCTCATTGAGCCATTTCTCGGCAGCTGTTTTCACTGCATCGTCTGAGGTGAACCGTGTTCCGGATAAGTTTCGCTTCAACGCCGGAAAAAGGAAATAGTCACTTGGAGCCAAATCGGGGCTGTATGGGAGGTGACTCCAGACCTCCAACTTGAACCTTTGCCGCAATTGCTCAGTCTGGCGAGCTGTATGGGGCCTGGCATTGTCATGCAGAAAAATGACGCCTTTGAATTTCGGATGCGGCCACAGTCTTGCCCATAAGAATCGAATTACGGCTCGCACCTCTATGCGAGACCACTTTTCTAGACGTCGTGCCATTACTGTCGCTCTTAAGTGTCTGCGTACTGACGCTACTTACTCGTAGAACCGCTGTAGGACAACTAGCGCCATCTGTCAACCACCCTGGGTGGAAATATTCGCTCCACAATTATTACGTTTCAAATGCTTCTGCTTGTAAACTTTTTTTTGGATCAACCTACGTAGTATAAAAGAAATAAACATCAAATTTATAAAAAAATAATTAAGAAAGAAAATGGAACAAATTACACAAACACACGTGCAGTCTATCCTTACGTCAGAGGTGATATCCAATAATAATAATGTTACAGAGCAGACAAGTTTTGTGAACTTCCACTTTAAACATTGGTTGAACACTGAAGGATCTTTGGGGAGAGGGTAAATGAGGTACAGGTATTAATCATGTAATTATATTGAATTCGCAACTGTTTTTTCGCTGTGGGCGCACTCAGTGTATGTCAGTGGCGATTTATTAATAAAAATAATGAGACAGAGTAGACACAAATTGCGAACTTCAACTTTAAACATTGGTTAAACACTGAAGGATCTTTGGACAGAAGGTAAATGAAGCATAGGTATTAATCACGTAATTATTTTGGAATTCGCAATTATTTTTTATCAACTGTCATGTGTTTGCACTCAGTGCACCGTCTGTCTTTTTAAATGCTAATTGTTTTTAATTTTTACTAAATGAAAAAAATCTCCACCCTAAGTTGTAATATACAAGTAAATGGAAAAACGAATGATTTTGTTTGTAAAATAATTTTATATTGTTGCTTTTCTAGTGGATTCGTAAATTTTAAACCTCAATAACTAACAGCTTAAACTTTATGCATTACCTTTTACGTAAGTCCTTACGAGGAAGAAAGAAAAATCATGCGTCAATCATAGATTATGACACACTTTCCAACACATTCAGAATACTGTAGCAAATCTTCACTGTTTAATAAAGGGAAAGATCTTGTCAAAATAAACAACTTGGAAAATTCATAACGCATTTGAAAATACAATTTGAGCAGCTACCATCTAAAGTTGGAAAATAATTCAATTTCTTTTAATAATCGCAAAATATGCGCTACTGAGTTTTATATATACTACTTATTATGTATGCTCAAACTGATTTCAGTTAGGAAATGGTTAACTCATTTGAAAATTCCCTTTCAGCAATTTCCTTCGTTAAATGAAAATGCTTTCGGATTCATTTGTACAGCCCTGTATCTATATAATTTTTACACACTAAGTAGTATGCAAAAAAAATTTAATTTAAAAATGCATTCCACATTTGAAAACGTACTTCCGGAAATTATCGCTCATTGACACTACTGTAACTGTACAATTTTGTCTATCCCTGTATATATTCCATAAATGCTACGTCTCCCATTTTCAACAGTAAGCATCATGTTGTCCACCTCGGTGATATATAACAATTTCAATATGTTTGAAATAGTAAAACATTATCATTAATTTAAAATACATTGTTAACGATTTTTCCCCGTAGACCGTAATGCAACGAAATACTCTTGAGTTTCCATGTGAATAAACCATGAATGCTACGCACATCATGTTCAATACCGAAAATGCCATAGTAAATATCAATAACATATATCAGTTTCATAGTAATACAACTATATTTACACGAGTTAGAGCTCAGACAGACAGACGGCCAGACAAACCGAATTCATAAACACTTTTCAACTATGTTGGAAAGTGTTAAAAATCAATAAATTGCGAAATATATACTACTATTAATTTTGCACTTTGAAATAATTTCTTCTGAATGTTTTACTATACAGAAAGAAAGAAAAGAGAAAGAAAAAATGAAATTTTAATATTAATAAAAACTGTAATAAAATATATGTACCTTTTCTATTACAAATACAACACGAAAGTAAAATCATACAGCAAGCATAGATTATTGCACACTTACAGTATACTTACAGTATACAGTATAACAAAATTTCGCTGTTTAATAAGGTATATAAAATACCTAAATAAATCTTTTAGAAACGCAAAACACACTTCAGTTACAGACCATAGCCAGAAAAATACTGCAATTCTTTTGTGCAGCCCTGAGTATAATCTATAGATTTGCATATGCTCAATATAGTATGCTACAATTTCGTTATTAAGAAAACAAATAACACAGTTGAAAATTTACCTTCAGCAGATTCTAACAACAGACGGAAACATACTTGAATTTTTTTGTACAGCCCTGTATATTACCTTAAAAATTTTAAAGGCACTACATATTAAGCTAATCTTTAATTCAGAGAAACACACACTATAAACTACAGAAATCACATTTCCAGAAATTATCATTCATCAGCGGCTATGAATCCAGTCTTGTGCGTGTCCTGTATATGGTTTTATTTATATTCAACAAGCAAATCTAAATATACTAAATATATTCCATGTTCAAAATGCATAATTCGATTCAAAAAAATCTTTAAGCAATTAACGTTGACAGTAATACTTACAAATTCTTTTGTGTAGCCCTGTATATAATCTATATCATTTATACAAAGCACATAAACTATACAAAAATTTAGTTAAATGCATATTTAACCGAAAGCACACTTCCAGCAATTATCGTTAGTAGAAAATACCATGGATGATAAAGAACGGTATCCGAAATCTATTATGTGTCCCTGTAAATGAACAATAAATTCTATGCGCATCATATTATACAACAGCTATATTGTAGTAAAACTGAGTAATGTATATCAATTTCATTATCTTATAAATAGTGTAATGTAATTAAAAGGGGCTGGAAACAGTTTTTCTGCGTAGACCATTATGTAACCGAATAATTTTGTGTGGCTCTGTAAACGAATAGCAAAACTTTACACAATATTTTACGGAAAGCATGTTTTAGTGCATCTCACACCGCTACCTTCTGGTCCTGGGCTTTTGGTCTGGGGCTTTTGGTCTGGGGCTTGGCTGGGTCGTGGATGTGTACTTTTCCCCTTGCGACCTATTTGATCCTTATGCTTAACGGCGGGCAGATCGTAAGTAGGGTGATTCTTGTTTGAATAGTGTAACATGATCAAAAAGCACCGCAATCGATTTTTCCCCATGGACCATAGCATAACGGAATTGTTTTGAGTTTCCTTGTAAACTAATTATAAGTTCTACACGCACCATATTCGAAAGTAAGCATCTTACGGTGCACTTCAGTGATGTATATCAATTTCAATACATTTAATATAGTGCAACATCATTAAAATACACTGCAAATGATTTTTCCCCACAGACCGTAACGTAACGGCATTCTTTTGAGTGAACCTGTAAACGAAGTATAAGTTCTACATACATCAATTTCATTACCAAACATGTCATTATATATATCAATAACATTCATCAATTGCATGGTAATCCGAGTGTATTTACCTGAGTTATAGCACGCACAGACAGACAGACGGCCAGACAAACCGAATTCATAAACACTTTTAAACTATGTTGGAAAATGTTAAAAATATAAAGTAATTTCCTAAAATATTGGCAGTGTACCAAATTTTTTTTATGATAAAATTATGCGTGGATATTTGACACAGATCGATAAAAAAATTTTAATACTGTAGCCTTTGTTTTAAATGACAAATAAAATAAAGTTAACAGCAATTCAAAAAATTTCAATTTTCTTACTGCACCCTTTTAAATTTAAGAGTAATGATACTAAACAATATGTGAATTTAATTTTTTTTTTAAATCAAGTTCCAAAAAAATATTATCTCTACATTGATAGTAATATGTAATTGCAGAATAGGTATGTATTTTCATTTCAATAATGTACTAAATTTCAAAATTCGAAAGCTTAAAAACATTAAGTTTAATATAAATTATTTATTTATTTCCATGTAGTGAAAATTAAATCAACAAATTCAAAATTAATATTACTGCTGTAAATTTTAAATCCAAAAATCTCTTCTGCATTAGTAAAACAGTAAAAAAATGAGGATTTTAATGTCATTCGCGACATGAATAAAATATCTTTCTCCCAATGAAACAAAACTTAAAGCACTTTTTCTGACATACTGGCAATATTCCAAATTCTGTTTATGAGAAAATAATACATGAATATTTGACACAAAATGATAAATGAAATTTAATACTTCATCTATTGTTTTAAATGTCAAACAAAGTAAAACTTAAAGTAATTCCAAACATGTCAGCTTTATAGTTGTACTTTTTGAAAATTAAGAGTAATGATCGTAAAAACTATATCCGAACATTTATTAGTTTTCGATACAATTATGTTGTTTAGATGCGTTTTTGCAATGTTTTATTAATGACACATCGAATTGTATAAGTCTAATGTTATGCATTTTGAACGTACAAATGAGATAAAATACTTTAATTTTTGCCCTCAGAAAAGAAAAAGTTAGAAATTGTACATCAAACGTGACAAATGAGGTGCATTCGTACTGTTATTATTTCAGTGAAATGAATTATATTGTCTATTATTATGATATAATTAATTTCCTTAATAAAATAAGTACAATTTCAGTTGGCAACATTTTATCTTTTGTTGACATTTACTGAAAATTCAAATGGTAAACTGAATCCTAGCTTTGAAAATTCCAGAATTTGAAATTAAATTAAATTCAGTAATGTGAAAATAATACAACTCCATCTTAAATATAACGTAATCAGTATGGCAACATATAATCATTACCTATCATGTGAAATCATTGAATTAATTACGTACGATAGGATTTAATAAAATGAAGAATGTGGCTATAACTGACCAAGTTATAGTCACATTCTAGAGGTTATAAAATGTCATACACGTCATATAATGACTATAACGTCATACATGTCAGATAACGTGGCGATACATCTCGGTCACGTGACGATCAACCCTTGGAAGCTGCTATAACAAGGAAGTACCATTTTTTTTTTAATTCAAATTACTTAATAAATATTTTGATTAATATCTTTTTAAGTTTTGATTCGAGTTTCATAAAATTTGAAATGACTCGACAAAATTTTGCAACGATTATATATAAGGTAAAGCTAGGATAGTCTGCGCACAATTCGAAAGAATAGCAATAAAAAATCTAAATATTAATTTTTTGCTAAACTATTCATGAATAACTTTTACTTCATTTGTTTTTATGCATTTCCATTGCTATTTTTTTGTTATGTTGCAATTTAATAGAACAATTGTAATAAAACCAAGAAAGTTATTTTGCGCAATCTCTCCTTATAGGGTTGGTGTGATTGCGCACATGGGTAGGAGAGATTGTTACTTATAATAACTACAATTAAATTGTTAACAGTAATAATTACCCTTAAATGACATTGCTGTAAGGGTTTTGTGAACAAATATTATTGTATTAGGAGTGAATATTTCAACCTAATAATTAAAGAATCAGAAAAAGGAAATAATTTAAAAAACGATTAAAAATTTTTAATTAAAGGAAAAAAAATTAAAGAATCAGAAAAAGCAAGTCCAGATAAGATTAAAAAATAAAATAATGTTACTTAATAACACGTTTAACTTAAAATTAGTCCATTTTCATTTTTCATTTTTTTATGCAAATTTACCAGTAAGCTGCGTAATCTCTCCTACCATGGAAATGAATGGGAATACTGCGCCATCTCTCCTAAGTAGAAAATGCGCAAACTCTCCAATTTCGGTAGGAAAGATTGCGCGGCCTTTTATTTAAACATGACCTCTTCTAAAACGAACCGTTGATGTTCACATTGTTAGTCTAGATTAGTAGCTCACGAGAAATCGTTTAAGTTTAAAATATTTTGTACTATTGACATTGTATAGAAATTCTGATGAAGAGCTATGAAAATTCAAGCACTTACTTTGGGAAAACAAAACAAAATAGCAATACTTTATCTTAAACGATCAAAGCAATCAACGTGCACTTTCAAGTAGACACTCCACTACTTTTGTTGTACAACTACCTGGAGTCGCTGCACGCTCACTCTACTCCTTCCCCCCAAACATCTATGTGCGCAATCTCTCCGACTGCGTCATCTCTCCTGGCTTTACCTTATTAAATTTCAATCCATTCGGTTGGGTAGTTTTTGCACTGTTATATGCGGACAGACGGACGGCACAGACGATGACTATAAGTGCTACGTATTTATATAATTACGAACGCACCTAAAATACAAAAGCAATTCAGAAAATAATTTAAATAGTTTCACATAATAAACAAACAATACCAAGTATTTAAGATTATACCAGCGTTTTAAATTTTTTCCTTATCTTACATATTTAGGTACCTAAGGTAAAGCTAGGAGAGTCTGCGCACAATTCAAAAGAATAACAATAAAAAATCTAAATATCAATTTTTTGCTTAACTATCCATGAATAATTTTGACTTCGTTTGTTTTTTATGCATTTACATTGCTATTTTGTTGTTATGTTAAAATTTAATAGAACAGTTGTAATAAAACCAAGAAAGTTATTTTGCGCAATCTGTCCTTATAGGGTTGGTGTGATTGCGCACATGGGTAGGAGAGATTGTTACTAATAATAACTACAATTAAATTGTTAACAATAATAACTACACTTAAATGACATTGTTGTAAGGTTTTTGTGAGCCAATATTATTGTATTAGGAGTGAGTATTTCAACATAATGATTAAAGAATCAGAAAAAGGAAAAAAAATTAAAACGATTAAAAAAATTCAATTAAAGGGAAAAAATTAAAGAATCAGAAAAAGCAAGTCCAGATAAGATTACAAAATAACATGAAGTTACTTAATAACACGTTTAACTTAAAATTAGTTCATTTTCATTTTTCATTTTTTATGCAAATTTACCAATAAGCTGCGTAATCTCTCCTAGCATGGAAACTGATGAGAACAATGCGCCATCTCTCCTAAGTAGCAGATGTGCAAGCTCTCCAATTTCGATTGGAGAGATTGCGCAGCCTTTAATTTAAACATGGCCGCTACTAAAACGAACCGTTGATGTTCACATTGTTAGTCTAGATTAGAAGCTGATGAAAAATCGTTTAAGTTTAAAATATTTTGTACTACTGACATTGTATAGAAATTCTGATGAATAGCTATGAAAATTCAAGCACTTACTTTGGAAATCAAAACAAAATAGCGATGCTTTATCTCAGACACTCAAAACAATCAACGTGCACTTTCAAGTAGACACTCCACTACTGCTGTGGTACAACTACCTGGAGTCGCTGCGAGCTCACACTATTCCTTCCTCCCAAACCTCCATGTGCGCAATCTCTCCGACCTCGCCATCTCTCCTGGCTTTACCTTATACTTTTTATAAAATCTATTGATGTTAGAGAGCTAACATTTGTCTTGTCTGCGTGTCTTCTCAGCCAGTGGCGTAGCTACATGTTCAGCGCCCTGGAGCAAGTACAATTCGATCACCCCCTTCTCTACCAGAAACGGTTGCCCAAAATTTGTTTTTAGGTTTAAAACATATATAATGCAGTAAAATATCCTGTCAGAAAAGGAAAATTTCCATGATTCTGACAGAAGGAATGCCATACAATTATATCTGCAAAGAGAGTAACATGTCTAAAAAGGAATTTCTCCCAGTCCTTTGCGATTCCGTCTTAACAGACTCCATTGTACGTATTAGGTAGCTTTTAATAGAAAATAAAATGTATAAAGCTACCCATTGCAGCCGTTCGGAGGAAAGCAGTTCCGGAAAATTTCGATATATTTTCACCGGTCATGACCTCCAGACCCAAAACCACCCTCCGTTCAAATGTTGATTTATATATATATATATATATATATATATATATCCATATATATATCTGACCTATGTCATACGATAACGCTCGTATTTATAAATCGATTTTGATGAAACTAATTGTGTGTATTAAGGTCACCAATGTCTCGACCGAGTTCGTTGGCCAGCTTGGTCCGCCATTTTGTTATATATTCATATACGTTTTGTATATATTCATATACGTTAGCGCCAAAATTGGCGACATTGGCGACAAAATTGGCAAAATCGGCAACAAAATTAGCAAAATTTGTGACATTTGGCGAAATATCGCCGAATTTGGCGACCAAAATAAGTCTTTATAAATGAAGCCAATTTGGCTATTGCTCAATAATTTGGCGAAATTCTTATTCAAATTCAGTATTAACGAATCTTTTGTAAACGTTTCTTTGCATTTCAACTTGCTGTTTTCGTGTAACATTAGCTAAAATTTTAAAACGAAGATATAGGAAAGCTACCTTTTCCTCCCGGTACAGGCCGGAAGGACTTTTTCAAATTAATACAATCTTTTTGCTATAAAACACAACTTGTAAACCAGTGATTGTGATGCACATGCAAATGCGCTCATTTGGGCTTTTAAACGTTCTTTACAATTTTCATGAATTTAGAGGTATAAAACAATAGATTTATAATGTATATTATCTTAAATAAAAATTTTGATAAGTCAAGTTCAAGGAATACTATAGTTTCATTTACCTAATTTTTATCTAAAACAAAATCGGAAAGCAGTGAAAAAATATTCCGTTTAGACAGGTTTTCGTATTAGTAAGTATAGTCACGAAAAATTTCTGTAAAAGACAAGATTCCGCTTTCTCAGTTTTTACTGTATATTTTATATTAAAGAAAATGGTAAATGTAAAAAAATATTTATACAAATAATTTCGTTCCTTTGTAATTTTGCGCCCTTATTATTCTCGCGCCTGGAGCAAAGTGCTCCAACTGCTCCACGGTAGCTACGCCCTGTTCTCAGCGCTTAGAGATAAGAAATTAATTTGGTGATTATAACACGATGTTGACATGGAGGAAGACGCTAAGAGCATTTATTATAAGAATATTAAATATATATGTGACGGGGTATTGGACATTAAACTGTATAAGCTTCAGAAGCTTAAGGTTGTCCGGGAAACAAAATCCTTTTTTATTTATTTATAGATATTTTCGAAAAATACTGAAAACTTTAAAATATTAAACTAGTAAATCTACAGATCAGAGGCCTCAACGTCAGCTCTACAAATCACTCATTTTTAACATTATCTGTATCGTCTTATGTGACCTATATTCAATTTACGTATTCAACGTTTTTATTATTTTCATTTGGAAAACCGATTTGGTAATCATTTTTTAGTAGTTAAAATAAATTCTCATCTATTTCATAAAAAAAGCATATTAAAAACTTAAGTAACCTGAAAATGAGCTATTTTTAATAAAATTTCGCGTCAAAATAATGCGATTCATTTTAATTTTCCTTTGATATTCTTTGAAATATAGTTGCTTAGCAACCATTTAATGAAACAGAGAAAAAAAATGCATTGGATCTTTTGTAAAAAATGATAAATTAAAATGTTTGATACATTTCAAATTAATGCATAAAATTTCCTAATAATTTGTTCAATTAATTTCGAAATTCTAATAAATTTATTGGCAAATTTTCGAAGCGATAAGATTTAATTAAGATCTCCATTTTGTAAATTTAGAATCCATAATTTAGCATTTACAATTATCCCAATGCGACATTTTCTTTTCGGTGAATGTTAAAATTAAAGAAAATCGTCTGACTTTCCATTGAAAAGCATTATGACCTAAAAATAAATGTTCTATATTTTTCGAACGAATGAACCAAATGTAACTAAAAACTATACAGCTAATTCCGGGTACCTCTCCAACATACTCACCAAAAATCAGCCTAATCGAAAATTTTTTACGGCAGTTATCGCGGAACAGACAGACAGACAGACAGAAACCAAAAATTTTTCTCGTCTCCACAGTGAGCCTTCACTGACGTTTCGGCAAAAAAAATTAAATTTAAAAATGTAAACATATTTAATTTTTTATATATTTCTTGAACTACTTATCTGATTTGCACCATTTTAGCACTGTTGTGTACAAAAATGTGTAATTTTATAATTTGTTTTAAGGATTTTTCAAAATATTAACTATATATAACTATATTAAATTTTAAAGTGAAATAATGATGTTTTTTCATGAGTGATTTTTGCATTAATTAGCATATTTTCACAATTCTAATTCAAACTCAAAAATCCTGAAAACAATGTATTAGAAATATAATACAGAAACTCTGTTGAAAATTTTATATATCTTATAAGGAATTTTAGATATATCCTTTTAAACTTGAAAAAACATGAAAAAAAAAAGACATTCTGAGATAAATGAAGTTATTCTCTTCAGAGGGTGGGTCGCGCGCGGCATCACAAGGAAAAAAAATGTTATATCTCCGGATCTAATCATGATAAAATCATGCGGTTTGCGGTATTTAACTCTAAAAACGCTTTAATTTTCTTAAACTAATAAATTTTATATATATTTGTCTTACGTGGCGCGGAAATAGGGCTGAATTTCTAGCTTATTGTTGGCAACAAGCGTAGTTTCCAGACCTCAGAACAATGAAAAGACTAGATTGTGATAGATAGATCAGATATGGCGGTCAGTGTCAGAGCAGTGAAAATCAAGCTAGCAAATATTAAAAATAAAATAACATGTACGTAATCCAAAGCATCTGAGATTATTCCTCATTTTAATTATGAGTAATATTACTAATTTCAAATGAATTCTCCACTCTTATTTAGAATTTATTTATGAATTTCACTCACATGAAAAATCGGAGAGAAGTAAAAATATCAACCGTCTAGGTTGCACCTGCTGTCATCTGTTGTAGAAATCTATAATAAAATAGAATAGTAAAATGTCGAACGTTAATTTAAACAATCATTGATGATAAACTATCTTCCTATTACGTAGTGTTTTTTATTTTAAATGAATAAGCCGTGCTGTACAATAATTATAGGTGCAATAAGTTTTAAACAAATTATGTTTCCAAGATCCTTTATTCATAGTATTTAAATGATTTATATGCTCATTAGTAGCTCCAACTAAATGCATTTGTAGTTGTGTTTTCAACGGAGTTCAGTTACTTTTTTACATTAAAAAATTGTCAATTTCATATGTTCAAATGATTTATGGTAGTACTTATTCCGGCTATAATTTCTGCAAAAATAAAAAGGGGCGAGCGAGCGAAGCGAGCTGGTACCGCGTAGCGGTCTCAATGCGAATTGTTCGCAATTCACTGGGGTTGGCGAGCGTTAGCGAGTAGGGGGCTGAGCCCCCTAGTATATATATATATATATATATTTTTTTTTTTTTTTGAGAATTTTTTGAAAAGAAACTTTTATTATGTGAGAGAAACGCAATGTTGCTCTATATAAGAGCCTACGTTTCAAGTTGTATTACGCACAAAAATAATGCCAGTTTACTCTCTTAATTTTAGCAATTTGTGGTACTAGTATCTTAAAACATAAATAGATTATTTTTTCTCAAATAGTAGTTTTCGCACTTTTGACTGACTTGGTAGCGATGTACGTGGTATTAAATGATAACAAATGGATTTATATGTTTCCATGCTGTATAGTATTTATAGCGCACATATTACATCTATTGCATGCAATATTTTCAGATTAAATTAAAAGGAAGAAGCTAAAAGTAAGCAATTTTCGTATCTCATAAAAGAAAAGGGATAAAAGATAATTAAATAAATAAAAATGAATTCATTTGATGAAGGAAAGCTATTTTCTAAACAAAAGCGGAACATTATTTGTTTATAATTTTGTGATTTCTGATGAAAATATGATGTTCATATTTACTTTTTAGGTTCGCATATAAAATAGGTTTATCTGTTTGAAAATTTATGTCACTGAAGTTAATGTAAGAAACAGACCCGTCTTTTATAGTGAGACATTTGAAGGTATGTTAAGATGAATACCAGGAAAAATTCTACAAAATATTATTTAGCTGATTACTTGTATTTTATTTTCAAGGGAAAGTGGTATATTGCTACTGCATTCAGTGTGTTTAAAAACAAAGGAATAATTCATTTAACTAATGATTAATTAAGTATCTGACATTTTCCGACCTGACAAGTACAAACTGTTCCATATCGATAACTTTTGTACTAAATGTTACTAATTCTATTTCACAGAATGCATCCCCCATTGTATCGAAGTTCCAACTATAAAATTTGGCCTCATTTCGCTATTTTGTTTACTGCTGAACTTTTTAGTTGCATTAATTTTCTCATAACAATTTTCCACTGTATATTGCATTATGCTGGCTGGTAAGAAAAGAAATCTAGTCTGACAAGATTTTCTGAAGTTCTTCATCCATGTTCATATTTGTGCAATATTTTTGAAAGTAGATTATAGGTTTTATGATAAGTATAAAAACTTAAAATAGGTGGATTAAACTCTGTGCCGTTACATTAAAAATAAACGATGAACGTAAAATAGCACAAATAAAAATATACATAATGGCAAACAGCTGTTTCGAAGCCCCTAAAGCTCCATCATCAATACCAAATTTAAAAGATTAAATTTGGCACTGATGATGGAGCTTTACGGGCTCCGCAACAGCTGTTTGCCATTATATATATTTTCATTTGAGCTATTTTACGTTGATCGTTTATTTTTATTAAGTCTAAAAATGTCAAAATTACGTTCGTCATAAAAAGGGAGCAGGTTTTATTGTTGATTGTAATATCTTATCAATAATACGAGAGTAAGTCGAAAAATTAGTTACACTAGGCTGCTATGGGGAATATTTTTATTAAGGACAAATAAGATACCGTAAGCATAAGTAAGTACACTTTATTATTCTGTCTAATCAAAAAGGCCATTAATTCAATTATCATATAGTTTAAAACGTTTATAAACCCTGTTGAACAGCATGGAGATGCTGCAAGCGGAAGCACTAACTGTTTTACAGCTGCATTTGTTCATTGGTTTCACAGGAGCTCAATCTCATAGACTTTTTCAATGTCGGAAAAAGTTTGAAGTGGTCATCCGGGACTCGCTACATACACAACATGGTGACGTCCCCTACTGAACTGTCCAAACCCTTACAACACTATTTGTTTTATCATACCACCTTGAACATAAAATTTGTTCATGAATTTCAATACACCATATCCAACAAGCCCATTCATTCATACGAAACAATACCTCACATTTTCTCCTCGAGTTCAAAAACGTTTGCTCCCCATACCTGCCGGAAACAAATTGCGTTGCCACTCACATAATTTTTATAGCAGTATGTTAGCACGATCTACAGGGTGTTTCACAAAGTACCCCTAACTTTAAAAATCAATAACCCGGAAACGGAGATAGATAGAAAGATGAAACCAGTGGTATGTTTATTAAAAAAACCGTAAGAATCTTATACGTAAATATCAAAATTTAGTTAAAAATGGCACCGATAGATGGCACTGAGAGCGTTAAGAATCCTTCTAAAGAGAGTTCAGAAGCGTAGAAAGACTAGTCGTCGAAGATTTCGTCATTGAAATCTGGTCGCTATTAGCGTATAGTGAAAATAATTCCGGAAGTAGTGTATACCGTGGAGGAACGTGTGTTTATTGTGTTGGAGTATCACCGATTAAATCAGAGTCCTACTGCCACAAGGAGAAGTTTTGAAACGCGATTTCAAGTCTCAAAAAACCCAGATGGGAAAATAATTCGTGAGCTTTTCAAAAAAATTCAACAGACAGGCAACGTGGCAGATGCGAATTATTTTCACTATACGAAAATAGAAGTCAGATTTCAATGGCGAAAATTTTGACGGCTAGTCTTTCTATGCTTCTGAACTCTCTTTAGAAGAATTCTTAACGCTCTCAGTGCCATCTATCGGTGATATTTTTAACTAAATTTTCAGATTTACGTATAAGATTTTTACGAGTTTTTTAATAAACATACCATTGGTTTCATGTTTTTATCTATCACCGCTTCCGGGTTATTGATTTTTAAAGTTAGGGGTCCTCTGTGAAACACCCTGTAGGTTGTGTGTCACCAAATGAATGAGAGATGATTCTGGTATAAAACTGACATATTTTTTATTCCATGGGTTTATGATTTATTGAAAGAAAGAGTAAATTCCTACGACTTACCATTGCACTAAGCTTAACACTTTCAAGCATAGTTGAAAAGTGTTTATGAATTCAGTTTGTCTGTTTTTCAGTATTTCTCTGTCTACCATCTGTCTATCCGTGCTCTAACTCGCGGACATATAATCCGATTTCCATGCAATTGATATATGTTATTTAGGTTTACTATGGCATCTTCCGTACCGAAAATAAAATGTGTAGCGTTTGTAGTTTCTATACAGGGACAGTTAAAAGAATTCCGTTACATTGTGGTGTATAGGGAAAATTTGTTTGCGGTGCATTTTTACAATGTTACTCTATTTCAAACATTTGAAAACAATATATGTCATTGATGTGCACAACAACATGCTTACTATAGAATATGATGAACATAACATTCAATTCTCGTTTACAGAAACATACAAAGAATCGGTTCCCTTATTTTTCCTTTTGTGTGTATAAATTCTATAGATGATATACAGGGTACCACAAAATATTTCTAGTATATTTCAGTTTATAATTTCTGTAGAGGAATTTTTAACTGTTCTATGCGTTTCCTAATTGAACTAAATTTTATCATACTAATGTAGTATATATACACATACACATCTATGGATCGCATACATGTCTGCACAAAAGACTTATTGAAAGTAATTTCTCAAATTGGGTTTTAAAATGTGTTATGAGTTTTGAAAAATGTTTTCATAGATAGAATCTTTCAAATAATTAAACGGTGAAATTTTGATACAATATTCTGGATGTGTTGGAAAGTGTTTCATAATCTATGCTCGACGCATGATTTTCTTACTTGTTATATGTTTCCTAACAATTACTTATACACCTAATTGTCTAATTCTATATGAAGTCATTTTGAATTTTAACAATATTCTTTAATGTATAATACTAAATATAGAGATATGTGTGGGTTTTTTGCTTTATGTTGTATCAAAATGTAAAATTTATTTCATTTACTCTCTGCATAGGAAATGAAGGCGGTATGGTTAGAATTCCTGTAAGTTCTGGTGTGAATGCAAGCAGAATAATTTATACAAAATTGACTGTTGGGGGTAGACATAAAAGTTTATTTTGAGAAAAAAGTTATGACATATTTTATTATTTTATTCGATGGTTTTAGATAAAAAGATGGAAATATTTGACACTTTCGATCTTTCTTATGGAATAGAAATGTTATGATCGAATCGTGGGATATAAATAAAAAGTTCTTTTTAATAAAAATAGAAGTTAAAAGTAATAAAGTAATAAATATGCACAAAACTATAAAAAAAATTAATAGAATCTAAATTTCTTTAACAAGTTTCTGTCATGACGCTTTAGCAATTTCCATCAACGTTTTAAATTGTTTATGAATTCGGTTTGTCTTACTCGTCAGCTAGTAGTGTGGCTATCTAGCAGTGCTCTAACTCTCGTAAATATACCAGGAAAGCCATAAAATTTTTATATGTTATTGGGGTTTAAAATAGAATGTTCGATTTTGAAATTGAAATATGTAGTATTTAGAATTCGTTTACAGGGTGCACAAAGTAATTTTGTTACATTCTGGTCTATGGCTGAAAATTGATTAAGGTGCATTTTATTGATGTTGCAATATTGCAAACATAATGAGATGGAAATACATCACTGAAATGGACAACAACATGCTTTCTCGTGAGTATAAAATAAGTAAGCATTTATAGCTCCTTTGCAGGGATGCAAAAAATAATTCCATTCCATTATCCCACATGGAAAAAAAAACATTCGGTTTCAGTGTATTTTAATGATGTTGTGATACTTAAAACATAATAAATTTAATAAGGAACAGTGAAGTGTATTACAACATAGATTTTCTATAGATTAAAGTGTGAATAACATTTATCGTTCATCTACAGACACTCACAAAATAATTCGGTTACAGGACTGGCTATTATCGATAATTGCTAGAAGTGTGTTTTCCGCTGTGGTATGTATTTCTACACTTATGTAGTTTTGTATTATGTGGTGTGTATGTGTTCTAAAGATCATATATAGAGCTACACGACAAAATTCGGATGCATTGCCACAGATTGACAATAATTGTTGAAAATGCATAAATACTGATTTATGTTTTTTAATTGCTTATTTAAACATTTAATTTCAGGGTACGAAAGACGAAATTTCTTAATAATATTCTGCTACTGTTGGATATTGTTTCATAATATATGCCTAATGCATGATTTTTAAATTTTGTGTTTTAATTATTAACGTTAATTTAAAATGAAAAGATTTAATATAACAAAATAACAAAAAAAATCCCAAGTTTTAGCAAAAAGATTTGCGTCATTGTAGAAATTTACAGAAAGGGGAATTATCCCGATCATGCAAAAGTGATAAATAAATAATCTATAAGAAAATTTCGCTCTGTGTTTCTGTCTGTCGGCAATGGTCAGTAAAATCTAGTACACCTAGCTGCCTGAAGAGTTAGATTTAGGTAGTCCAAGGCCTCTTCTGATGAACCTGAGACTCAGAATTGTAATATTTTAATTTTTTTACTGAGATATTACTTAATATCTACAAAGAACTCTCATCAAAAATAGTCTTTTTTTTAGGTTGGTTGGTTGTATAGAATCTCCACAGAAGTAATTAAATAAACCAGAGTATCGATGCAAAGAAAAGGACTTCTAATGAAAATTGTTTCTAGTTATAATATGGAGTGCACTTACCGGCGTACAGCCGTGCTAATGTAGCGCCACCTGCACACGACAAACCGAAAATGTGACTGGTCAGACGAACTGATATAACTGTCCTGCACAAACGCCACTTGTTTGAAACATTTTTCGAGGCACATTTTTCTTCATGATAATTAACTGGGATTAATTTTTTTTCTTCTTTTTTTACATGACATATATTATTATAATAAATTATTAATACAGAAACATTATTAAACAGATTATTTGTTATATTTGCGGGGATGGAGAGGGGTAAGGGTAAACAAATTTTTAATAAATATGGCAGTTATTTTACTTGACACCGCGCCAACTGGTGGCAGATTTTTCCTTAATTGAACCCCCTTATTAATAAATCCAAATCAACTGCTCTGATTTCAACATAACTAATTACATTTAACATATTTAACACTTTTAGCTTCACCCGTAGCGATTAATTGATGTTTTATATAGAGAATACCGCAATTTTAGAATTACAGTTTTCGTAAAAATTAAATTTATGTTTCTAATAAAATTACACAGACCGTATTCAATTGATGCATATCAAAGTTAATGATTTATTATTGAGTATTTGACCACGCGCCTCCCAGTGGCCCCTCCCTCAAGTTTTTTCTCTAATTGTGCTTTATTTTCATAACTCAGCTAATGATTTTCCGAACTTCTCCAAAACAGTTCCATTTTGCTAAATTATTGTAAAAATCAGCAGCCATAGCTTCAAGGTGTATTTCTAGAAAGCTGTTACCAGTAGTTCCGAATAATTGTCTAAGCCAAATTTCAAATTAAGTTCCTAGATTAACCGAATGAATCAATCTTTAACCCGTCAGCACACGCGCTGGGATAAAATCTACCCCAGCTTACAACTATTACATAAAAATGTGTGAAAATAGTTCGTGATCATTCTCAGCTTTATAGTACATTTTAAGCTGAATGATATCAAGATGTGGCCAAAAAGAATTTACCTCCGGTTGTGTATTTTACATTCTTTTGTTATAAAAATGTCACGTGGGTGGAAATTTACCCCACGCGTGTTATAACGTAACCCATAATGATAGGAAAATGTTAATGCAAATGTTTATGAAAAAAATATAGTGTGCAAATAATAATATAATTTTTCTTTTAAACATTAACAACTCTTGCACAAACAGTTTCTATATATCAGTTTTATACTGTTTTGTATTTTCAGGGCTGAATTTGGATTGTAAAAGCTTTGTATGTAATGATATGCAGAAAAAAAAATCTTAGTGCGAGATTTTTTTTTTTTTTTTTGCTTTAAATATAAAAGAACTTTTTATTTTAAGTTAAATTAAGTCCTTTATTGATTTACAGTTTATTTCAAAATATAAATTTTTGTTTATAATCTAACCGTGGGCAATTGACCCATTGGGGTAAAATTTATCACGCGCGTGTAGTAACGTAATGGAAAGGGGGTGTGTGCTGACGGGTTAAAGATGCATACTGGTTCTCCTAATATGTCATTTGCTGAAGGGCACTTGAACACCCGCTCTGTCCCAGGCCCTTCGTCAAGGCTTTTACTCTAACAGCGCCCTGTTTCCATATCTCACCAACAATCTTTCCGTTTCCAGCACATCTGATTTCAAACATCATATTTAACTTAAAAATCATCCTCTATAACATTAAAATAAATTTATGAGTTGCGGGTACCATTATTTCAGAATAACAGTCTAAGACAAATTTTTAATTAAGTTCCTAGCTTAACCAAACGAACGAATTTTTAAAGATGCATAGTTGTCCTACTAATTAGTTAATTGCTGAAGGGCGCTTGAACATCCGCTCCCTCCTTCAAGGTTTTTCTCTAACTATTCTCGTTTCCATAATTCAGCAACTATCTTTCCGATTTCAGCGAACTGATTCCAAACATTATAATTAACTTAATAGTCACCTTCTGTAACATTATAATAAATTTATGAGTAGCGGTCACCACTGTTTCCAAATAACAGTGTAAGCCAAATTTGCAATTAAGTTCGTAGCTTAACCAAACGAGCGATTTTTTAAAGATGCATACGGTCCTACTAATTAGTCATTTACTGAAGGACACTTGAACATCCCCTTCCCCCGGCACCTCCCTCAAGGTTATTTTCTCTAACTGTGACTTATCTAAATAACTCAGCTAATATATAATATTAAACTTTTCTAAGAGCATTGTACAACATTGAAATTCCTTCAAAAATGAATGTGTCGAATTCTGTATAAATTAAACACGCTGAATGTGGATATCGCCATGTAAAAACCTGCACTTGCTCTTGCTTTTGAAATACAGATGTGCAAAATTAAAATTTTTAAAAATATATATAATTTCATATTAATATTCGAAAAAATATATAATGTAACCTATATTGTATATATATTTCTAGTATTTCTGTCATATTTGATATCTGCCATATGCGATTTTAGTCTCGTTTTAATAGTCTTGTCAAATATAACAGAAATACGACAAAATTGTCCAGACTACATAGAACCCATACTTTAAAAATTAATTTTAAAAATAGTAAAATAATTTATCCTTCAAGACTTTATTTCCTATCTAGTATCCGTGAATCAACAGAAATCTATATGCGTAACGTGAACATTTGCAATGAATCCGCCACATTTGAAATACCTAAAATTCATCACGAGGTACGTTTCAGTTTTAAAAAAGCAATAAGGAAATATTAATTTTCACGTTTACAGTTGATTATTTTAAGCACTTGCTTCTTTACATATATGATCTCGTGATTTATGGTTTTCAAATTTATTTAAAACAAATTGCGAGAATATTTTCTTTATCGTTGTATATCTTGACAGCGGCGCCGTAAGAGCGTTGATCTTTATAGTAACAGGTTTTTATAAGCCTTTTTGTGTTTCTATTTGTATCACTTAAGAATTTTGTCTATATTTAATTATAATTAGTGATCTTATTATGTGATTATGTAAAGTTAGTTTGATTTTGATGTTTCTCATTTGTGCAGTCAAACTTCTAAGCCACTTAAAAAAGTATTTCTTAGTCAAAAAGGCGCGGCTATTACTTTGACATGGATATTTCTTCACATTTTTAAAGTAGTGTGGCTTGCAGATGATCCAAAGAGCTTTAAATAATATTAAAGGGTTTTAGCTTTTGTGTGCCGATGGCATTACAATAGACTAAAACTGAAAACCCCCCTTTAGAATTTTTCTTGCTTTCCCATTTTTCAACTTTCATTGATATAGTACGAGTTGGCACTTGGTAGAAGTTGATACAAAAACGATTTCATCGGCATTGAAATTGCAGCATATGGGCACTTTGTAACACTTTCCAACCTAGTTGAAAAGTGTTTATGACTTCGGTTTGTTTGCCGTCTGGCCGTGCTTTAACTCGTGTAAATATACTCAGATTGCCCTGAAATTTTTGTATGTTATTGTCGTTTACGATAGCATATTCCCTATTTCGAACGAAGTGTGTAGCACTTATAGTTCTTTTACAGGGACAGTCAAAAGTATTCCTTTACATTACAGTCAATCGGAAATAATCGTTTCAAGTGCATTTTGATGAAGCTACGTCATTTAATGATGAAATTGATATATAATTATGAAGCGCATTAAAACATGCTTTTTGTAGAATATGGGGTGCTAAGCATTTATTATTCATTTACAAACAAAAGAATTCTGTTACACAGTGTTCTATGGGGAAAAATCTTTTGCAGTGTAATTTTGTGATATTTAATTATTTCAACATAATGAAAATTATATTCATTACTGAGATGCACTATAAATTGCTCTCTTGAAAGTGTGGTGTGCATTGCGTTTATGTACAGGGACACTCAAAAGATATCGGTTACAGTTCATGTGCGATATTTACAGTTCATATGTGATAAGTGCGTTTTCATCTTTGATTTCCGTTTTTAAGTTTAACTAAATTTTTTCGTAGCACGTGTGTGCTTATAAACTTGGTTGATCATATACAGGGCTCCACAAAGGAATCCGTAAGTATTACAGACTATGGGAGTGAATTGCTTAAGGGTAGTTTTTAATTGTGTTACGCAATTTCCTGCTGAACTACATTTAGAAGACTAATAGAACTTTTTGGAATACAAATAAATTCATATACAGGGCTACGCAAAGAAAAAGATACATTGCCGTTTACGGTTCTACGTTATTGCTGCGTATAGTGACGTTATAATACTACGTTATATACGTTACTATAGTGCTACGTTATAGTACGTTATTGCTGCGAGTGAATTTTAAGTTGCCTTTTAGCTTAATATGTGGTGTGTACAAAAGTTTTCAGATAATATACAGTGCTGTACAAAAGATTTCGAGAGCATTTCCATCGATTGACGAAAATTGCTAAATATGAATATTCTAACTGAACTAAATTTTATCATGCTATATATCCACATCTATTGATCACATACATAGCTGCACAAAATAATTCGACTATTTTTTGTACCTGGGAGGCAATTCTGAAAACTGTGTTTTTCAGTGTGGTATATGTTTGCTATACTGTTTACTTACATATCTTCTTTCACCTTATTTAAATGTGAAGCGTCGTTACAGTTTTCTGGCTGTGTTAGAAAGTGTTTGATAATATATGCTTGACGCATGATTTTTCGTTTTTGTTTTCTTCTCTAGAAATTTTTTTTATACTATTCATACCTAACACGAAAACGAAACAGCCAATCATAATGCGCTTCAAATTCCTTGATTTTCATGCCTTGTGAAACATATTTGGTTTTACCATGTAATATATGTCCTGAAATGGGCAAATGTTTTGTCTTATATCTTTAAGCCTAGTGTATACATTTTCGTAAATTGCTTAACAGTTTCCAAGGCGCATTGGTTTCCTCTTTAAGAATATATTAGACATTTCAGAAAGATTCGGTGTTTTGTCCTTTTCTTTTAAAAATGGTAGAGGAAAAGATCCAAATACCAGCCAGTAGGTGTTCTGAGAACTGAGAGCAGATGCAGCCTAGAGGCTATAGACTAAGTTTGTACCTTTAATTGAGAGAAAGATGTCATTAGAAATACTTCGCAGAAGTCTGTGTAATTTACAAACAGTATACAGAAAAAACGATTTAGTTGAAAGAACAAAAATATAGTTGTGCCAACCAAATTTTTTGATCACTATAGCTCCATCTAAATGTTTGGTTGGAGGTACCAAATCATTTGGTTAGCTTTATTTAGTTGTCGTAACTAAATAATTTGGTTCTTACAACCAAATCTATTTGGTTAACCACATGAATTTGGTTGAAAGAACCAAATCAATTTGGTTCTTTTAACCAAATCTATTTGGTTAATCGGTATTTAACCAAATGAATTTGGTTGTAAGAACTAAATCAATTTGGTTCTTTTAACCAAATCTATTTGGTTAATCGTTATTGTAACCAAATGAATCTGGTTGAAAGAACCAAATCAATTTGGTTCTTTTAACCAAATCCATTTGGTTAATAGTTATAATAACTAAATGGATTTGGTTGAAATAACCAAATCAGTTTGGTTCTTGCAACCAAATCCATTTAGTTAATAGTTATAATAACCAAATGGATTTGGTTGAAATAACCAAATCAGTTTGGTTGAAATAACCAAATCAGTTTGGTTCTTGAAACCAAATCCATTTGGTTACGATAACTGTTAACCAAACCGATTTGGTTCTTGTAACCAAATTATTTGGTTACAACAACAAAATAAAGCTAACCAAATAATTTGGTCTCTCCAACCAAACATTTGGATGGAGCTATAGTGACAAAAAAATTTGGTTGACACAACTATGTTTTTGTTGTTACAACTAAAGTTTTTTCAGTGTAGGAAAATTTGGAAAAAACTTCATGCTCGAAAAACTTTGCAAGCTGAATGAGGATTTCCATTTCCTAAACAGCGACTATATTAACTATTATTCCAGATAGAATATGGCTACAAAATGAAACAGTGATCATTAATTAAATGAAACAAAATTTATATTTATACTTTATGACATGAAATTAAAGCTTTTAAAATTGAAAAAAAAAAAAAAAAAAAAAAAAAAGACAATATTTGCGTGACATTGTTTTTAAATTATTTTCTTAAGAAAAGATTCCACTTTGTAAGGCCAAAAATGTATGCTTTTTAACAATTTTTTCTCGGCTAAGAATGAAAAAAAAAAAGACAGATATTTCCTTCCAAAATACTCATATTTTGTCTATTTTGTGTTTAAAAAATATAAACTTGTTGTGGTCTTTTCGCGGTGCTGGACTCTGACTTAACTTCATGTACCTGTTTTTATGGATGCTGAAATTTTCATACACAGTTGAAATTTTACCTTCTTTTCACAAGATCAATAGTTGTACATATAGAATTTTTTGTATTTTCACTACTTTAGGTTTTATACATTTTAATAATACAATTTTAGACTTAAACCCAAATTCTGAATTATTATTCTTACCAATACATTTATTTTGAAATTAAAATTAAATAAAAAATTTTAATTTCCCTATAAGATTATTTTCCTTGAAATCTATGCAAGTAAATGTCTAATTTTTCTTTTATGTTATAACATTCTTATTTATATTAAAGCTAAAACATGCCCCAGTTCAGAATTTGTTTCCAGCTAATATTCCAAAATGAAATTTACACTTCGTCAATAAATAAACGAAACAAAAATTTAAGATATGTATTTCACCCCTTCAGCACCATATTCAATTTAGTGATAGTATCCTGAGAATAGATTTATTAAATTTCATCAGTAGTTTATGTCATTTTTAAATACACGTGAAATATTCAATTACATGTAATATGATATAAAGATTTATTTATATAATGCAAACAGAAATAAGGCTTGAAGTTTCAATGTTCATCACAGCGAGAATCTTTTTTTACATGTAACGCCATCTATGCTGTGCGAAAACAATCATTGCTGTAAAGCCCAGGGTTCGTAAATATCATATTTTCAAAAATATAAAAATTTTCCGATATTTTCAAAATAGTCAACTTACTGCAGATAACAAATATTTTCAAGCATAATATAGATCAGAAACTAAAATATATTGCACTTAACATAAAAACAAACAATGTACTAAAAATGCTTTTTTTTTTTCCTTTTCTTTTATTGTTCACTTTGAACAAAATTGAAGATCAACTAATCAACAAAACAGAAACAATTTGCTTTATACACTTATTTATAAAACAAAAAATTAAATTACACAAGTTTTTTTTTTAATTAAAAAATTTAAACATAAATGTAATTTTTTTTTTTTAATTCCCTAACATGTTGAACAATTTAAGCTCAACAACACCAAAAAAAGAAAGTGCTTATTTTCTAATGAAGCTGTATAGAACTGATTACCTAAGTTAGACCGTTTGTATTTCTATATCTGTCCTGAATTAGTTATGTGTCATATAATCTACATTTAAAGTAAAAACTTCAAACAAAGCTTGTATAAGATTTTTGTTTTTTTTTCTTTAGCTAGAAAAGTCACTGCCAGAGAAAAATGTTCTTTATCTACAGTCAACATCAGTTGAAAATTTCATTTACACTTGTTTTGACTTAAAATATCTCACACAGTGATATTTATTTTGAAAAAAAAAATATCAAATATTGAAAATTACAAACATCTTGATATTTTGAAAATAAATATAAAAATATCGAAAATCTTGATATTTTGAAAAAAAATATCGGATATATATATATTAACGAACCCTGTGGAAGCCTGTACAAAACAAACCACAATAGCAATTAGTGACGTAAAAAAACAGATGCTTAAAACATTGCAGTCTGGACTTAAAGTGAGGATGTACGCAGGTACATCCTGTTATTTCAAATAGAAGAGTTCATGATGTACCTGCGTACATCATGATGTTTAAAGGGTAATTTAAAAAAGGGCAGTAGCAAGCAGTGAAATCTGTATCTTACTATTTCTGCCAAGCAGGTAATACAAAGGTAATTGCTTTTAATAAATTTCAAAATACACTTTACTTCCCATATATATATATATTAAAATACTGTTTCTGCTAGGCTTACTTTAACAACAGGGCTGCCAAAGATAACTTATTTTTATTCGGTATTTTCAAACAACAATAAACTACAATGAAAAATCCTTTGGCAAAAGTAGTAGAAAAAGAAAACAAAAGTCGCCAATGGCAGCCTCGCATTAACTGAATTAAAAATTATAACAGACACAATAAAATATTAACACAATTCAGTTGGTTTGCGGTATATGCCGCTCCATTTATTGAAAGTACAAATGATATATTAGAAGTATATATCGGTTTAATATTTATGAATATAATCATATAGCTTTTCTCTCAAACAATTTCAGATGGTTGCTGCACACCGTCTGCCCTATTTAAAAAATAGATTCCTTCTTGCACGAATGAGGATCATAAAAAATAAATGCAGAGTTCTCAAGTGCTAGACTTCAGGCTGAATCAAGATTCCAAGTGAGGTAAAATAGAACTGCTCCAAGCATCTGTTCAATTTCTCCACCTGTTTTAATAATGGAAGGGTGAAAATTTTAAGATATAAAATTGTCACACATAACACAGTTTTACTTAAATATTGAGAAATATAATGAACAAAATCAAATTTCACACAACAAAAACAGTCAAAATTATATATAGGATTACCAACAGGTGACAGTGGATAATTTTTTACATTAATAAACTGCTATGAAGCATTTACATAGTAAAAGCTGAAAATAAACACTCCACTCCCTATGCTACAAAGGAAAAAAAAGATCTACAGAAACTTCTTACTCTAGTTACAAGAAAGGATTAAAAAGAAGAGAAAAAGAATTTCAATAATTGTTAAGGATGAAATGCATTTTACAGTGCTTATGAAGAGCTAACTTTTTTCCTTGCAGGGATCGATGCAGGTTTTTTTTTCTTGGGGCCCATTTTATGAAAAATAAAGGTTATTTTTGTGAAATTTGTTATATTTTTGTGAAAAATAATACTTTGTAACAAAAGTTGAAATCCAGTTACTCAAATTCAAAATTTGAAAAAAGCATGATAAAAACTTTTTGCTCAGGTTTTATTTTATTAAAAGGAATTTTGTGAAAGGTGATATTTTATAGAATTTATTTTGTGAAGGGGCCCATTTTTTCAAAATAATTTTTGTGAAGGGACGCATTTTATTAAATTAATTTTTGTGAAGGGTTCCGTTTTATTAAATAGATTTTTGTGAAGGGGCCCTAAATCGGCCCCAAATTTTGCCTGAATCGACCCTTGTCGCCTTGTCCTGACAGCACAATTTCAAATCATTTTCTAATCCAAAACCTTTTCATGAATTTTCTTCAGAAATTTTAAATTTTCCTGACTTTCTCATGAATGGTAAATTTCACTGACATTTCCAGTTCTTAAAAATTTTCCTGACTTTTCTAGATTATCCAGGTGGTTAGACACAGAACTTTGTTAAGAAATAAAACAAGACATTTAAAATGCCTTGTGTAAAAGATTTGTACGTTCAACATGTAACCAATAAAGTGTAAAAACAAATGTAGAATTTAGACAATGCTATAGATAATATAGTCGACTCCATAGTAATTAATCTCAAATAGTAGTGATATTAGTAATGGGCAATTCTGGAAAAATCTAGTATCGATAAACATCTATCTCTATATACCTAAAATAACAGATGTCTGCCTGCCTGACCGCGGATAGCACCGTAATTATAACACCTATGACTCTGAAATTTTTGTCATGTGTAGATGCGGTCACTAGAATGTGCACCTCGCAGCAGGATTTTTAAATTTCAATTTAGATTTTTTTTTAATTATTAAAACGTGCATATGAAATTCCGGGTTTGAGGCTTTTTACAGCTCTCTGCCAATCCGCAGCAAGGAAGCAATAAGTTCGTGCCAACGAAGCAGCCAGCCAATGAGAGCAGCAGTAAATACAGGATATAGCGACAGCATTTCCTTCCTTACCAGAGTTTGGCTAGCACGGAGCTTTTGTAGAAACAAATTGTACAGTTTATTTTATATATTTATTTATTGCTCATTACTATCTGTTATGAATATAGGTTCACGTAAATTATTTTCAAATGTACTTTTTCGTATGCGTAGTCGCCCCCATATATTATGAGATATATATATCTTGCAATTTATTGAAAGTTTTTATAGCGCTAGGCATATCATTTCAAAGCTGAGGCCTACTTCAGTGATGCGAAAATTTCAAGTATTTATTGCTAAAAGATGTATGTTTTATAGATTGCTGTAAGATGCATGTTTTATGAAGAGTTTCATATGAAAATAAAGCATTCAGTAAATAATAATTAAAGTCTTTATTTAAATTCTTGGGTGAATTTTTTATTTACTGAATGTTTTCACTAAATGTCTCTAACTTTTGAGTAATTTTTTATTGTTATTTACAATCTCGCTTCCTATTACTGTTTTTGACTACATATTTAGTCAGTTTGTTTCATAATCGAATGATTTTCTTGAACTTTACTGAATGTTTTCATTTTATAAGAAGTAAATTGCTGCAAGATGCATGTTTTAGGAAGAGTTTCATATGAAATTAAAACATTCAGTAAATAATAAAGTCTTTATTTAAAATCTTGAGTGATTTAGTTATTTACTGAATGTTTCACTAAATTTGAGTAATTTTTTATTGTTATTTACAATCTTGCTTCCTATTACTGTTTTTGACTACATATTTAGTCAGTATGTTTCATAATCAAATGATTTTCTTGAACTTTACTTTCTATAAAATGAAAACATTCAGTAAATTGCTGTAAGATGCATGTTTTATTAAGAGTTTCATATGAAATTAAAGCATTCAGTAAATAATAATTAAAGTCTTTATTTAAATTCTTGGGTGAATTTCTTATTTACTGAATGTTTTCACTAAAATGTCACTAAATTTGAGTAATTATTTATTGTTATTTACAATCTTACTTCCTAGTACTGTTTTTGACTACATTTTTAGTCAGTCTGTTTCATTTAAAAAAGTCTTATTTTTTTGTATAAACATACCTAGTCTATTATTCTCAGATCTTAATTCTAGACAAATAATTTAAAAAAGGTATTTATGTAGTTAGCTACATAAGCATGTTGTATATAATTTTTCTGTTAACGTATTTTAAAAATTAAAATAGATCGGAAATTAATATCTGAAGTTTATTCAAAATAATACAAATTAAAATGTTTTTATTTAGTTCATAAATTACTTGCTTACTATAACTCATTATATAATTTTTCAAATAAATATTCAGTGACATAAATGTACTTACTGGCTACTAAAAAATTGTTCTCAGTAGCCAGTAACTGGCGAATCAAAAAAACAACCTTGGCTACTAAGCAAAATTCCTTATTTTCATCTCACTTTTTTTCAGTCAGCACTAAAGTAAAATGTGATTATAACTGTAAAAAACTTGTGGTGCACAGGAAGAAAATATATTCCCAAACTCCAAAGAAACATATTTAGAAACAAACTAACTGATCCTTACAATTCACCAAAATTAGGACTTTACATTTTAAAGTCAACCTACATTTGTCATGCAATAGAAAAAATGAATCAATGTCATTTCAAACATTGGATGCGGATTTAAAATTTCAATGCATAGAACCTAGTTCAATCAAAGAAAATACTGAGGATTCTGGTTTTGGCTTTATTTAGTTTGTATTTTGGTTAAAACAGCTCTGTTCAGAAATTGATATCGACAAAGCCCCACACTAAATATGCATTGCTGATGCAAGTAATTAAAATTGAGTGCACATCAGATTTTGCAAAATTTTCTGAATTTTTTTTAAAAGAGCATAAGTTTCTGAAATTTTCAAAAGTTATAAAAGTTGCTCTTGTGCTGCATATCACAAGGGTACCTTGTGAAAGAAGCTTCGCCTAAGCTTTGGTATTCACGTGCGGTCAGCCATCTTGTTTTTTAAATAAAAAATTTCAACTTTTATTGTTGTATATAAATAAATTAGCCAATAAATTTAAATTACGTGTTTATAATAAGTACATATGGATGAAAATTATTTTGGAAATGAGAAACAAAACAAATATGTTTTGATTTAAAATACACTGCGAGTGAACACCAAAGCTGTTCTGAAGCTTCAGTACCGAAATTTGAATACACTCTAAATTCAGACAATCATTTAACAACCCAATTGTTAAGTGTCCATAACATTTGGTGAGAAAAATAGATGTATACATAAAGCTGACTTTCTTCCATTTTTAAAAATAAACATTTTGCATAATTATTCTGAGTTGTCAATGTAAAATTTTTCAATAATATTTTGTCATTATTAATGAAATTCATAAATTGAACATAAAATAATAATGGGGTTTACAGATACTTTTTTCTCCCTCCCAAACATTTAAACTCCCCTCCATTTATAAATGTTGGGAGGGAGACTCCCCTCTTAGGAAAAATTGAATTTCAAGCCCTGTAAATAAAAAACATCTTTTATAACCTGCAGTTTTTTTAAGACTGTTTAAAAATTCATCGCCCGGCCAAAAAATTTACTAGCCATTAATGAGTAAAGTGGTCTAATTCCCTGCTCCTGGTAGAGGTCTGAGTACTCAATATATACTTGGTACCTGGCTAATTTGCCAAGTATTCTACATTTGTCCCAAATTTGACTATGTAATCGCTTGTCCAATACTGAGTAGTAGTAAAAATAACTTTGTTATAAAATAAGCCTTGTTAGACAAACAGAAAAAGTATACTCAAAATATTGCAAGTACAGTCAACTCCCTCTAATCCGCACAGCTTGGGACCAAACGTTGTGCAGATTACAGAATTTTGCGGATTATAGGTCATTGCTTCGTTTACATTTTTTTCTCCTGTAACTTTACAGTAAATTAATTATCTCTCTATATTAAAAAAAAGTAACCACCGCTGCCGCCGCTGTCAATTAAGATTTTGTGCCTTGAAGTCTTTCTGGACTAATATCTAGAAAACTATTGCATGTAAAATTTTAAAAATTGGTAGTTTTATAAAGAAATGTTCGATAAACACGCTGAAGCAAACAGTTTTTAAATCGAAGAATTATTTTAAGAGATATTTAAAATCAAAGTTCGTCAAAACAGTTTTTTGAAAAAAGTTTTATAGGAACGAAAACTATCCGCAGGAATTTAACCATAATTTGTAAGGATATAGTTGACAAGTTTGCGGAGGGCAGACTGCAATCACTTTTTTAATTTGAGTAATTTTTTCAGGTTATATTTCAATTTTTTATTCAAAATTTTCATTATTTTAACGAAGATTTATTTCATATTTCATAAATTCCATTATTTGAACCGTTGCCAATTTTTTATTCAAAATTTTCATTATTTTGACGAAGATTTATTTCATATTTCATAAATTCCATTATTTGAACCGTTGCCAATTTGTAAAATAGCGCACGTAATAAGATTCCCTTTCAATTAAGAAATGTATTTACACGAGACTATTAAAAACAGAAATAAAACTTTAAAATAACATTTAAATGATCACGTGTTAAAAGCAATAAATGTAGAAAATGACGTAATAAAAATATACTTGCGCGTGAATATTACAAAGAGAAATACGAGTAACTAGGGAAATTCACGTCACATTTAAAATGATAAAAAAAAACAATATTTCCAAACAATTTCAATTAATTATTATATTTTCATGAGAGATCAATTTATTTCGACATATCTTTTACCCATTATTGCAAATTTTAAAACAGCGTAAATAATAATATTTCCTTTCCAATGTCAAAATTCTTCTATTTGTTTATTTGGTGTTACAGTTTAACGATAGTTTTTTTTTTTTTTTTTTTTTTTTTTTTTTTTTTTTTTTTTAATGAAAATTGATTGACGGGGTAATGGAGAAGTATCAAAAGACAAATAAGCGTTGAATTAAAAATTCCCCGAAGGAAAAACTAACTCGTGTAACGCATCTGATGTCAACTGAAAGTGACGCGACGCCACGATTATGCACGTTTGGCGCTAAATCATATATTTTGGTGACAGTTACAGTTGTAATCTGTTTCAACAGCAGTTGATTCGACCTTAAAATCCCTCAGTCAAAGGAAAATGAATGGAAACCCTGTTACAGCAGATCGCCACTGGTTGTTTAATTATAATACAATCTTCCGTAATCGTTTTAGAGATGATCAAATCAGAGTGTTTTTAAATCATGCGGTGTCAGAACGGGGGTTGGCGAGCGCAGCTCGTAGGGGGCAGAGCCCCCTAGTTAATGTATAAATTAGTTGGTAAAAAAGAAAGATATTGTAAAAGATTGGATTATTTAATTAAAAATCCCATTATGTTTAAGGAAAAATGTCTTTAAATTTTATTTTACAATTTCTTTTGTTTATTTTTACAATTTCTTTTGTTTATTTTTACAATTTTCAAACATAGTAATAATTGTCATTTGTTTGAGAACTTTTGACTTTTGGTCTAGTATTTTTTCTTGGAGTCTTTGTATAGTCATTGTTTCTTGTTCTGAGACAAAACTCTTTTCTGAAGAAAATCCAGATATTTATAACCCATATCCAAGACCTGCTCAAGAGTTACTTTTTCACCTTCATCATCATACTCTGTGCCAGAATTATCCTATTTTCAGTAGAGTTTCATGTTCAGTAGAGACATAGTAGTACTCATAATGTCATTTGTGAAATTCTCTTTATTGCAGCTTCATCTTAGGAGGATATCCATTCAATTACATTTTCTCCATTCAAGAAATCCAGCACAACACTTAGTGAATTTTTTAGTTTTAATTTTTGTATTAGTGAATTTTTCTGCAGATTTCTGTTTAGCACTAACCAAACTGAGGCCAACTAAGTCAACATCATCACCATTACTGTCTATAACTAAAGATGCTGGCCACAAATTTTGCTTTGAACCTACTAAAGTGTTTTTGTATACAGAGACTCATGCATCAGCCAAGAGAAATATACAGCCCTTAATTGTAAATTGTCTTCTGTACTCCTCCATATTAGCTGATAAATCAGAGGTTATAATTTTGTGTATAAATTCCATTTTGTATTGGCATTTCATGCTACGAATAATTCCCTGATCCATTGGCTGAGTAAGAGAATTTGTATTCGGGGGTAAAAGTAATGTAGATAACATTGCCTTTTTGTAATAATTTTGGATGTCTAACACAATTGTCTAAGAGCAATAATATTTTACAGTTTACAGGTAAACAGACCTTTGTACTACAATGCGTATAGGCTTCATTTACAAAATGATTTTCAAATCATTCTATGAAAATTTCCTGGGTGAAACCACGCTTTTTGATTGTTACAACATGTAATAGGCAAAAAAAAAAGTCTCCTGATTTTTTACTTTTTTTTTTCAATGTGAAAAATAAGTTTAACTTCATTGAAATACAAAAATTTAAGGGGGGAGGGGACGGTCTACTGATAATCAATCAAATTGCTGCCATTCCGGAATTTCTCTCGCACAGTTAATGGTAACCAAATTTTCATTGTTTACATCTGAAACAGTGTGCGGATTATAGGCGTTTGCGGATTATAGAGTTGCGGATTAGTGGGAGTTGACTGAATACTGTCCACCCAAATGTTTTATAAGAATTAATTCAAACATAAATATTAATATATATAATATACACAATAATTCACAAAAACTATTACGGGATACATAAATAATAAAATAATAATAATAAAAGCAAAAATTTTACTATTTTGGTATTAATTCTGTTCTCACGGCTTCATAAAAAGGGGCAAAAATTTTATATATTCAGCATTATTAATTGTACAATTTTGGGTCCTGCAAACCCAAAAAACCACATATTGAAATCTAAGAAGAAAACAAAATGGATACTTACTATTTTGGATCCTGCTGACTTGGTAAAGAAAATACAAAAAATTGGAATTTGAGTTATTTTGTGTCCTCTTTCCCCCAGATGCAAAAAATTCTGATCTAACGGAAGAAAAATAAAGATAAAAGTATTTTGAAAATAATTCGGGTTCTGCAAAGAAATGGTGAAAATTTTATATTTTCGGCATTAATTTTATAATTTAAGGGTTTTTTTTTGTTTGGGGTGTGGGTGGGGGTGTCAAATCTAGGGATGCAACGGATATCCAGTAAATATCCGATATCCGGCATATCCGGCTGATTTTTCAATATCCGAAATATCATCGGATATCCGAATCACAATCACCGGATATCCGGTTCTCTACTACATAAGTTCTATCAATAATATACGTAGGACATGATGGCAAATTGTATTCAAACATCCTTGGTAAAAGTGACTTGTTTTTAATGCAAAATATGAAATATACTAGTAAGTTCCTTATCCACGAGTAAAAGGTTCTAACTCTCAAAAGTAATATAGATATTTCAACTCGTTATGATAAATTTAAGAATTTACGTTTACATCTTTTAGAAAATTGTTCCTTTACTGTCAGATTGTAAAATAATATATGAAGTTGTTTATTAAAGTATGACTTTATTAATTTTCTTTCTTACTTTTAAGTTACACAATTAAACAGACCTATTTTAATTTTTGTTTTTTAACTTGTATGTTTAACAAACTTTATACTTATTATCTACTAATAAAAGAAAGTTTTGCTTTGTGTGTGTGTGACGGCTACCAAAATCTACCGCACATAGGAGTCTGAAAATGTGGGTGAGGATAGTCTACGGCAGGTCCTGATGCACCTGAGGATCAGACTTAATTTTTTGTGACTTGGGTCCCTTTACGTTTTTGTGCCTTTAATTGTTAATAACTTGCCTCCTTTTTATCCGATCTTTTTCGTTTTTGGGGTCCTTTCTCCATTTAGTTATTCTCCCATTTCTAGATTCTAGTTAAGACCCTGGCCTGCTGGAGCCTGGTATGGGGGCCCCGTTGATGTTTTTGCTCCCTAAATTGTTAATAACTTACCTTCTTTGAATTCGATCTTCTTCGTTTTTGGGGCCTTTTCTCATTTAGTTATTCCCCCATTTCTACATTCCAGTTAGAACCCGGGGCCTCTTGAACTTATTGTGTGCCATGCGTTTTTACCCCACCCCCAATTGTGTTACCCTCTCAATGCATACTGTATATACTCGCGTATAAGCCAACCCCCAAATTCGAAACGAAAACAGTTTTAATACCAATATTTTGCAGTAGTTTTTTTCGCGCCTTAAATTATTTAGAATTAAATGAGGTGAAATAAGGCGTAGAAAACCATTCTGAATTAAACATGTTTTCATCTTGAATTCAGGGGTCGGATTATACGCGAGTATGTACGGTAACTTTAAAGGTGTCTTTGACACCTCTCTCTAGGCCACTACCCTCATAATTTTATTGGTTCCTAAGGCCCAATTTTTGAAGCATTTCTTTAAAATTTTATTCTAATGATATATCTTATGCTTAATTTAGACTAATTCAAGATGTAAAGTGCTAAATACTAGGAAATTTTTAAGAAGTTTTCTTCTCGCGGCCCTGCTCAAAACTATCAGTTGATTCTTTTTGGGTCCCCTACGATAGCTCCCTTAAAAATCATCCAATTCACTAGCTGTTTAGGTGTGTTCTTTATTATATAAATATGTAGCACCTATAGTCATTTGCTGATCTGTCCACATATAACAGCACAAAAACTACCCAACTGAATGGTCTGAAATTTAATATATATATAATCAATGCAGAATTTTGTCAAGTCATTTTAAGTTTTATGAAAATCGAATCAAAATTTAAAAGATATTAATAAAAATATTTAGAAAGTAATTTGAATTTTAAAATAATTGGTACTTCTTCGCTATAGCAGCTTCCGAGGATTAATCGTCAAGTGACTGAGATGTATCACCAAGTTATCTGACATGTATGACGTTTATAGTCATATATGACCAAGTTATAGTCACATTCTTCATTCTATTAAATCCTATCATACGTAATTAATTCAATGATATCCCATGATAGATAATGTTTCTTGGTTGCCATGATGATTACCTCATATTTAAGATGGAGTCATTATTTCCCTTTTACTGAGTTTAAAAACCGAATTTTTATACTAAAATTGTTTAATTATAGCAATTATATAATCTACCAACAGTTTTTTGGATAGATGTTTCCATAGAAATAGATAGTAAATGGAAAAAGAGTGTAAATATGGATTTCAAGTTCTGAAATATTCAAAGCTAGGCTTCAGTTTCCCATTGGAATTTTCAGTAAATATCAACAAAAGATAAAATGTTGCCAACTTAAAATGCACTTATTTTATTACGGAAATTAATCATATCATAATAACAGACGGTATAATTTATTTCACTGAAACTAGTTATAGCACGAACACACATAATTTGCCATGTTTGACGTACGATTTCCAACTTGTTTTTCTAACAACGTCTTAGAACTTCCAGCTACTACATGAACAACAAAAATATTTCTCAGACAAGACCCAGGCAACCTTTAAGTTTTTGTGCCATAAATTGTTAATAAGTTGCCCCTTGTTTATCCGATTTTCTTTATTTTTAGGGCCCATTTCTCCATTTAGTTATTCCCCCATTTCTACATTCCAGTTAAGACCCTAGCTTCCTTGGGCCCCTTGAAGTTTTTATCTCTAAATTGCTAATAACGTGCCCCTGTTTAATCTGATCTTCTTCATTTTGGGGGGCTTTTCTTTATTTAGTTATTCCCTCATTTCTAGATTTCACTTAGGACCCTGCTTCCCGGTCTGGGGCCGTTGACTTTTTTGTTCCTTGAAAGACAAAAAAATTTCTCGGACCTCAGCTACAACCAATTTTGAATATTAATCTCCTTCTTGGGGCCCTTGGTGCAGCTTCTTAAAAAAAAAAAATCATTCAAACTTGAATTCTGTTTAAGGTTATTTTCGTGGGCCTGGGCAACGCCGGGTGGGTCAGCTAGATTTTAATAAAGGAATTTTAATGCATAACCTGAAATTCTGTTTCATACTTGTATAAAACTACAAGGGAAAATATAATTTCATTATATTTAAAATTAAAAGTAATTATCTTTTTACTTATAAATCTCTAAAAATAACTTAAAATAAAACTAAATGTGATTTAAAGTAAAACAGTATTAAATAATTAAAACAGAAAAAAAGCATCAACTAAACCTATATTTGAAGAAAACTCTTCTTAGTAGCCATATTAATAGATATTTTATGCTTAAATTTAAAAAAAAAAAAAAAAAAAAAAAAAAAAAAAAGGATGTATTTATTTGTGAAAATACTCTACAATTATAATAGGTATATTAATAAATGTGTTATGGTTAAAGTTTGTTTGCTTCTGACAGCATTGTACAAATAAACAGAATATTTTAATGCTTAAATTACATTTTTTATGCAACATTATTAATATACATATATTTAAAGAGATATAGTTTTTGTAAATTATATTTCAATATATTTAAAATGTTTTAATGATGTGTGAAACATGTTTGTAATTTATTGTTCTGAGATGGCATTATATAAAGAAATAAGTAAGCATACACCATAACTAAAAGCAGCATATCCAGTGCCGGATATCCGATATCCGGAAAGCAAAGAGCTTCGGATATCCGAAATCCGATATCCGGCAAAATCCATATCCGGTTCATCCCTAGTTAAATATTTTGAAAATCAAAAAGGGGAAAGGTAACGGAAATTTCACTATTGCATCATTATTTCAGGTACTGTTTGTGTGTATGTTGGGTAGAGGGGGTGGGGGGTGTTCCGTGCACATGAGAAGGAGGGGCAGAAAAGTTACAATTTTGGCATTACTCCTGGTCCAAACAAACTGTTTTTTAATTTTAAAATATTTAATAAATGAGCATTTTTAAAGAACTAGAAGCATATTGCATTTAAATTAAAATGACTAAAAGGAAAATTTTAATTGTAAACAGAAATCGCGTCTTAAAAAATTGCTCCTATGAGCGAAGGCCAAATTCGAAATGACGTTATTAGTAACTAAGTTCTAGGTATTCTAGGACATTCCAAATGATTCTCCTCTTTCCTTCCAATCAAACAGGTGAAAACAGATGGAACAGAGCATGCACGAAAACAGAACACTTGATGATAAATTTTGATTGGACGAAGAGAAATATCAACCGGAGGAAGTACGAGTGTTGCAAGATAAAAAGTGCTGTTGTGCGCGCACTAGCAAGGAAAAAAAAAAAAAAAAAAAAAAACACGCCATGCAGTGGTAAACATTCCGATTTACACCAAAAGTTTCTTTTTGTTTTAAGCATCATTAAAAAAGACAGAAGAAAATATATATACAGTAGACTCCCTCAAATCTGCAGATGCCAAAAATATACACATTGCTTCAGATGTAAACAATAAAACTTGCAATTAAGATGGGAACAGATCAGGCCTGGGTTTCTGCCGTGCCAGTGGCAGAAAGTGGTTATAACCAGCAGAAACTGGCATAAACACATTTCGTGACGTAATCTGAGACTATTTTAGTAATATTAAATTCCTTAAATACATTTTATTCAGGATAAATAACAAATAAAATACTCTGGGTAGTTTTAATTTAAAATAAATTTGTATTAGAAAAAATGAGTAATGTAACAGATAATCTTTTTTTTATAATATGGTTGTGTAATTTTATATGTAAACAATTATTAGAGTATTTAAAATCTGAGTTTAAAATTCAAAATAGAAAACTATATCCAATACTTATTTCAAATTAAACACTGAAAAGAAAAGAAAAATAATCAATACTCACTCAAAATACTTTTTTGTAATTTAACATAATAATTTAATAATAGCTGTAAAAAATCTTTCTCATAGAGATGTTATACAGCTCCAAATCAAAAAATTAGAATAATTAATTCCATTTGTACATTTGGAATTGCATTTAGCTTTATTTCACTGTAGTACAATTGAAAAAGAACAGCCGTGGATGTTTTAATACATTTGCATGTTATTAAAGAAAATTAAAACTGTAAAATATTAAATTTTGAGTGAATATTTTATTTTTGTAAAATTATTTTCATTATTCAAAATATTAGAATAATACTAATATAGGTGGTTCAAAAAATTAGAATACTTATGAATTTTCCTGATTGGTTCAGAAGGTTGCATAAAATAAGCATTTTTGGCACAATAGATATTGCGCTAAAGAACAAAGTTGAGCTTCTTTCCAGCATAAAGTCAGCATGGTCATGTCTGGGCAGAAAACATTGTGAACCACTTGTAGAGTTTGTGCTGTTATAAAATGTAAAGGTGATGCTACAAAATATTAAAGAACAACTATTTTTCCTATTTTTTAAACACATTATTTACAATGCATTATTCTAATATTTTGAACCAGGTAAATGGTTATAATAATATTTTGATTTTTTCCAAGTGTGAATAATTATTTTAATTTTTGTATTATTTCCTTTAATTTTAATGTTAAAAGATTCTACAATCTATGTAGATTCTTACAGTATTAAGTTTTATCCTGTATTACTTTTTGTATAAGCGATACATAAAAAACTTGTTTTCACAATTCCTTTTTTTTATATTCTTCTAATTTTTTAACTTGGAGGTGTAGTTATATGTGGATCTTGTAATTCCGTGGATTTAAAAACATTTCATTTAAATACAGTATTCAAAGAAACTAATCTGACTCCATTTTAGGTAGATTTCGTAAGAAATACTACCTATTACATTCTCACCTAAGTTGGAAATTTTGAAAAATTTTTGCAGATCTACGCCGATCATGACTCCCAGAACCCAAAACCACCCCCAGTTCAAAAGTTTATATATATATATATATATATATATATATATATCTCACTTTTTTCCGACCACGATAACTGGAAAAATTCTGCATAAATCTCTTCCAAACTGATACATAAAATCAAGGGTCATAAAATCTCGGTCAAGTTCGTTAATGGGCAAAATCGAACCAAAGGGGGGGATGGGAGGGGGGGCTTTTTGTGAAAACAGAAAAATCCTCATAATTTCTTTATTATTATACGTATCGAATCCGTTTAAAGTTATTATTACTTCTAGGAAAAGGGCCAAAAATGTATGTATGACAGATTTTTGATATAATTAAAAATGGCCCCAAGGGGGAAAAAAAGGGGGGTTTTAGAAGAAAAAAAATCATAGCTTCGTCAATTCACAAGATATCAAATCCGCGTAAATTTATTATTAATCCTCTTAGTATTATCTGAAACTTTTATATTGACAAGTTTTTTATAGGACCAACCGTTATAGCAAAAACAAATTAAAAACAAAAAAATCCCTGCCGGCTCCGCCTGCAAACAAGTTATTTTTCGAAGTAGGCGGTTCCAACTCCCGCATATTTTCGAAACTGATACATAAAATCAAGTGGCTTAAAATCTTGGTCAAGTTCGTTAATGGGCAAAATCGAACCAAGGGGGGGGGGATTGGGGGGGGGACTTTTTGTGAAAACAGAAAAAAACCCCATAATTTCTTAATTATGATACGTAGCGAATCCGTTTGAAGTTATTATTACTTCTAGGAGAAGGGCCGAAAATTTATGTATGACAGATTTTTGATATAATTAAAAATTGCCTTAAGAAGAGGGGGGTTGGGAAGGGGGGTTTTAGAAGAAAAAAATTCATAACTTCGTCAATTCCCAAGATTTCAAATCCGCTTAAATTTATTATAAATCCTCTTAATATTATCTAAAACTTTTATATTGACATGTTTTTTATAGGACCAACTCTTATAGCAAAAAAAAAAAAAAATCCTTGCTGGCTCCGCTTGCAAACAAGTTTCGTTTCGAAGTAGGCGGTTCCAACTGCAGCATCATCGCAAAAAGGTCATTTCTTCCGCAATTCCCGACAAACAGGCACCCCACGTTCTGCGTCTTCGAAATCTACCTGTGCCTGTAGGCCGAGCCGTCAGGGACTTTTTTAATTTAAGACTGTTAGTTGAAAATGTTCCACCCATATATATATAACCATATTCCATATAGTAGATAATATTTAAGTTATTGCATTATATTTATTTAAAATTTCTCTGAACAGTGACTTGTTAAAATATCATAGAACTTTTTGCAAATCTTTTTTTACTTTTACATAGAAATTAAACTGTAAATAATAATAGTTAAACTTGTACAGCATCAGATTACCACTATGAAAATATTTGTTTTTTAAATAAAAGAAAATTAGTATTATATATAGGACAAAATTAGCACTCGCCACTTGCCAATCGGCGAGTAATATTGAAAATTTGGTGATTGACTTTATTGCCACCACTGGTCAAACTTAATTGTCACACTCACCAATTGCGATGATTGAATGGAAATTTTTTTTTTTCCTCCGTTGTTGCTCGACAAATTTCGAAACCATTTGGCGAATTTCACGATTTTTTCCCCGAAATTATTTGACGAATTGTGATTTTTTTTTCTCGAAGCCATTCGACGATATTGGAAATCCCCACCCCCCACCCCCAAACCAGTTGATGAATTTTGCGATTTTTCCACTATTGATTAATGAATTTTGCGATTTTCCTGTTATCGACTGACGAATTTCGCGATTTATCGACTATCGATTAACGAATTTCACGATTTTTTCCATGAACGAACAAATTGCACACTTTCTTTCCGCTGATGTTCGACAAATTTTGCACTCTATTTCTGCTGCCGTTCGACGAATCTTGCAATTCTGTTCCACGATTGTTAGACAAATTTCACTACTTTTCTCCTGAGATCATTTGAAGAATTTTGCGATTTTTTTACCTCGAACCTATTTGACGAATTTCTCAAAATTTTTCACGACAGTTAGACATAGTTAATTTTTTTTTCCTGCAATGCCTGATTTCTTTCCCGACACCATTTGACGAATTTCGCTGTTTATTCCAGAATCGTTTGACAAATTTCGCAAATTTTTTATCAAGTATTTGTAAATTTGTTATTGGCCAGTGCTGAAAAATACTGGCGAGTAAAAAAATCCATGTACTGGCCAGTGGCCAGTGAGTAAAAAAGTTAAATTTTTACCTATAGTATTATATAAACAAAGTATATTTATATGATCATTTTGAAGCTTTTTGCTACTTTGAATAACATTCATAATCTTTAGTTTTAATTTTTAATTTAATTGTTTACATATCAAATACATGTGTTAATTATATGAATCATTACAGTTAAAGTTATTATTATTATTATTTCTTAGTTTCTGCCAGTTTTTGCCACTTACTAGCAGAAACTAGTTTCTGCCATGCCGGTTTTAACCACCCCAGCAGAAACTTGCCAGCCCTAGAACAGATGTGTTACACTCACGCACAGATGTTTGGCACAATTTCCCAAACCAATAATTTAATGCAATATCCAGGTTACCATTAAAGGAAAAAATCATAAAAATTTGGCAATGGTTTTCTTTTTTATAACGGATAAAAAAAAAAAAAAAAAAAAAAAAAAAAAAAAAAAAAAAAAAAAAACGGTGCATGAGTGCAAGACATTAAAGCCTTAATTTGTAGGTAAAAAAATTAAGTTTTTTTTAATATTTATATCATTCTGTACACATTTTAATATGGATTTCTCGTTAATATGATTGAACTCATATTTTCTCATGAAGGAAGCATAAATTTGTTTCTGAAAAATTTCATAGTAACACTGATATCAGTAGCGATCACGATCATTTTATCAAATACATTTATATGTTTTAATTAAGCATTTTGGTTATTAAGTATGGCTAAACAAGAAATTAAACTTTGTTATGTTGATTTTGATGTGAATTATTAGTGTATATTTATAAGCAAAGTTTCATTGAATAATTGAAGAAAAAAATTCTCATCATTATGCATATGCATTAATTATTTACTTGACCTTTACTTTTAATATTTAAAAAAAAATAATTTTCTTTTTTTACTTAATTTTACTTTATGGTAAGCATTCATTACAATTTCAAGTGCATTATTACATTCAAAATACTGTTTAAAAATGTAACCGAAACAGTGACCAGAAATCTGCAAAATTCTAAAATCCACACAACCTCTGGTTTTAAGGTAGTCTACTGTATATGTATATATTGTGAGTACAGTAGACTTGGCCTCAAATTCGCACAGCTTGCACTATATATATACATATACATATATGTGTATATATAGTGTTCACATTTCTTTTAAAAAGGTCAGGGCGGATTTGCTGAAAAGGGCATTTTTGTCCAGTAAAAAGGGCACTTATATTTAGTGTTCACATTTCTTTTTAAAAGGGCAGGGCAGATTTGTTAAAGAGGCACTTTTATTGAGTAAAAGCACACATTTTGTTGAGTGAAAGGACACTTCTCATTGGATTTATCATTTGTCAGTTCTGATGAGTGGGGATTTCAACTCTAAACCATTAATAAGTATTAAATCCTAAATTCCCTGGAGAGCATTTCAAAGGAGGGGAGGGGAGGGGGGGGAATCCACTTAGCATACATTATCAACATCAAGGTAAGCTGAAATGGTGCTGTATTTTTAAGAATCTCATAAAATAATCTGATTAAAATAACTCCATTTTTAGGTAGATTTCGTAAGAAATACTACCTCTTACATTCTCAAGTAAGTTGGAATTTTTGAAAAATTTTTGCAGATCTACGCCGATCATGACTCCCAGAACACAAAACCACACCCAGTTCAAAACTTTATATATATATATATATATCTATGTCACTTTTTTATGGACACGATAACTGCAATAATTCTGCACAGATCTCTTCGAAACTGATACATAAAATCAAGGGGCATAAAATCTCGGTCAAGTTCGTTAATGGGCAAAATCGAACCACGGTGAGGAGGGTGTGGGGGCTTTTTGTGAAAACAGAACCCCACCCCCATAATTTCTTAATTCTGATACGTATCGAATCCGTTTAAAGTTATTATTACTTCTAGGAGAAGGGCCGAAAATGTATGTATGACAAATTTTTGATATAATTAAAAATGGCCCCAAGGGGGTGTTTTAGAAGAAAAAAATTCAGAACTTCGTCAATTCACAAGATATCAAATCCACTTAAATTTATTATAAATCATCTTAATATTATCTAAAACTTTTATATTGACAAGTTTTTTATAGGACCAACCCTTATAGCAAAAAAAAAAATTAAAAACAAAAAAAATCCCTGCCGGCTCCGCCTGCAAGCAAGATATTTTTCAAAGTAGGCGGTTCCAACTCTCGGATCCTTTCGAAACCGATACATAAAATCAAGGTGCATAAAATCTCGGTCAAGTTCGTTAATGGGCAAAATCGAACCAGGGGGGGGGGGGGGGCTTTTTGTGAAAACAGAAAAAACCCCATAATTTCTTAATTATGATACGTATCGAATCTGTTTAAAGTTATTATTACTTCTAGGAGAAGGTCTGAAAATGTATGTATGACAGATTTTTGATATAATTAAAAATGGCCCCAAGGGAGGAGGGGGGGTTTAGAAGAAAAAAGTTCATAACTTCGTCAATTCCCAAGACTTTAATTTATTATAAATCCTCTTAATATTATCTAAAACTTTTATATTAACAAGTTTTTTATAGGACCAACTCTTAAAGCCAAAAAAAAAAAATCCCTGCTGGCTCTGCCTGCAAATAAGTTAGGTTTCGAACTAGGCGGTTCCAACTGCCGCATCATGGCAAAAAGATCATTTCTTCCGCAATTCCCAACAAACAAGCGCCCCACGGTCTGCGTCTTCAAAATCTACCTGTGCCTGTAGGCTGAGCCGTCAGGGATTTTTTTTTTTTTTTTTTTTAATATTCCACTTATGGAAACATGTGCCATTCTGTGACGATTTTGAAATGGAAAATGCATTGCAATTTAACACACAATACAATATGCAGTTGCTGCATCTTTTTTTTAGCATTGATTTAAAATTTACAACATGCGAGTCAGAGTAACAGACTTCTGTTTTCAGAAATCGATGCGATTTCTGGGAGGAAAGGGAGGGGGCAGTAGGAGAAAGAAAAGTCAAATATTTTGAAAAAAAAAAAAAAAAAAAAGACTAAGCAAAGAAGCTATTGGGGAAAAAGGGAACGGTGCTTTTACCATGTCTAAAAGGGACAGGGTGCATCGGCAGTTTTAAAGAAAAAAGCAGGGTGCAGTGCCCTTTGAAAAACATCAAATGGGAACGCTATGTATGTATGTATATCACTGCCGCCCAGCTAACATAAAAGTAGTTTCTGACATTGGGGTTCGTCAATAAAGAAAATTTAATTTATAGGTTGGTCAGCAGTAGGTGCCAAAAAAGCATAATTAATATTAAAAAAATTTGTAAAAAGACAAAAAGACTGGGATTGGTAAATAATGGGTATACATAACAATAAAATAAAATGTGTAGCATTAATTCAACAAAATTTTAATAATTAGATTAATACCTATGAATGTTTTCGTTTTTCTTTAAAGCATGGGTGTTTTGATTCTGCAACATATTATAGGTGCAGATTCACGGTCGCCAGTCGCCACGTCTCGTGGCGACTAAATTTTTTGCTGTGGCCATTAATTTTCGGTGTTTAAGTCGCCATGTGATTTAAAAGTAATCAATTTCTGGCATTCCCAGTCCACATCGTGAAATGTTGATATTTTTTTTTTAAAGATTAAGACCAAAACACATAACAAACATTATTATTATCTTTTAATAACATTTCAGAATGATCTGTTTAACACAGCAAACTATTAAATATATTCGAATAGCAATGTTATTCGTAACAGTTTGATTCTGATAATTTTACATAGACTGTGATTTAAATATATATATATATAAACAAATGTTTGAAGTGTGTTTTGATTTTTATAGTGCAAAATAATCTCACAAATTCAAATTGTCTTTCATATGTACTTTTGCCTGGCAAAATCAAAATAAGAAATATTGTTTTTATGATATTCCCCGCTATCATGATTGCTTAGCCTTTTTTTTTTTAGTTTTTTTTACCCCATATAAACACTATTGTTTTTATGTGTTTGTTTTACAACTGTGGCCACTGGATTTTTTGGGTTTAGGAGCCAGTTACTCCTTCCAAATTTTGGGAATCTGAACCTAATACAACATATGCATTTTGTTAATCTAATATTTTAAAAATGAATTTTAATAACATTCATAAATTTTAAAAAAGGAGATTTTAGTCAATATTAACATGTATTATGTATGTTTATAGAGAATAATTGAACATGTATTATGTATGTTTATACATAATGCATGTTAATATTAAACATTCAAATATATCACTTCAATTTTCATGTGCATTGTTTTAAACCAGTAGCATTATTTTAAAAGTTATGAATGTTATTAAAATTATTTTTTTTAAATATTAGATTAACAAAATGCATATGTTATTTTAAGCATTCCAGATGTGTATAACTTTAGCATATGTGTATGTAAGTAAGTATAATACTTTCTAATCAATTATACTTATTTTAGCTAAAATGTTTATTTTTAACCCTTTAGCGGGCGGTGGTCACAAAAAAGGACACCTAATTTTAATTCCAAAACTGACAAACGGCACCAAGAATATTTAATTATTTTTTTCATTTTATAAAGTATAGGAAATTTAGCAAGTTTTTATTTTGTAATACATTCTTTTGTAAATTCTGGTGTCAGTCCATTATTTCATCATTTTAAAAACAGAATTACTCCGCGCCGGAAAGGGTTAAAGAAGTATAATAGTCAATGTTTACATTATGTTATGCTACAAATTAAATAAATTTGTGAAAAAGAAAATCCTCTTAATATAGCAGCCAATACGGAAATTTATAATGTTACGCTATATCAGAATGAATGTTTTTAACTAAAACCCTTTCGGCACAGCATAAAACACTGAAGATGAAAATATTTTAGCTTTTAATAAGAGTTAGGGGCAGTCGTTAAATAACAAACAAACAGCAAAAAAAGATAGAAAATAGATAGTATATTACACAGTTTGATCAAAATTAACAATTCATTAATTAAATGATTTAAACAATAATCAGTTTCCTGACCTTGAATATTTCAGACGATTGCTGATCGTTGTAGCGTAGCTGACGTAAATATGTAATGGCGTACTTCTTCTTCCTTGAGTCACGAATGTGTTGCGCAGTGCAGCCATTTTCGACTTCTGAGCAGAGTGGAGCGGAGAAAATAAGGATTGAAGCTTTAAGTCAACCAAATAATAGTTGATTGAACAAAATTAAGTTAACCAAACTATTTGGGTGAATCAACTAAACGGTTATACTTGCCGCAACAAAATTTTAGTTCAGACAACTAGTGAAAACTACCAAACACTGTAACCAAAAAAATTTGGTTGTCTCAACCAAATCGTTTTTTCCGTGTAAGAGTAAACGTGCCGACACGATGAACTCTGAGCTACAAAACTTGTGCAGGCATGTGTTTATTATGTAAAAAAAAAATACTGACCATATACTCGCCTGAATTAACGATTAAATTGTTTTCTAGCCATATTTATCTTCGAAATTCCGCAAGCACTTTATTGGTATTTTACTATATGAATGAATAATAGTTGTATTAATTTAAACATAGAAGTGCTCCAAATGCCGGCCACCTAAATTCGTCTAAATACTGTCGATTTTATGACCTCTCTAGGTTTGTCCTGTATAAATTAATTTATGGGATCACGGATACTGTATGGCTTTGTTGCGTCATTTGACTGTTACGTTGTGGTTATGGCTACAATGTTGGTCAAAATCGTCCGCAATAAATGGGAAGAAAAGGAAGAAACATGACGGAAGAAAATCTAAGAAAATACAGGTGAAAAAGGCAGAAATGGATTTTAAAAGGGTAAAGAAAGAAGATATTCGACGGAGATAGATGATACAATTTATGTCTTCTGAGAGGATGTTTTCTGTGCGGACAAGAAGGCAGAGCTCTGGGTTAGATACTTACAATGCGGCATATGAGCCCATAGTCACTCCACCGACGCAGACAGTACTGTGTTTGGGATTTTTGTAGATAAAGTAATCTACATAACAAGCAGCAAGCATTTTTTTGTCTAACACGTTAAAAAATAAAACTAGGAATAAAATAGAAAGAAAATTGTCAGAGATAGTCGTTAATTTTTTTTTATAAATTTGACAAAAATGCTTATTTATTAAAAATTTTATGTTCTTTCTGTACATATTAAATGTCATTAAAAATTAAATTTATTAAAACAATATTTGTAATTACCGAAATTAGGCCTTGTGTGATTCTTTTCGAAGAAAAACTGAAGTAGACTGTATTTAGACCCCATTTTTAAAACTCAAAATTTGCAGTCTTTTGGAATTTTTCTTTTTATAAACAGAAAACGGTTTTTAAACTGAATTTTCTTTTTCTAAGAGGATGTGAAACATATCAAGTTACCCTATCATGATTTTTACTCATCTAATTTTCAAAATTGTAGAATCTAGATTGAAAATAATAGTGGTAGACGATTTTTGGACCTTTTCCTCTACCAATGCAGAAGTAGCAACTTAAATTATCATGAGAGACGGTAGTTTCTCGAGTGACGCAGCAAAAACCGAAAACCGAAAGCCCAAAACCGAAGATTTCCGTCACTCTATATATACAGCTAGTTTGAGTTCAAAGGAAAAGCGAAAAGCCGAAATTTAATATCTCAGCAAATATGAGGTACATCGTTTTGATTTTTTGACAGCTCTCTTATATCTCCGGTCTAACTCTATCCTGAAATTTATAGATTTCTACATGCAGTAGATTTTAAGATCTGGAAATCCATTTTTAAGTAAAATGGGAAGTTTTTCGCTCTGCATGTAATGGTGTCATGGTGTAATACAGCGTATCTCGAAAACCGCCCGAAAGATTTTTTTAAAATTAATATATGATACTAATCGGTTTTATATGAAGCGAATCCACCTATCCGCTTAAATAGGAAAACTCTAGTTTTTTATATAATCCGATTTAAAAAATGGGACTTTTTTCTTAAGCCAAGCTGTACAAATGCAATGGTGTGATCACTGCCTACTTCCGCCGGACATTACAGTTAAAATCGATGTACGGTTCGCCGTTAAAGCTTCTGACCGGGCTAATTATTTAGATTTTAATGCTTAATTCATACAAAAACAATGAATTATATACTATAAACATGTAATACCTATTTATAAAATTCAATTGTTGTCTATATGTTTTCCTTTTTTGTTACAAAGAAATAATTTCAGATTTTAAACGAGCATATAGTCGAAAAATTACTTCAATTCCTTTTTCATAATGAGGAAATATTTTTTAATTATTTGTGTTCATTTTTACTGTTATTTTAAATAAACTTTCGATTTTTTAAGGATAAAACATTTTGCATTGTTTGCGCATCTGCAACCAAACAAGCTCCCAATAAATTAATCTCCCAATCCCAAACAATTTCTCGTTTCTCGTGTGTATCAATCAGGGTGACCGTTTTTAGCTTGTTGTAGCTATTTTAGCCTGTTGTAGAACTTACAACAAGCTAAATCAAGCTAAAAAAGTCAGGCTAAAGGTTGACAATCCTTTGGACGGAATTCCAAAAAACTTTTTTTTTTTTAAATACGGAACAACAAAATTTAGACAGGATTAAGGATGATTAGCACAGTAGTACATAAGTACTTATTGCTCCGGGAGGTTCTTTTTCTATATGTCTGTCTATCTATCCTACAGCATGTTTTTTCTTGAAGAGGATAACTATAGCATTTATAATTATATTACAGGGCTGCACAAAAGAATACGAATATATGTTAAAAGTGGCATTGTAGAACGCTGACTGTAATGTAATTTTAGTATGTTGTTACAGTCAACTACAGCATGTTTTTTTTTCTTGAAAACGGTGAATATAGCATTAGTAGTTATTTTACAGGGCTGCACAAAAGAGTACGGATATGTGTTAAATCCGGGGCTTTTAGAACGCTGACCGTTATGTAATTTTAGTATGTTGTTACAGTCAACTACAGCATGTTTTTTCTTGAAGAGGATGAATATTGTATTTATAATTATTTTACAGGGCAACACAAAAGAATACGAATATATGTTAAATGTGGCATTTGTAGAACGCTGACTGTAATGTAATTTTAGTATGTTTTTACAGTCACCTACATAATTTTTTTTTTTTAAGTGAAAACTTCTTTAGGCACGTTGGGCATTTTTTGAGATGGGAAAAAACCATTGAACTCGTGACACTGTTACTGTAACCGACACCTCTGTATGTAAGTATGTACATGTATTGTATATAGTTCGGTATGAAGTAGGGCGGGGTATAAAATGTATGGTAGCGTGAACCAGAATTTTTAAATAATAAACTAAGCGACATTGGAAATTCAGTTCCTAGCGGAACGAATAAAATCAAATTTTAAAGATGTATAGGTATCAGTCTAATTAGTCTTTTAACGAAAGGCACTGGACACCACGCCTCCCCTCCGGCCCCCCTTTTACGGTGTTTTAACTAACTATGCCTCGTTTCCATATCTCAACAACGGCAGTCCAATTTCAACGCGACTGATTTCAAACATTATATTTCACTGAGTAATGAATCTCCGTAACATTAAAATAACTGTATGAGTACCGTGAACCAGAATTTTTAAATAATAAACTAAGCGACATTTGAAATTCAGTTCCTAGCGGAACGAAATAATCAATCTTTAAAGACGTATAGGGATCAGTCTAATTAGTCATTTAACGAAGGGCACTAGACCCTCCGCACCCTACCGGCACCCTTTTTACGGTGTTTTAACTAATTATGCCTCATTTCCATATCTCAACAACAGACAGTCCAATTTCAACGCGACTGATTTCAAACATTATAATTCACTGAGTAATGAATCTCCGTAACATTAAAATAACTGTATGAGTACCGTGAACAAGAATTTTTAAATAATAAACTATGCGACATTTGAAATTCAGTTCCTAGCGGAACGAAATCAATCAATCTTTAAAGACGTATAGGGATCAGTCTAATTAGTCATTTAACGAAGGGCACTAGACGCTCCGCACCCTACCGGCACCCTTTTTACGATATTTTAACTAACTATGCCTCATTTCCATATCTCAACAACGGACAGTCCAATTTCAACGCGACTGATTTCAAACATTATAATTCACTGAGTAATGAATTTCCGTAACATTAAAATAAATGTATGAGTACCGTGAACCAGAATTTTTAAATAGTAAACTAAGCGACATTTGAAATTCAGTTCCTAGCGGAACGAAATAAATCAATCTTTAAAGACGTATAGGGATCAGTCTAATTAGTCATTTAACGAAGGGCACTAGACGCTCTGCACCCTACCGGCACCCTTTTTACGGTATTTTAACTAACTATGCCTCATTTCCATATCTCAACAACGGACAGTCCAATTTCAACGCGACTGATTTCAAACATTATAATTCACTGAGTAATGAATCTCCGTAACATTAAAATAAATGTATGAGTACCGTGAACCAGAATTTTTAAATAATAAACTAAGCGACATTTGAAATTCAGTTCCTAGCGGAACGAAATAATTCTATCTTTAAAGACGTATAGGGATCAGTCTAATTAGTCATTTAACGAAGGGCACTAGACCCTCCGCACCCTACCGGCACCCTTTTTACGATATTTTAACTAACTATGCCTCATTTCCATATCTCAACAACAGACAGTCCAATTTCAACGCGACTGATTTCAAACATTATAATTAACTGAGTAATGAATCGCCGTAACATTAAAATAAATGTATGAGTAGCGTGAACCAGAATTTTTAAATAGTAAACTAAGCAACATTTGAAATTCAGTTCCTAGCTGAACGAAATAAATCCATCTTTAAAGATGTATAGGGATCAGCCTAATTAGTCATTTAATGAAGGACACTGGACCTCCCCTCCCCCCTCCGACCCCCCTTTTACGGTGTTTTAACTAACTATGCCTTGTTTCCATATCTCAACAACGGACAGTATAGCATATTAAATGAAAATTGTAACATAATTTTTGTAGTAGTAGTTTATGATAATGAATAAAAAAACACTTCATTTAAAAGTATTTCCTGCACAATAAAACATTTCCTGACGATTCAAAAAATATACACGTAATTGTTCAAGTTTTCACTTCTTTCGGCACTCCCGGAGTGCCACTGTTTTTTTTTTTTTTTTTTTTTTTTTTCCTATCAGACGATTTCCACGTGAAAAACAAAACTGAAATAGAAAGTTTCACCAATTGAAAAAAAGATTAATATGAAATAAAATTTACGTCATTAGAGAATTAAAAAGAAAATCTGACATATTATCAAAAGTTTAACAGATTTTTTAAATGTTTCAGAATAATACAAAGCGAGTATCAATATGTGTAATAGAGAATAGTAAATATATGATATAAATGCTGGGCGATTACACCATGAAACATTACTACATTAAAGACGTGAGTATAAAACATCACAGATTTACTGAATGGTGTATACAAAACGTTTGTTTACACCATTCAGTAAATTTGTGATGTTTTATACTCACGTCTTTAATGTAGTAAATATATGAGTTTGAGGAACGTATTGAATCATGATAAAAACCCGATTAAGGAAATATTCGTATATTTTAACATTTTGAATGTGTACAACATGTTTAATTTTGAATTTTTTTTAAATATCGCATTTAGTTCACATTACAGATATTATTATGACAGAATATAATAGCGGGCTTTGCCCGCTATCGGACTAATTTAGATATTCAAAAAAACGAGAAAAATATACCAGTAATTTTATACTTTATAAAAAACGTGACCTTTTTTTTTGGTTGCTAAATGAAATTAGGGAAGGGGAGGTCCAGTGCCCTTCGTTAAATGACTAATTATGCTAATCTATATACATCTTTAAAATTTGATTTATTTCGTTCCGCTAGGAACTGAATTTCAAATGTCGCTTAGTTTATTATTTAAAAATTCTGGTTCACGCTACTCATGCATTTATTTTAATGTTACGGCGATTAATTACTCAGTGAATTATAATGTTTGAAATCAGTCGCGTTGAAATTGGACTGTCTGTTGTTGAGATATGGAAATGAGGCATAGTTAGTTAAAACACCGTAAAAGTAGGGCCGGTAGGGTGCGGAGGGTCCAGTGCCCTTCGTTAAATGACTATACGTCTTATAGGTCTTATACGTCCTATACGTCTTTAAAGATTGATTTATTTCGTTCAGCTAGGAACAGAATTTCAAATGTCGCTTAATTTATTATTTAAAAATTCTGGTTCACGGTACTTATACATTTATTTTAATGTTACGGAGATTCATTACTCAGTGAATTATAATGTTTGAAATCAGTCGCGTTGAAATTGGACTGTCCGTTGTTGAGATATGGAAACGAGGCATAGTTAGTTAAAACACCGTAAAAGGGGGGGGGGAGGCGTGGGGTCCAGTGCCCTTCGTTAAATGACTAATTAGACTTATCCCTATACATCTTTAAAATTTGATTTATTTCGTTTCGCTAGGAATTGAATTTCAAATGTCGCTTAGTTTATTATTTAAAAATTCTGGTTCACACTACTCATACATTTCACACCGAACTATACACAATACATGTACATACTTACATACAGAGGTGTTGGTTACAGTGACAATGTCGCGAGTTCAATGTTTTTTTCCCATCTCAAAACATACCGAACGCGCCTAAAGAAGTTTTCACTTCAAAAAGTTATTTAGAAACGCTTTTTAATTTCAACTTTTTTAAATAACTGTTCTATGTTGTGCATTTGCGTGTTAAAAGTAATAGTCATGTCGAATTTCAAGCTTCTATACCTAAAAACAAGGCCGAAAATAGGGGGAACAAAGGAGGCATATTCCCCGGATGTAAGTGTAGAAGGGAGCGCGAAAAGAGGATTTGATTCGATTTTCGGTACAAAAAGACAAATAACGAAATTTAGAGAAAAAAACTTGCAATCGGATAACCCAAAGTAAAAATGTATTAATTGATTTTATATATTTTTCTTTTAGTAGGGCTGTTTTTTTTCATTATGTGATAACGTAGGGGCAAAATTCTTAATGAATACTTGTTTAACGATTTCGTTCAAGATACTCACACGATTAATACACTGTCCCAATTAGGTTAGAATTGGTTCAGTATTTCGGACGTTATCGTGGTGACAAGTTTTAAATGTTTTTGTGCTTTTCTGTTTCCTTCTAAGCAAACTATAACTATAACTTGATTAACGAATTCATCCACGATACTCACAGATTAATTTACTGTGCTCATTAGCTTCAAACTGATTCAGTACTTCACACTTTATGATAATGACAAGATTTTCATTATACATATATAATATATAAACGAAATGATTGTGATAGGTCGGTTTTTAAAAAAATCAACCTAAACATTTGAAGGTTAATATACTTTCTATCAATTATTTCAGATTTAAAACAAAAAATAAGATCAATGAATCGAAAATTTTTATTTATAAATTAATTTTGGAAAATGGTGAGGGGGCAACAAAAATCACACTTGCGACTGATGAACAAAATACTAGTTATGGCCCTGCCTAACGATACGATAGAAATCGTAATTAAGAATGTTTTTAGACCGCTTTTCTTTCATTTCACCCTTTTAAATTTTGAATTTTTTAGAAAATTTTTAAGTAACTACCATGCCAAATTTCAAGTTTCTAGATTCTCCAGTATCGCAAGAATCGCAATTTAATACGTTTTTCACTCTCGCCACCCCTCCCTCTCCCCCGTGTAGTACCCCACCAACATAAAATATAGCATATATTGGAGGAGGAACTGTCACCATCACTTCTGAAATCGGTTCGGTAGTAGCAGAGATTATCCCCTACAAACAAATAAACAAACGTTACTTCTTTATAATATTAATTATATAGATTCACACAACATTTCAGTAAGTTTCAGATCAACTTAAAAAAAAACGCGTAACACATTTGTAAACGTATTGTCAGAAGTTCCTATCCATCATAGATAGTAATTTGAATTTATTTGGGCACCCTGTATATATATTCTATAAATTAGATACACACTGCATAATATACCAAAAATAAGTTAAGCTTGAAAATGCATAATAGGGCAGCTGCAATTGACGTCATGCTGGAAGGTCCGAAGCTAACAAAAAAGACAGGCTACCGCGGTGCATTCCACTCATCTTTTTGTGCAGACCGCTAGAGTGACGTGATGCTATTTTCGTACACCTGCATTGGTGCATTCGAGCATCACGTGACTCCGGCGGTCTGTAAAAAACGATACGCGTAAAGCACCGCGGTAGCCTTTCTTTTTCGTTAGCCTCGAAAGGTCACACACTACAAATAGTCAGTTCTGATTGGTGGAACTACCCTGACCTCCATTGCAACTCGCCTTCCTACATTTCTCTATCATAAAAGAAAATGCAATGAAATTCTTTTGTGCACTCCGTAAAAAAGTATATATTAAATATTACATATATTTTTATGTTTACGGAAGATGTTATCGCTCAACTTTAATAACGCATGCCAATTTCATAAGGCACTCATCAAACAACTGTCTTCGGACAGTAATGCAATTATGCAATATAGTCCATGGCGTGTCCCTGTTTAAATGAATTATAAATGCTACTCACACTATTATGTGTAGAAAAAAGTTGAAGTGCATATAATTAATGCACTTCACTTTCAAGCGGGAACATACTACAATGAATCTCAATAACACGTTTCATTTTTATGCCACTCTACGCATTTATACATTTATACGCATTTATAACCAAAGTTAAAGCACTGCCCATAGACGATAATACATTCGAATTATTTAGTTCAGAACCGTATTAAATTATCTATATATTTTTATCCATACCACATATTGTACTAAAATTTCATTTAGCTCAAAAACGCATAACAAAACTCTTTTTAAGCAGATAACAACCATTGTCAGCAATCTATCCACATACTTTACTACAACCAGTATATGTTTTTTTTTTTTATTCGAACAAGATACTTTACTAAAATTTAGTTCACATAAAAATAGGGAAACAGATTAAAAAGTACTCTCATCAACTTACCTTCTTATACGTCAGCGCCTTCGAACAATTTTTTTTCTAGCCCTGTATATATATACAATGTATAAACATTCCTTGATGTACGAAAATTTAGTTAAGCATGAAAATGAATGACGCAATAGAAAGCGCCCTTTCAGTAATCATTCGAAATCCGTAGACGAAAGTATATTTGAGTTATTTTGTGCAGCCCTGTAAAGCAAAATTAAATCTAACACATGCATTGTTTTATTTTGAAAATATTATAGGAACCGCATATATCAGAATTTCAATTATCAAAGAAATTGTATAGTATCGGGGACACGCACATCAAACAATTGCAGTTATGCTATTTATATTTTTACTTTTCCCTGTAGATGAATAATAAATGTCTAGCACACCATCTTTTCATAAAAACTTATAATAATGTATATCAACAATACATATAATTTTCGCAATGTTGAAAGCAGGGCATCTCATGTCAATTAAAATGTAGTACTTCTAACAATTATCGCATATCGAAAGCAATGGATCCGATGACTTTTGTGAAGTCCTGTACATGGACAACAAATACTACTCAAACCATTTTTGATTGGGGCCGTGTTAAAGTGAACTTGAAGATCATATATCGATTTTATATCCAACAAGTTGGAAATTGTACGTCAAACGTGACAAATGAGGTGCGTTCGTACTACAGCTAGTTATATAAATATTCAGATCTTGATGATTTTTAATTCTGTGAAATGAATTATATCGTCTGCAGATTAATTTCTGTCATAAAATAAGTATCTCGGTCACTTGACGATTAAACTTCGGAAGCTCCTGTAACAAGAAAGCACCGATTTTTTTTTTTTAATTCAAATTTCTTAATAAATATTTTTATTAATATCTCCTAAAGTTTTAATTCGATTTTTATAAAATTTGAAATGTCTCGACAAAATTCTGCAAAGATAATATATCTTAAATTTCAAACCATTCGGTTGGGTAGTTTTTTCGTTGTTATATGCGGACGGACGGACCAAGCGACGACAATAGGTTCTACGTATTTATATAATTACGAACGCACCTAAAAATAGGATTTTTCCCTTTTTAATTATATTAACCGTCAATAGATGGCGGGATCATCCAATTAATTTTTAGCTTGTTGTCAGTCCAAATCTAGCCTGCATTTAGCTTGAAAAAACGGTCACACTGGTGTGTATGTATTCGTTCGCGAAGATCGCTTTAAGGATTAATACGTTATAGCCACAGGTATTTTGTTATTTATTTATTGTTTATTTATTTTGACTTGTTAACTATTCTTTTCATTTAGTTTTTTATCGCTTAATACATTTGAAATGTTGACTGTAAATCTGAAAAAGGGCGATGAAACTAAATTTGTGTGAAATATGTGGAGAACAATTATTTTGTGTTGGTATTATAATAGTGGATATTAACCCACGAGTAATAATTGCGATTAAATCATATTACAAAAAATCGTGTTAAATTAAGCATGAAAAACTTATGTGGAAACACCGAGACGGAAAATTAAAATTTTAAAAGTGAATCACAGTATTTTAAATAAGAAAACTTAAAATATTAACAAATTTCGCGATATTTTCCGCAGCCAATCGGCGAATTCCACTATTTCAGCAGACACTTTCACAATATTATTATGCTATCTCAAGTGCTAATTTCATAAGCCTACATTGTGCCTACATCTGAAACATTAAGCACCAAAATAATTGTTCTCCACATATTTTACCCAAATTTAATTTTATCCCCACTTTTCAGATTTACAATCAACTTTTAAAAATCCACACATTATGCACAATGTAAATTAAAGAAATAAATGAAGATTTTATTATTATTATTATTATTAAATTACATCTGAGATTTAGTTTTCACAAAAAATGATTCTAAAAAATAATTATTTGCTTAAAAAAAAAAAAAAGACTTCAACGTTTCTATTGACAATACTAAATGAAAAGAAAAGTCAGTTCTTAATGAACACCCAGCAAGTCAAAATCAGTAAATGAGTAAATACAGTTTACAAAATACCTAACTTATAAAACAAACACTTAAGTAATTCAGATTTTTGATATAGGGCAAAATTAACACTAGCCACAGAGCCACTAAATGAAAACAATTGGGTAGGTACTTCTCTATTATCCCGTTGACCACTTTTCATAACAAAAAACTATCGCCAAACTGTAAGATTAAAGGCCAAAAATGCAGTCCCATTTACTTGATGTCAGAATTATTATACGTGTTTGTTATGTCATCAAGTAGTTTTTAATTCAACATTTGTGTGTATTTTTTAATATTTTTTACTGATTTATGAGTTAATCAATTATGGTTTAATTAATGAGTTGATCATTAATTAAAATAACAATTGTGTCCTTAAATTCTTATATTTTATTTATTTTCATATTCTAATGGCAACGTTCTCCCGTCTATTTGGCGTTACAGTTTGATATTTTTTTCTTATGAAAAGCGGGCGACGGGATAGTAGAGAAGTACCCTTTTTTATTTAAAAGTTCTAAACAGTAAACTTTTATTAAAATTTCAATTAGTATTAATCTAAAATTAAACACTCCAAATAAATATGTTAATATAAACATTTTTTCAACAAAAAAAAAAAAAAAAAAAAAAAAAAATAGAATCCTTGATGAAATGCTAAAAAAATCTTCTTTTTTTTTTTTCCTTATAGGAAAGGGGCCGCTGACAGATAATTTTTAGTACTTTTCGGTTAGATGGGCACCAGTGATATATGTACATATATAAATTCATATGTATATACAGTCATATGTACATATATATGTATGTGTGTGTCTATATAAGTCTATATAAACATTTTTTCAACCAAAAAAAAAAAAAAAAAAAGAATCCTTGATGAAATGCCAAAAACTTTTTTTTTCCTTATAGGAAAGGGGCGCCGCTGACAGATAATTTTTAGTACTTTTCGGTTAGATGGGCACCAGTGATATATGTACATATATAAATTCATATGTATATACAGTCATATGTATATACATAATATATATATGTGTATGTATTTATATATGTACATGTAGATATGTGTATGTGTGTGTCTATATATATATATCACTGGCGCCCGGCTAACCGAAAAGTACTTAAAAAAGTGGCCACTATAAAACTGCTACTATTGGCCACTGGTCTCTAATGAAAATTAACAGTTTTGCTATTTAGAAATTAATACATTAATTTGCTTGCCCTAGGTGATTGGATTTTCTGACCAGGCGAGTGAATTTTTATACAGTCTTTTACATACTGCTTTCTATAAATATAAAAAATTTCTTATATTTTTTAATCAATGACCATATTTCATGTTTTTCCGAATTTCTCTAATGTAAACAAGACACTAAGTTTTAACCAGTAATAGAAATTGGGAAATAAAAGATATGTGTAAAATGATGCCCTCGAGTAAGAAAATTTAAACAGAGTCCCAACTTCGCCTGAAAAGAGCGATTGCAGCGGATGACTTAAAAACTAAATCATCGCTTTGGCGATTTTTATCTTCGTGATTTCCGTTTAATTGTAACCCTATTCTGCTTGTCGCCTTTTGCTGTTGTCATTTGTAAATATGCAAATTTTCGACTTTCTCTATTTGAATTTTGAATCTTGATTAATATTTATTATTAAAATTATGCTTTGAAGATCAAATAGGTTATTATAATAATTCAAAATGCTAGGAAGAGATAAGTGTATTATTTGTAAGAACAAGAGTGAAAAATTTTGTTTTAATTTCCAATGATCGGTAAGTTGTGATTTATTTTCATGTATTATTTTTGTTCTTTTTTTAGGTCATAATGCTTTCCTATGGGGATGCATATGATTTTTCAAATTTCATTTTTATCTGAAATGAAAATGGAACATTTGTACAATGGATTTAGACGTAAAATTATGAATACTAAATTTTCGATATGCATTTCCAATAGTTTTAAAATTTTGTCAATAAATTTAATAGAATTCAGAAATTAATTGCTTAAAATATTTGAAAATGTTTTTGCATCTGTTCGTGAAATATAAATATCTTATTTTCATATTTTTTGGAATTTTTAAAAGCGTTTATTTTTTATTTTCCTCTTTAATTTATTCGCTGCTTAGCAGCCATATTTCAAAGAGTATAAAAAATAATAAAATTCAAGGAAATCTCACTGTTTTGGTGAAATATCTTTTTATTTTATTATTTTTTTGACTATGATGTCATACACTCACGCACAAGTTTGTTTTCTTTTTTTTTTAACTATTATAAAAAGGAAAATGTCGCCAAATTTAGGGGATTTTTTCCTTTAATGGCAACTTAGCCATTATATGAAGTTATTGGTTTGGCGAGAGCTTGAAAATTGCGCCTACCAAAGAGTCGCCAAACATCGCTGCGTGAGTGTAAAGCATATTCATGTAATATGTCATATGTTCCAAAGAATAAGCAATTAATCAGAATTTCAGAATATTATTGTATAACACAGTGTTTAATTTAAGGATTCTTAATTTCTGGAACATTCGAAGAATTTTATCTGCTGATAAATATGCATGCAATTGAAAAAACAATAATTGTGGATTTTTACGATGTTAAATGATATGAAAAATGAGATTTAAAAAACAAGCAGCAACAAGCTATCGCCATTTTTTTCCTTTCCCGCATTTGGCGCCAAGGAAGCGATATATAGCCATATTAGAAATCTCGCTTTTGTTATGACCGTAGTTCTTGCATCACCTACAGCAATTTGCACTGTGTATGTGTAATCCCATGTTAAAGAAGTTGTCATTGCAGTGTATGAGAATTAATTGTCTATTTAAATCTCCTTACTCTGTGATGTCTACTGTAAATGTTTTAGGCATCAAATTAAAATTTTTAGTTGGAAAAAATGGCAATACAGCTGTCGCAAATGCACCAGAGTGTCTTTTTGGTACCAAAATGGTGATTTTATACCTGAGCAATAATTCGAAATTGGTGAGATTTTGCTTTGTATGGCAGAGCAGTTTCCGTGAGTTTTATATTAAATTAAATATTGTGTATTTTTTAATAAATTAATCAATGTGTGTGTTTTGTAATAAAAATTGTGTGTGTTTTATAATAAAAATGTGATTTTTATAATAAAATAAATTGTTTCAAAGTAAAATAAAACTAACATGGTGTTAAGCAAGCTAGGCCTAACAGTTATCCAAAAACAGGGTATTCTCCCCAAAATGGTGCAAAACAAAAATCACGCCAACCCTTGTCCATCTACGACAGCTGTTCCAAAATTGCAATTCTTTAGAGGAATAAATATGATACATTTTTTAATGAAATAATTAGAGTACAATTTTTTGAAAATGCAAAATATAATGTAGGGGTGCGCAACCTTTTTAAGCAAAGGGCCTTATAAAAAATAACTGGGCTGTTGCGAGCCACCATCAGTAGTACAGAGAATTTTGTTTCGGGAGGAGGGGGGGGGGTGGAATCTAAGCCAATAATCAGACTTTTAAAAAAACATTTATTTCAGAAGGGTTGATTTAGCCCCCTAGGTTCCCTCTTTCCAGTCAATATATACAATTCTGTTGGCAAGGATATATCAAGAATAGGGGCGCACAACCTTTATAAGAAGAAGGCTAGTCACAAGAATGACTGGTTTGTCAAGGGCTAACATCCGTAGCGCAGACAATGTTTTGTTTCGTGGAAGAAAGGGGGGGGGGGGATTGAAAAAAATTTGCAATTTTTTCCGTGAGTGGTTGACGAAATTATTTTTTTCGCATCAAACTGACAAAATTTGGAACTCTGGAATTTGCAATTTTGGCATCTATAGTTTCCGTCACCCGATTAATGAAATTCACAATTTTTCTTCTCTTGACAATGGTGAAATTCGCGATTTTTTTTCTGTGACTGTTGTTGACCCAATTGACAAAATTCGCGATTTTCCATGCCTATCGACAAAATTCATAATTTTACAGACCCGATAGACAAAATTCATGATGTTTTCCTATGATCTATGGACAATTTGCATATTCTTTCCATGACTGTTCGTTGAAATTCGCAATTTTTCAAAGCCCATTCGAGGAAATTTGCTGTTTCTCTGTGCTCGATCCATGAAATTCATGATTTTACATGCCTTATTGACGAAATTCGCAGGGTTTTTTCAGTGGTTTACAAAATTCAAGATTTTAGTGATTTTCGGAATTTTCGATTTTGGCATCTCTGGTTTCTGTTGACCGATTATTGAAATTTGCAATTTTTTTGCGACAAAATGGCGAAATTTGTGATTTTCCCATGCACATTCAACAAAATTCGCGCCCAGTCAACGCAATTCATGATTTTATGCGCCCGATCGACAAAATTCATGATGTTTTCCTACGATCTATGGACAAAATGAAAATTTGCAAATTTTTCTCGCGAATTATTAAGGAAATTCGAAATTTGTGGATATGTTGGCATGTGTGGTTTCCGCTGGCCACCAGTTACCCATCACAGGCCATTTTTCTCGCTGGCCACAGGTTGTGCATTCCTAATCGCGACGCGGTTTGGCTCATTCGACTCGACATCGATAAAACTTGCCGATTTTAGTTCAGAGTTTCATCACCAGAGGCGCTTTCTTATCTATAGTCATATGGGCCTGATCACGATGAGGTATGGCTCATTCGACTCGAAATCGACAGCCTCAAAGATTTCAGTTATGTTCATATAGAACAGATTGCGCCCCCTGGCAGTGGAAAATGAAACTAACAGATTTTACAGCTAACTCGAGTTCTATGGGTCCCATCACAATGCAGTTTAATTCATTCCACTCAACATTGTCAGGATATATAGATTTTAGTTCCAAGTTTCACCACCAGGGGGACGCTTTACTATCTCGGGTTCTATGTGCCCGATCTCAACGTGGTATGGCTCATTCAACTTGAAATCGACAGCCTCAAAGATTTCAGCTATGTTTGTATAGAACAGAGTGCGTCCCCTGGTGGTGGAAGATGGAACTACTGGATTTTGCAGCTAACTCGAGTTCTATGGGTCCCATCACAATGCAGTTTGATTCATTCGACTCGACATCGACAGGATATATCGATTTTAGTTCCATGTTTCACTACCAGGGAGACGCTTTCCTATCTCGGGTTCTATGTGCCCGATCACGACGTGGTATTGCTCATTCAACTTGAAATCGACAGCCTCAAAGATTTCAGCTATGTTTGTATAGAACAGAATGCGCCCCCTGGTGGTGGAAGATGGAACTACTGGATTTTGCAGCTAACTGGAGTTCTATGGGTCCCATCACAATGCAGTTTGATTCATTTGACTCGACATCGACAGGATATATCGATTTTAGTTCCATGTTTCACCACCAGGGGGCGCTTTTCTATCTCGGGCTCTATGGGCCCGATCATGACGTGGTATGACTCATTCTACTCGAAATGGACAGCCTCAAAGATTTCAGCTATGTTTGTATAGAGCAGAGTGCGCCCCCCGGTGGTGGAAGATGGAACTAACGGATTCGTAGCTAACTCGAGTTCTATAAGTCCCATCACAATGCAATTTAATTCATTCGACTCGACATCGACAGGATATATCGATTTTAGTTATATATCGTTAGAAAGGTCTGTGACCACTTAATCATATTATGCATCTCCGGTGTCCCACTTGTCCCCCAAGGGGGATATTTTTTAAATTTTGCACACACCCCTCATGTGATATATCGTTGGAAAGGTCTGTGACCGCTTAATCATATTATGCATCTCCGGTGTCCATCCCCCCACTTTGCGCCCCCCAAGGGGTGGGGGGTACTTTCTAAATTTTGCACGCACACCTCATGTGATATATCGTTGGAAAGGTCTGTGATCGCTTAATCATATTATGCAGCACGACAGCTATACGGTGCTGCAGGCAGCGGGGACCCGATCCAGATATTCGTTCGGTTAGAGGTTTATTCTATTCGATGTGCAAATTAAGGGATTATCCGGTGCAAGCATAGCAGGACTGGTATACGGTGCCGAAGGCAGCGGGAACCCGTGTCTGAGGTTCGTTCGGTTAGAGGTTTATACTATTCCATGTGCAAATTAAGGGATTATCATACAAATGGAGAATTCAGTTAGATTCAAGGCCCGCTAACGGGCGAAGCCAGTAAGTTTTATTCTAATAAATTTATTCTCTATGCTTGATTTCGATTGAATGAAATTTTCATCAATAACCACACAAAAGTAATGATATCAGTACAAAAACCCTTAACGGGTTAAAAGTTGTGCCGCAGCACTTTCTTTTGGCTCTAAGAATTTTAAATATGGGTCTTAAAAGTAATGATATGAAAATTTGAGTGACGCTATGTTAATAATTTTTTTTAAATCATTTTCTTTTTAGTTATATTCACAGGTGCAATTATTATCTTAACATGAAAATATATATAAAATTTATTCGCTGATGCTTTTTCATTCAGATCTCTCAGGAATTCAAAATATGGGTTTTAAAAGAAATGATATCAAAATTTGAGTGACACCTTGTGTGAATTTAATAGGATTGATTTAAAATTCAATTTAAATTATTTTTCGTTTGTCTTCTAAAGTATATTTACACATACAAACAATTCTTTTAATTTTTCAATACACTGTTAAATATATTACTTTCACTGAGCCTATATTATGTATTGAAATGTATTTATTTCAATAATCTGATTTATGTTTTGTGCCACGCTGTCCAAAATCATAAGTAAAATTTATTTAAATGATTATTTTGCGTCATATTATCCACTTACATACATTTCCCTTTGTTTGGATAATATGACGCAAAATAATCTTTTACATAAATTTTACTTATGATTTTGGACAGCGTGGCACAAAACATAAATCAGTTTATTGAAATAAATACATTTCAATACATAATATAGGCTCAGTGAAAGTAATATATTTAACAGTGTATTGAAAAATTAAAAGTATTGTTTGTATGTGTAAATATACTTTAGAAGACAAACGAAAAATAATTTAAATTGAATTTTAAATCAATCCTATTAAATTCACACAAGGTGTCACTCAAATTTTGATATCATTTCTTTTAAAACCCATATTTTGAATTCCTGAGAGATCTGAATGAAAAAGCATCAGCGAATAAATTTTATATATATTTTCATGTTAAGATAATAATTGCACCTGTGAATATAACTAAAAAGAAAATGATTTAAAAAAAAATTATTAACATAGCGTCACTCAAATTTTGATATCATTACTTTTAAGACCCATATTTAAAATTCTTAGAGCCAAAAGAAAGTGCTGCGTCACAACTTTTAACCCGTTAAGGGTTTTTGTACTGATTTTATCTACATGCCTTCTACCAGCTCTTACTGCTTGTATAATATTATCTTTTAATGAGAAATTTTCTTTTTCCGTTCTCTACTATTGAGGGGTTATGCCGACCTACAAAGTATAAAAAAAGTGCATTTTGGGGGATTTGTTTTAGGAAAATGGCACAAAATATTTAAAAAACTCTTTTTGTATTTTGTTTATTATACTTTAAAGCAAAGAAATTGGTTTTTGCAACGACGAAGCAAAATTGGGTGTTCCCGGAAGACCGCTCATCGAAGATAGTGTTGTTCTGGTAGTCGTCGTTGGTGTGTGAATAGTTTAGAGATAATAACGTTTATGATTTATGTTTGATAAAACAAAGTAAATTAATTTCCATTCTATATATGCTGAAACGGATGTATGACTCGAGTAATACATCTGCAGTGGATACCCTCACATGTGGACTTTCAGGGAAACAAGGCTAGAGATAAACTTGCAAAGAACGGTTCAGAGGCCCCGCCCCCTGTCACCGTCTGGACTTTCAATGAAATCTCGTCAATTAAGAAAAATAGAAACAATGTTAAGTGGCAGGTCCCTCCAGAAAACGAATGGTACACAAGGTCGAGTCCAGGCGGATCCTTGGGCCTCATTTGCGACCGAAAATCTCAGACAACCTTATCCAGATTTGCTAGTGGTCATTTGAGGGGACTTGCTTTTTATGGTGGACAAAAGGTTTTTACCCGGTTTGCATTATAAATGTTCTTCTGGGAATGCTTCTCCTGACCACATTTTGGACTGCATCCAATTCACCCACGATGCACAAATACAGATCCTCTATTGTTTCTGGACTTCTTGCAAGTATATAACCTCATGGAACAAGTCTAGCTGCCGCTGGACATGGATGATATGAAACAACAAGTAAATTAACGCGTCGTAACTTTCTTAATTTTTATCCGATCGACTAGAAAATGTATCTGCATATTCTTTTACAATTGTACTTTCAGAAAATACGCTAATTTTTTTTAGAAAGTTTGCAGGTAGTTATAACTATTTAAAAAAATAATAAATCTAATTCTAAGTGTGGATTGTTGCATATTCACCAATAGGTATAGTTATTTAATCGCCAAATTCGAATGTAAGAGAGTACTTAAAAAATATATTCTTTAGGCTTCCTACATTTTTTAACAAAGTGTAATGGTAAACCGAAGGAACTATGACGAAAAGTGATTAGATACGAATTTAAAGAAAGAGCTTCTTAATTTTAAAGATGCGAATATGGCAGCAATTCCTCCCCATCTTTGGGAAAACAGCTGTTAGATACGATGAAAATTGGATGATCGTGGGGTATTGAGAAAAGACAAATTCTCTTTCAGAATGTTAGTTTTTCATTAAATATTGTTTTTTTTGTGAATTCGGCGTTCGTTAAAATGAAATGAGCCTTCTTTTTAAGACTTCAGTAAATTCATTAATTAGAAAAATATGTTAATCAGAAAATAAATATAAAATAAATATATAATCTATAAAATAAATATATTTATACTGAGATATACACAAGAGATTTTTTTTCTAATCTAAATAATATTCGTTAAACTGAAAAATTCGTTAAAGTGGCATTACTTGTAACGAGATTCTACTGTATGTTATTTTCAATTAATATTCGAAAAAAAAAGTATGAATTTGAACATACATATATATATTTTAAACAAAAATCGAATACTAGACGCTAGTTTTCTCTGGAAGTAGTTGTTTAGTTATGCTTTAAAAACCTTCCACATTGCAGTTTATTTTTTAACTATGGAATTAAACATTAGGAGTTCCAAACGTTACATCAGCATAACTACTTCACCAAATTACTTCTCGTTTGGTATCTGAAGGTAAAAATTAGGAAGAATCCAGATATAACATCAAAAATGGGTCTCAATACTTAAATTTTCAAAATTTCTGGCAATTCCTTTGTGGAGATGGCCTTTTAAGCTTATTTCTTTAACATAAACTTAAAGAACACATAATTTCCAATCGAATGAATGGTTTCATTTTTACATTTAAAAAAATTATCACACTATATAAATTTAATATTTCATGATTACAGTCATTGTTTCTGATAAATTCATTTATATTTATTATTTCTGGTTGAATTTATTTACTAAGAATTTAAATCTAACCCACGCAGAATTCGCAAATTATAGACTGATAGACGTATTGAGGCGCTCAGATTTCTCCACTGCATATTAATTTAGATACATTAATTGCTGAGATAACTTTCATAATATAAAAAGTTCGCGTCCTCTTTTAAAACGCGAAATGATATCTCCTAATTTCGAAAATGTACAGGCTTTTACACATATTCGGATAAACGAAAACTCTTCCGAAAATGATCCAAAGCGCAAGTAAAACGAGAAACAGTATCTTCAAATGCATTCGGAGGGAAAACAATCTCTGCTGATTACATGCATTTTTAATATCAATATAAATTACCTTCAAAACGACATATTCCTTAAAATGATGTTGTAAGGATTAAAACTGTGTTTCGCATTGAGTATCAACATTTTATTTGCATTACTTTCAGATGCCAATAACTATAAATCGCACCTGCGGTTAAGGCACTAACATTCATCGAAAACCTTATGCGAAATATCAAATCTTTATGATGAAACAATATAAAAATACCCTATTACATTTTATCAGCAGCCTCTGCAGTCTTATTTTATCTGAATAAACGTAAATGCCATTTCTTCACTATGCATAACAGGAATGAAAATAAATACAGGATTTATAGTTGTGAAACAATGTAGTCTTTCAGTAATAAATGTTCAATATATAAAGGTTACTTCTTTTTTAAACTGGTTTCTTAGTATTAGAGAAAAAAGGCAAAGATGGAAATAATATATTTTATGCATGTCACGAACTGTAACAAATCCACTTTAGAGATGAAAATATATTTACTTTCAAAAATTTATTTCAGTTTTACTAATCCCACTGAGTGGAACAAAAATAGCCTTCCTGCAGAAAATTGAATTTTTAAAATAGCAATGCGCATTTGTACAATTCATTAGTATGAAACGTAAAAGAACAATAAATTATAGGTAAAAAAAGAAAACTTAAAAGACAACCTTTTATTATAATGTACTATAAAGGAAAAAATATGTTCAAGAACAATTGATTGAAATAAATGTCTTTTTCAAAAGAAATAAATTAAATTGCGGGTGATTTTTTTTATCAGTTTGTTTTTGAAAAAAATATAATGGATACATAATTAATGGATACATAATTTTATATCCAGCTTCCTGGCCAGATCGATCAACATTCTTCTGAGAATCGAAACCTTATCCATTCAGTCAGCCTGCGCGAAATGATAGAAAGATGGCGAATATAGCAACTATGCTACAGTTCAATCGAAGAATATCAGCTTATTTCTGAAGCAATCAATGACATTTACGTAATCTTATATGTCATGACATTTACGTGAGCACATACATCATGACATTTACGTAATCTCATACGGGATCACATACGTCATGACAGTTACATACACTTATTGGTCAACTGTTTTTGGCCCCTCAGGGTTGGTGGAAGGAAATTTTAATTATTTATTTTACAGAACATTGCATTATCGCCGTAAATACGTCACACTACCAAAATGTAGGTTGATTGTATCCCAAGAACTGTGTAAAAATTGGATTGCAAGATTTGAGTCGAGCGGACATAAAAAACAAGCTAAAAAAATAAAAGTTGTAATAATATATAATAACAGGAACTTTCCGCAGACAACTAATAGTTAAATGACATTTATTTATTTGAACTAAAAAACTCAATATACACTTTTTGGATCATTTAGTTTATCCAAAATACTGTTTTTCTTTTAAACATAAATTTAACTTTCCTTAAAAATTATATTGGTGAGATTCTCTCTAATGTGTCTGCGCTCAAGGTATAATGCGTTCGACTCATCCGGTAATGCGGACAATTTTTTCGCAAATTGGCAGTGCAGAACTGCTTTTATATATTATTTTTCCAGAATACATTTACAAGGGGACCACCAAACAGATTTTGATGATTTTAAAGTATGTTGTAGGGGTCATACCCCTAACTATTCAGGTCAAAGGTTTCCTTCAAATGGGCTTTAGTTTTCGAGAAATTTCGGGTTACATTTCAGCATGCATTTCAAATACCCATTAGTTCGCAGTCTTGAACAAGGTCTCCGTGGCGCAGAGCTAACGCTCGCGATTTGAGATCCAGAGATGAGGGTCCTGTCCTCTCATGCGACTTTTACCTTTTTTTAACCTTAGTGTGCACTAACGAGAGTTCACCGTATTTGGCCAAAACTGGACAGGCAGTTTCGATTTTAGATGTTTTGTCAAATATCAGGAGAATAACTTCCCCTGGAATTTTATGAATATCAATAGAACGTATCTGACCTCAGAGTTTTCAGCGAAGATATGGTTAATAGGGCAATTAAGGGACCAACAAAAAATAATTAGAAATTAATAATATTTGCGATCACCCTGTAAGAAAAATGCTTGAACTGTTCTGCTGTAGCACATGAATGTGTGAGTTATGTGCAACATCTGTGTTCATTTTAGTAAAAATAGCACTTATAACGAACAGATATTGAAGGAGATATAAAGGTTTCTTTAAAAAATTAAAGACATTTTTTTCTATATAGACAAAGAGAAAGTATTGTAATCGTGAAGATTTTCCACATCCGTTTGTTGATATATTTACACATTTAGGATTCCTGAATACCATTTTACTGATTTTAGAAAATGTGTCTGTTTTTATGTTATATAAATTTTTATAGGCGCTCCAAATACAGAACTAATACATGGAATTTCACCATTTTTCATACATTTTTTACACCTTGTCACATACTAGTGTTGCTAAGGTTTTGATGTATATATCGCAACAGGAGTCGAAATATGTAGACAGTTTGAAAAGAAAATAACGTGTTTTTTGTGGTTTTATGTAACACTTTTCAAAAATTAACTAAAGAATATTGAATCTGGAAGTTTAGATTATTTTATGTAAAATATTTATTTAAAATTATGTTGTTCAGTTTTGACACTGTTATTTCTCAATATAGGACCTGCTTTGTTATTTTTGCTATAGTCATTATAGATACATCTCGGTTTCTATTGGGTAGAAATGCACCTAATTTAATATTTGGATTTATTAATACAAATATACATGTTTTTTGTGTGTTTAATGTAATATCTGGGACGCTGTTGAAATGATGTTTTTTTCTATTCCCTGATCATTGTAACTACAAATTAACGCTAGAATGCACGTTGGTATCATTTTGATACCAAACTAAATCTAGAATTATCTCTCTATAATATTTTTCCACCTATATTCTGCAAATTTTATGGTTTTTAATCATTTACTAAGCATACTGTCGAAATGCTTATTATGTGATACTATTTTTGTTTAAAATTACGGTTAAATTCACCTAGAAGTACAGTGATGCAATATAGTGTTAAATTAGAATTTATAGCGTCATTTTGCATAATTAAATTAGCCATTCCGAAATGACACCTGAGACTAGCGGCTGTTTTAGGATGTCGAAACTGTCGGCCGTTGTAGTGTTAAACCTACAAAAATGCACTATACTTTGCAATTGTTGATGCGTAACAGCCTTATTTAAATTAATATACTAGAATAGTCTAGAAGAAAGTTTTGATGGCCACAGCATACTGTTTATTGCATCCAGTTTTTCAATCAAATTTAAAACTATTTTCAGGAAACTGGATAAAGCACTTTAGAAACAATATTCTCCAATTAGAGTATATAAGATTATATTAAATATTTTATGAAATATGAATATTCATATGAAATATTTTCAGTGGTGCATGCGCGAACGATAACAAAAATTCTCTTTGCATACTTTAGCTGTCAACTATACAGGGTGTCTACTCTCCGAGATGGCCAATGGCGAATTCCTAAACCGTTAGTCATAGACATATAGTTCCAATTGCAAAAATGTTTTAAATGAAGTAAAGATGTATTTTAAAATCGATTTCGGTCAATGAAAACATTTCTTAAAATGTTACGAACTTTAATTTTTTATATGAAGTGATATTTGATAAAAATGTACTATTACACTAAGAAGTAAGACAAAAAAAGTCCTATTCTTCTGCGATTAAAACTGACCGAGAAATAGTTGTTTAAAGTTGAAGCATAATTTTTGTTTCGAAATAGGGGTTATTCCCAAATTTACTAAGAAATATAAATAATCGTCAGATATAAAAGAAAATAGTAGTTGAGAGTAAAATTGACATTACAATGTGAATTTGAAATCTATTTTACTTCTGACACATTAAAGCAAAATATGCAACTTGTATGAAAAATATTAGTGAAAAAATAACATAATTTTTGTTAAATGAAATGAGGAAAAGCAGCAGTCTCAATTCTTTAAAAAATGGCACACATTTTAAAACTCTATAAGATTATCAAATCTAAAACTTAATTAATAAAAAATAAAGCTATCTTAAAACTTATTCAAAGTGACTTCCTTTGGCTGCAATTCAGAAAGGTACACGTGAAATAAATCCTTCTTGTACTTCAAGGGACATTGTAGGTGTTACAGATCTGCATGCTATAGAAATACGATTCCACAAATTTGCTCGTCTAGTGGATTCTCTTTCATATACTTTATTTTTCAGAAACCCCCAAAAAAGAAATCTAAAGTATTCAAATCTGGCGATCTGGGAGGCCATTCAATAGGACCTCCATATCCAATAATATTATTTCCAAAAGTACTGTTTAAAACAGTGCGTGTCTTTTGTGATGTATGTGCTGGCACGTCCTCATGCTGAAACCACATATGTGCCAAATCTTGTAATGAAACATACTCGTCTAAAAAATAGGATACTGTTCCAAATAAAACATCAGTATATTTTTTCTGATGTTAAAGTATCATTGAAGATGAATGGCCCAATTAAGGATGTTTTTCAGATACCACACCAAGCATTTAAGGACCAACGTACTTGATGTTTGTTTGGACGAATAATGTGTTGATTTTCCAGGTACCAATAATTAATGTTTTGAGTATTTACGATCCCCTGTTTTGTAAATTGACATTCATCTGTTCACATAATTTCATTCAGAAATGACTGACGTTCATCTTGTTTGTTTAAAATAAAATTACAAAAACCAAAACGACGCTCTTGTCTCCTGATGCTAATTCTTGTCCTAGTATTGGTCGATATGGATACGCATCATACTCGTTAAAAATTTTCCATACTTGACTTTTTGAATATCCACACTCTCTGCTAATATAATCGTAAACTACATTCAGGATGAGCAAGTCAGGATGAGCAACATCCTCCGGAGGTACTGTTGAACCAGTGAACCGACTTAATCGAGGATGCTGCTTAAAGAAATTTTCTCTTCACTAGTTTCTCTTAAACGCTTAACAATTTTAGCTATAGTGTTCGGATGTCGTTGGTTATGATGCGGAAATTTCATAGCATACAGCCTTGCAGTCTATCGCCTATTCCGATTGCTCTGTCTTAAAGTAATACCATTTCACAGGTAGTGATTGTTGGTAAACATATTCTTTTTTAACGTCAAAATTTAACAAATGCCTGCAAATTGATTAAAGCGCAGAGTTAAATAAGTGAATGTATGTGTTGGCACACAACCAAGGTACAAACTGTTTTGCATAAATTGAGAGTGTAAAATATTTGTTGTCCAATGAAAATTTTTTATAGTATTTGGATTATATTTTTTAAACGAAATCAGTCAAAATATTATTAACATATTTCAGGCATTTTAACTCGCAGAAATTATCTGTATGTGCATGATTCGAATTCGCAAATGTTTTGGCAACACACAATTGTGTTAACCCATTAAACGCCGCTGTATGAACCATGTTAAATAAATATAACTTTTAAAATTTTTTAATACACATTTGATGCTTCGATTATAAAACAGTTGAATTTTTTTTAAAGAGTGTAACCGTTTCGAAAATCCGGCATGTTCCCGTAACGGGAGCTTTGGCGTCTTATAGGGGGGAAGCATTCACTTGATTGAACAACGTAGCGTTCGTTTTTTTGCTAGTTAGAAGAAGTTATGTTTTTAATTATTTTACAAAAAGTGGATTATTATTTTTTTATTTGCGTGTAATAAAAAATGTTTAAATCAGTTAATTTATTATATATGTAGATATAAAGAATTTAATACAGAATTAAAAATCATTATATTTTGATTTGAAATTTTAAATTTAAAGAAGAAGAATACTATTAACAAATAAACTTTAAACACAGAAAAGTTTACCTTTTTAATTATTTTCATATACAAATTTTGGAGGCCTGTAAGTACTTAAAATTCTATCTAGGAGATCCACACCTCCCGTATACTTCTTATATGATGAAATTATCTTCGATTGAGGTAAATCAATTTTCTTTTTTTCTTTAGAGCACCATTTTTTACCTGACCTAAGGAAGTCTCTTCTTCAAAATTAAATGCCAAACACAAAACCTTGTTGTCTCTCCATTTTACTACACACTTATTTTCTGTGACAATGGATTCAAAAGTTCCTTATTTACTTTTGTTTCCAATTGACAATTTTACCAACCTATTTTTCTCTGATTGTGTCCGTCTTACGAAAATTGCGCTTTCGCATTTCTTCTAATAATTAAAGATATGTAAAAAATTCTCCATATAAACCGTATATTTTGGGGGATCGTCAATGCATTTAATTAAGTCCAAAACCACCCTTGCTCCAAGGGGCTTAGTTTCTATTTAATTTTTATCTTCAAATGCATTTTTAATTTTCCCCACATAAACTTGTAAATTTAGGGGATAAGTTTGAGCATCAGAACTTAGTGTATGGAAATATTCTAAGGCTTGTTTTACTGTTAAAAATTAAACAGGCATTTTCACTATATGGAATCTTTTTTTTTTAAATATTTCTAAACACTACTACTTATGGACTGCCAAACGATTCAAATACACTATGTTGTTCAAAATAACAAACTAAAACGCATTAAAATACAACTATATTTCACCGTATTGTTGTTTCTCCGAACCAAGGAACTAAAAGTTTTCTTTTATCACTATAAGTGTTTACTTTGCATTTTGTTCTTCCTTAGGGTCGCATTCTGTTCTTTGTGAAAGCAAGCTCGCTGACAAAGGGGAAGAGAAATGCTACCAGAAAGCGCCAACGTTCCCACCCTGGGTACATTACAAACAAATCTTTCTATTGTTGCTTTAAATAAATATATTTACTCAGTGTTTTGAATAGATTGGTACTTGAAATGTTGGTTTTAAGATCGGAATGTTGTTGAACAAAACTAAAGATTTTTTTCTTTTTAACTAATTTTACTTGAGATAGTCAGAAAACCCAAAATTCTCTTTTTTTTAATCTACAAAAAAATACAAAAAAAGTAAATATTTTTTTGAAAAAAAAATATTTTATTCTCCATACTAATAATTTTACTATAAAAAGTTTTTTTCTTAAATGGCTAAAACATATTTTGAGAAAAAAAAAATATGTTTCAGCAACTGGAGCTTTGGCGAATGATTTGAAATTTAATATATATAACCGTTGCTGAATTTTGTCTAGTCATTTCAAATTTTATGGAAATCGAATCAAAACTTAGAATGATATTATGAAAAGTTTTCTTCATTCTATTAAATCCTATCATACGAAATCTATATAATAAAAACGCAAGTCATGTGACTGAGGAAAACAAATATAGGCTGACCTTTTTTTCATATGCCAGGAGGCCATTTTTATTAAAAATTATTTTTTGAATAAAACTGTATAAAAGGTACATTTTTATAAAGATTTTTTGTTTGAGAGATGGGAGTTACATTAAAAAATATATATATTCTGAGATAACTTCAGTTCAAATAAGGTTAACAGATCAATATTTATCCCAATATTCATTAAAGTAAAAAAATACAAGAGATTCGTTCATCGCGAATCATAAAAATATTAAACCACAGAGGTAATCATTCGCAAAGCAAGATCTCGAAGGTGAATATTGCAGCGCTAGCTGTGATCGAAAAAAAAAATCGCATCTCTAAACGTAACATACGAAATAAAAAAAAAGAAAGGCATGATCATTTCACTCATAACAGACGATAAAATTCATTTCACAAAAATAATAACGAGGATTTTTTTTACATTGTAAAACTAGTAATAGTAAGAACGCACCTGATTTGTCACGTTTAACGTACAATTTCCAACTTATTATATTTTGTCAGCAGCGTTTCAATGCGCAAAAAAACTGTCAATTTTTTTAAAACTTTTATAACAAGAAAGAAAACAAACATAGGATTTAAAGATATGAAACAAAATCTTTCAGTAACAACTATTGAATAAGGAGAAGTCACTACTTCTTCTTTAAACTATTTCCTTGCCATTAGGGAAAGAGGGAAAAGAAGATAATAATAAATTCCATACATGTCACAAACTTTGGGAAATATACAATTTAAAGAAGAAACTATATTTATTTTCTTTAAAAAATTCCATTTCACTTTACTAATCCCACTGAGTGGAACAAAAGTGGCCTACATGCAGAAAATAGAATTCTTAAAACAGAAATGTGCATTTGCCTGCATCTTGAACGTGAAAGAAAAACACTTTAGTTATTGAAATTTAGATACGGGTGTTGTTGTTTTTTTTCAAACTCTGATGTACCATAAAAAAGACAAAAGTAAAAAACAAAATGTATTACTAAAAGTCATGTACAAACATTGATACTTTTCTTCATAATCGTCATGAATATTGAGGCATTTGTCATATCGGTGGGCGAGCTTTCCGATTTCTTCTTCGAAGAACGTTGTCGCAAGTGACATATGTTAAAGCTGAACGGTGGCTTGATGTTCATCATTCGTCTGGAAACTTTTGCCTTTAGCCAATTCTTTAATTCAGGGTAGAGATGGAAATCACTCGGCGATAAGTCGGGGCCATACGGCGGGTGATCCAACACGTCCCATTTAAACGGCTCCAGCAGCAGCACTGTGCCCCATAACTTAGACATTTTTCCCATACACTTGTACAAATCTTCAAGTGGGGGGCCTCAAACTTCGCTCTTCAATTTCATTTTAAAATCTTTTTAATTCGTATTTAAAGCATTCAAGCCACTGTTTCATTCCTTTCAAGTTTGTATTATCAATTGCTACAAATAATTTTAATTTAACCCACTACTTTGGTATTTTGCATTAACCTTTTTAAAACTTCTCATAGTTTTTGATCTGTTATATGAATTTTATAGTACTAATAAATGTTTTCACTCCATAAACATTGTTTGTGTTTTTTTTTTTATGGAAATCTATTTATAAATAAACGTAAGTGTTATTAATTTATATATTATAATTAATGCAAAAAGTACTTTTATCTTAAAAACAACTATTTTAAATAAAAAATATTAGTTGCTACAGCAATTTAAATTGTTATTTATAAAAGACATTTGTGAAATTCTAGAAATTAATTACCAATTTTTTTAAACAAAGTTTATTTTTTTAAGATATTTTTTAACTTCCCATATAAATATGCTTAATACAGCCTTTGTTTACATTATTTACTGATGACTACTTCCGTAATATATACGTTTACGTATTACGGATGCAGAGTACTGATATGTATTGAAAGATCATGTCAGTTGTCACAGATAAATGCCACTGTAATCTGAGAAAAAATTGACTTCCAAATTTTATATGGGGAAACCGTGAATGCGATCTGCATTTAGTAATACAGAGGTAGCAATGAGTCAGAGTGCTGTTTCAAGCTATTTAATTCGGATAGGATTTATTGCGTCGGTATGTGACAATGAATGAAACATGGATCCACCACTACACACCTGAATAAAAAAGATCGTCACATGAGTGGAGAGCAGTGGATGAAACTAGCCCAAAGCGGCCAAAGATTCAACATTCGGCGGAAAGATGATGTCCTCCGTATTTTGGGATGCACAGGGTATTCTATTCATTGACTACCTTGAGAAAGGAAAACACATCAATAGCGCATATTACATATCGTTATTCGATTGACTGAACGAAGAAATAAGTCAAAAACTGTCCCAAATGCTATAGAAAAAATTGCACTTCCACCAAGACAATGTACCGTGTCTTTCTTCGATTTTTATGGTGCCAAAATTGTATGTATTGAAGTTCGAATTGCTTCCCCACCTGCCGTATTCTCCGGGTCTGGCCCCCAGCGACTACTATCTGTTCGCAGACCTCAAAAGGATGCTGCAGGGAAAGAGATTTGCGTCAAATGATGAAGTCATAGCCGAAACAAACGCTTATTTTGAAGGCAAAGACAAATCGTTTTATAAAAAAGTATCGAAATGTTACAGAAGCAGTGAAATGAATATATAATTTTTAAAGGAGACTATGCTAATACATAAAGACAAATTATGCAAAAAAAAATTTTTTTTAGTAGTTAGTCCCGGGACTATTTGTCCGATGTGTTACATATAAAATATGAAATCCGTATCACTATATCATATAAAAACGCTCTATTATATTTTGTCAGCAGCCTCTGAAAACATAAATATAAATATTTTTTCAATGTTTATAACAAGATAGGAAAGGAGCATTGGCTATATCTTATTCGAACAATATATTTCACAATAATAACTTTCTCAATAACGGAAAGTTATCCTAATAATATTATAAATCTCATTGTGTGCAAATGTTAGGCTGAAGCCAGCGTCAAAATGGAGCATTTAATGATCCTGTATTTTTGCATATAGGTTAATTATAATCCTCAAATTAACATAGGCTGGTTTTTGTTTATTTTATTCAAATATTTTCTTTAATAATTAAAAATTTCATTATTTTCATAGAGAATAAATGGACATTTTTCCATACAATTTAACCATTTTACTTTATCATTGCTAGGGCTTTGATCGTTGCCACAAAAATAAAAACACGGAAAAATAATTTTTCCCCAACAACTAATTTTCAATTGAACGATTTTCACGTGAAAACTGAAAATTAAAAAAATTCAAAAGAAGGTGAATTTCAGTGATATTTGAAACAAAAATATGGAGTATTTGTTATTATACATGAAGTATGAATATCGGTTAAAATAAAAAGATTTTTTTCTGTCAAAAACTGCGTTATAATTAGAAGGAAAAGTGGAACAATAATTATATTATTAAAAAATAGATTTCACTTGGACCATGGAACTATGAAAAGGATCCTCATCGGCTTGGACAAATATGGCGTCATAAATAAAACATGTATTTTCAAATATTCGTAATAATACAAGGAGCATGAATAACAATCTATAATGAAAGTAAATAGGTAATGGACGTAATATTTAAGATGAAAAACTGAAATATTTTTTATCTATACTGATTAATAATTAATTAGCTTGAATACCAGATACACACAAATGTGAGTTTTCCGCTAAAATTTACATCCTGATTGCCAGAAAAAGAAAATTAACAAGAATTGTGCCATTTAAAAGAGATTTCTCTGAGGAAAAAGTGACGTCATATTTGAAATAAAATGGGAATTTTCAAATGTGTTTTAGAAGGAGCGTGAATCAATTCATTACATTAATAATACAAGAATCGGTAAGTTTAGAAAGTAGATGAGTTTCACGTCATATTTAAAACGAAAAAAATTTTTTAGCATTTTTTTTTAGCTAGCGATTATTATGCATGAATATCAGTTACATACAGATGAGAGTTTTTTGCCAAAAACCACACCATGATTATTAGGAAAATAAAAATAATTACGAATCTATTATATTAAAATCTGACCGTCTGTTTGTATTTCGCAGAGGATGTCATAAACTCTCAGAATTTAAAAAAAAATGATTTAAATTCCGAGATATGATTATTATTATTTTTTTTTATAAATTTAACGAAGTTGCTCTAAAAATGGCAACTAAATTATTCCAATTTTGTGGATAAAAAAGAAGAAATGAAACGGAATAATATATTTTTTCTCATTAAAACTGAAAAAAAGAATTTATTTTCAATTTGAATAGATGGTGAAAGAAAAAAAAATCTTGATTACAGTAAATTTTTTTAAAAATAAAAACATATTTTCACATATTCAAACTTCATGAGTCAATTTATTCTGGAGAACAAATATCGTCTGTCAATATATTTTCATTTAGAAATAAAGATTTTTTTTCAGTTGTAGTACAGCGCCTAGAATATAGGCGCTGTAGTTATAGATTAAATCAAGGAGGCAAATTTAAGCTGCATGCATTTAGGTCTACAATTATTGCTCCCTATTCACAAGAATTGAATTTAATGAAAAAGAATATACTATTTCCATTATCTTTGAAGGATGACTATTAAAAGATTTCACAAAGGTGCTAAAAGTAAAATGGTTTACCAGGTAAACTTGACATATGTTTTTACACAATTCGCCGATTTTCACGATTTTATTTGGCCCGCCTTTTTTATTGGTTGCAGTTTCCTTTTCGTGATTATTTGTCACAAAATTTCACTTTTTTAAAACTTAGTTATGTCAATGCCTCTATAACATAGAAATACTGTATTGTCTCCTATGGAATGTGATCAAGAGTTAGTTAATTATTTACGTTTCTAATTATCAGGAATGAAATATTTTGCTTAATTAATGAATTTATTCTTATTTTAATGATACGTGAACGAAGTCACGGGTAACAGCTAGTTTATTTTATAAACTACTTTTTGGCATTAAGGAAAGACGCTAAAAATGGTTATTAAATGTCACAAACTTTAAGAAATCCAGCTTAGAGATGAAAATATATTTATATACTTTTTCAATTTTATTTCAGTGAGTGGAACAAAAATAGCTTACATGCAGAAAATCGAATTCTCAAAACAGAAATGAGCATTTGTCAACTTCTTAGATATGAAACGTAAAGAACAAACTCTTCAACTATTGAAGTTTCAATACTGATGTATTGGAATCCCAGAAATTAAGCAATGAAGTAATTAATATGTAATGTAACATAGAGTAAGAAATTAGAATTATATAAATGACAAGTTTTTGAGCGATATATATTTTTTAAACCTTTTTAACAATTTTAGTAATATAAATTCAGAGGAATATTCCGCAGGTAGCAATTTTTTTTAAAACTAAAAATCAATATAGATTTTTTAAAACATTTATTTTTTCGAATTTTATGCTATTTGGTATGAATTTAATTTACTTTCAAAACTATATTTCCATTAAAGGGATGTTTAAGGATTCAATCTCTGTTTTTCACTGTTTATCTGAATGTATTTTGTACTATTTTATTTACAATTCTTTATTAATAACAACTGAGGTGGGGTTACCTCGCTGTACCTCATCAAAAGAATGTATACAAAACTTCAAATCCTTATGAAGTAAGAATGTAAAACTTTCCTACCATATTTTGACAGCAGCCTTTCTATGCATATGAATAAATATAATTTGTTTGAACGTTCACAACAGGAAAGAGAATAAACACAGGATTTATAGTAATGCTACAACATATCATTGACAAAACACTATCCAATAGGAAAAATTCAATTCTTCTTTGAAATTCTGTTTTGGTATTAAAGGGTCTTGTACCCTTTAAACGCAACGAAAATCAACAAAACCAATCAATGTTTGAATTAGTGTATCTTCGAAACCTTTTTTTAAATTCCTACTATTAGCTCACACTCTCTCTATATATATCTTGTTCAAATTTTCAATCGTTAAAAAAATATTTTCTATTCATCCACTCAAGTTCAAATAATTTTTTTAAAACTTGTAGTGGATGACAGTTTATGTTAATACAGTTATTTAAAATTTTATAATTCATTAATTAAATTTAATTAATTAATTTTAGTTTTAAATGGGAGAAAAAAATTCCTCCCATTGTTTTCATAAATGAAATGAAAGATTTATCTCAAATTTGTGATGCCACAGAAATAAAATACCGCAACGATGATTATAAAACAATGTTCAATAAAGATAACGTGGGACATTAATGCTGCACGGGTTTATTTTATATATTTATGATTAAAAAGTAGGAATTGACTTAAAAAAAATTATATTACTTGATATGTATAAACATGAAATTCTGACAATTGATTAAAAAGATTGGGCTTTTTAATATTAAACCATTAGAAACTGACTAGCCTTATAAACAATTATTGCATTATTAAAATTTAACATTTAGGAACATAATTTATAGCGGTCGGTGGACATGAATAATTAATTTTTTAATTAATTAAAATACAATATTGTCTCAATATTTAGAAAAAAATGTATTTGCAAGAACAATAATTTTTAAAACCCGAAGAAAGTACACATAAAAAATAAAGGAATAAACGAATTAACCTTTATATTCTTTTGAACATTATGTTAAATAAGAGTGCATTATTAAATTTTAACTCTTTTTTACTCTGCAATTCATTGCGCACATCATATCTTGAGAACGTATGTATGGACTGTTATTGAATTTGATATAGATAATAAACAAATATATGTATTTAAAATGATTTATTTTTAAGTATTTGCAGTGATAAGTTTTCAGTTATGACTATTTTTATATCACTAATAATGTAAAATTTTGAATTTTGTTTACATTTTTTTCACAGGGTTAAGGAAATAATTTTGACCTAAGATTAGATCATTTTTAAAATACATATGTGCTTATTATTTGTATCTAATTTCATAACAATCATATATATTATTTCTCCTGTCAACATCCCTTTTTCTAAGAAAATATGAAACGCAGAACAACGAATGAGATACCATATGAAAGGTTTTTGAACCGGCTTCTGACATAGCACACTTAACATTTCGTTAAAACATGTTTTTGATTAAAAATTGCTGATAATTAAAAATTAAATCGGCATTGTTTTCCTAAGTGAAATGAAAGGTTTTCCTCAAAACATTGTTGCCAAAAAAATAAAATACCACATTATATGATGCTCAGCAATTATTATAAAAAACACCGCACGGGTTTATTTTATATTTATAATTAAAAAGCGAAATTTAAATTGAAATGTTTAGACTTATATTTCTATGTCCAATGTTTTTCCCGAAGCGGATGACGTCATCCTCTAATGCAGTTAAAATACGATTGTTAATTTTTTTTTTTCTCGCGCGTGCCTTTAGCAATTTTGGCTCAGTTTTTACTCTAACTTGGATGGAATAAATTTGATGATATTCTGGATTGACTAACAACTAAATGTTTTTTGCAGATATTTTTATCCTTGCTTTTTCTTTAGAAATTTAAACCTGCATCTAATAACTATTACATTTTGATATAAAATGGTACTTCTCTTTTATCCCGTCGACCACTTTTCATAACAAAAAACTATCGCCAAATAAACGGGAGAACGTTGCCATTGGAATATCAAAATAAATAAATAAAATATAAGAATTTAAGGACACAATTGTTATTTTAATTAATGAAATAACTAATAAACCAGTAAAACATAATGAAAAATACACGCAAATGTTGAATTAAAAACCACTTGATGATTTAACAAACACGTATAATGCTTCTGACATCAAGTAAATGGGACTGCATTTTTGGCATTTAATCTTACAATTTGGCGATAGTTTTTTGTTATGAAAAGTGGTCGACAGCATAATAGAGAAGTACCTAAAAAAATATTAGATTTCAGTGCGAAATCCTCGCACGGGCCCTCTGGTGAATTTATAATTAAGTTGTAAAAATATTAAAATTGCTGTTAATAAAAAAATTAAATCGGCATTGTTTTCATAAAAGTAATAAAAGGTTTTCCTCAAAATATTGTTGCCAAAAAAATAAAATACCACATTATAGGATGCTCAGCAATTATTATAAAAAACACCGCACGGGTTTATTGGTTTATTTTATATTTATGATTAAAAAGCGAAATTGAAATTAAAATGTTTAGATTTATATTTATAAGTCCCCTGTTTTTCCCGAAGCGGATGACGTCATCCTCTAATGCAGTTAAAATACCATTGTTAATTTTTTTCTCGCGCGTGCCTTTAGCCACGGAGGAAGATAGATGGAGGGGAAAGTAACGTTGAAATTTTACAATACAGTTTTTCTCCTCATAGAGGGCGCTACGGTAAACTGACGGCGATCCTAGACTGCTTCTGCAATGCTTTTCAATGCGAAAAGCATTCATTTTTAAAATGTGTTTGATTGAAAATTTGAACTTTAAAAAAGTCAAACAAGTAGAAATTTCATTAAATAAAGTTTTCTTCACACCATGCATATATTTTAATAGATATTTGGCGTTTCGATTGCGTTTTATAACTCTTTAAATAAGAGTTCATCCTGTCAAAAACATCTGAATAGTCATTTAAAAATAAATATCACGGATATTGTACTGCGGAGAAATACGGAAAGGACATATAATTTTTAGAGATTAAAAGTATTATTCAAATTTTCTGGAATAAGTTTTAATCTTGCGTATATATCGATAACCTTTGAATAATTTAATAACTCATAACTTTTTATATTTATGCAATTAATATTATGTACATTTAAAAACAAATTTTTATCTTAATTATTTGGGAAATAAAACTTGAATAAATAATAGGGTCTATTAACTAATTTTTGCAAGAATCGTAAATTGTGACTTTAATATAACGTTAGTTATGAATGGTCCAAAAACTCTCATTTTTTTATCATACATAAATGCTTCCTCTTTCATATACAGTGCTGCAGATAGAAAAGGTAACATGATTACCATACAATTTGAAAATTATACAGTTATTAAAAACCATATATACTTAAATCTTCTTTTCCTTTGTGAATGTTAAATTTGTTATTTAAATGAGTTCTTTTTCCTAATTTACAATCAATAAAATATTTTGATTTAATTGAACAGCCAAGTAATCAAATTAAACTTTTAAATTGCAAATAGCACTCTATAAGACAATTTAAATGACCATTTCAAATAGCCACAGACATTTCATTAAGTATAACATTTCAAAAACATATACACTAAGAACGATATACTAGAATAAAAATTTCTTAGTTTAAAAATGATTACATGCATATAACTTTAAATTAAAGTATAATAAAAAGCACTCACCTTTGGAGCTCTAAACACACTTATTTTTTTTTTCTTCGATTTTTCTTTTGTTTATCTCATCATCATCATTTATCCGCATTCAAAATGCGGTTTTCAATGAATTACAGTTAATTATTTTTTTAATTTATTGACCAAATTAAAAGATTCTAGTTCATTTTGTTCATTGTTACGACATTAATAAGTTTGAAAAAAATTGAGGTTCTATCTAAATTATTTTTGGAGAAATCGTCCGCGCAAGTTTGAAAATCATTGTTGTGAATTAAATGCATTTAAAGTTTTTACTCCCCATTCAAAAACAAAGAATGACGATTGCGTTTTACTTTATATCTTTGTCCATTATTATCGCCTCTGAAAAACATTGGTACCTTTCTACTCAGAATAAAATGCACTATTTAATTACAAAACCTTGAAATTGAATTTTTAACCATTTTAAAGTTAATCTGTCCACTTAAAGCTTTTTTTGGCTTAGTCACATATTATTCTAAATTTGTACCATATTTATCTACAATTACTCATCCTTTAAATCAATTGCTAAAAAGAATGTAAAATTTATTTGGTCTCCTGTTTGTGAACAAGCATTTAAAAATATAAAAAATGAAATTATTTCAGAAAGTGTTCTTACTCATTTCAACCCTAAATTGCCTTTAGTGTTAGCAACAGATGCTTCTCCATACGGTATCTCTGCAGTTCTTTCGCATGTGATGCCAGATAACGTGGAAAAACCAACTGGTTTTGTGTCCAGAACGCTTACTAATGCAAAAAAAAAAGTATAGCCAGGTGGATAAGGAAGCACTAGCTATTATCTTTGGAGTAAAGAAATTTTTTCAATATTTATATGGTAATAGGTTTACTTTATGTACAAATAGCAAACCACTCGCGTCCATATTTTCTCCAAATAAAAGTATTCCTGTTCTTTCAGCTGCTCGGATGCAAAGATATGCATTATACTTACAAGCGTTTAAATATGATATTCGCTATAAGAAAACATCCGAACATGGAAATGTCGATGCTCTTTCACGACTTCCATTACGTAGTGAAGATTTACCCCCACAATTAAATTCAAGTAATGTAATTGATGAATCTGAATTTTTTCAAATTAACCAAATTTCTACATTGCCTTTAAACGCCAAATCAATTGCTGTAGCTACAAAATCTGATCCTTTATTACGTCAATTTTTTCATCATCTAATTTCTGGTTCTCCAATTCCTAAAAATTTACTTTTTGGTGGCAAACAAGAAGAATTTACTCTTCAACATAGTTGCATTTAAAAAGGATGTAGAGTAATTATCCCAGAAGTTCACCGCAAACAAATTTTTCGTGATTTGCACTTTAGACAATTCGGTATAGTGAAAATGAAGTCCTTAGCTCGCAGTTTTGTTTGGTGGCCAGGGATTGACCAAGATATTGAAGATCTTGCACGAAATTGCACTACTTGTGTCAATTTAAAAAATAATCTTCCTAAGGTAGATACTCATCATTGGGAATGGCCTACAGCTCCATGGCAAAGAATTTACATAGAATATTTTGGTCCTGTGATGGGTAAAATGCTTTTGCTTGTGGTTGATGCTCATAGCAAATGGCCTGAAGTTTTTATTGTTCCTAATACAACGACAGAACATACAATTACTTGTCTTTCTTCTCTTTTTGCCAGATACGGGTATCCTATATCTCTGGTATCTGATTATGCAAAACAATTTACTTCTGAAGAATTTGAGACATTCTTGAAGAATCATGGGGTTAAACATAGGTTTAGTGCTCCATACCATCCAGCTACAAATGGTCAGGCAGAGATATATGTACAAATTCTCAAAAGAGGGTTAAAAGCTTTATCTTCCGAATCTGGTACTTTACAGATGAAAATAAATAACTTTCTTTTACAATATAGAAAGATGCCTCATGTTACTACGGGGGAAAGTCCTGCATCTCTATTTGTAAAACGAAATATAAGAACGAAAATAGTTTTGATTATTGCAAATGTTACAAATTTTGTGCATGATACACAAAATGCGAGAAAGGCCAATTCTAAAGTAAAAGATTTTCAAATTAGCCAGAAAGTGGCTGTAAGAAATTATACTCCAGAAGCCAAGTGGAAAATCGGTCGCATTATTGCAAGAGAGGGCAAGCTGCATTATAGAATTCAAGTTGGTTTGAATATTTGGAAAATGCATGTTGATCAGATAACTAATGTCGGTTCGAAGATACATCTAACTAATGAATCAAATTCTGAAGAGTGTGGTACAGAAAGTCACAAAAGTGATAATGCAGTTGTTAATCAAAGTGATTCTCAACTAATGCGTCCTAGTGTCTCAGATCTTCGACCAGCTGACTCTGTTGTCACATCTACTCCAAATCCTAAACCAGATGACTTTGTCCTCCCAAATACTCCAAGACCTGCTCCAGTGGACTCTAAAGTGATCCCGTCAGTTCCAAAAACCATGGTGCCCGATACTTCTATTGATGATGCTAAAGATACTTTAATTAACTCTTCTTCTTCAAAACAGGTACCTAGAAGATCCACCAGGAAAAGAAAAGCTCCATGTAAATTTCCAAATTAAGGAGGGGAGAGTATGTGGTGTTTAGTTGGAAATGTAATTAATAGATGGCAGCACCACAGCGAACTACGTCACCTACCGGTATTAAGTTTTGTTTACTGTAAAATGTATCTGTTACGTGTGTTATGTTTGATGTACGTGTTTGTGATTTAAATATAAATTAAACGTCTTTAAAGTCCACCTCGAGTAATTAATAATGATGTTGCTTCAATTACTTTAATTTACTTATATAATATGTAAAATACCCCCATCTTAAATTTATGACATATAATTGCTATAATTAAAAATAATCGAGTAAAATACTTTCGGAATTTAACATGTAATCTGATGACATTCTGTTTAAAGGCCGCCGCCATATTTTACAGCGCCCTCTTTCGTTAAAAAAATATGACTTGCATTTTCTATATCCTCGCCTATTCTAGTTTCTCCTCCAGGTCCTTCTCCGTGCCTTTAGCAATCTTGGATCAGTTTTTAGTCTAACTTTGATGGAATAAATTAGATGATATTCTGGCTTGACTAACAACTAAATGTTGTTTGTCGATATTTTTATCCTTGCTTTTTCTTTAGAGGTTTAAATCTGCATCTAATAAATATTACATATTGATAAAAAATGGTACTTCTTTATTATCCCGTAGACCACTTTTCATAACAAAAATAGTTTTTTGTTATGAAAAGGGGTCGACGACATAATAGAGAAGTACCTAAAAAATATTAGATTTCAGTGCCAAATCCTCGCACGGGCATACTATCTTAAGATATCATGCGCAAAATGACCCACGGAGTTTTTTTTTTAAAGCTTTGTTAATTTCAAAAATGTTCAAACTCTGTAAAAGTGTCTAGTCAGTTTCTAATTTTATTATATTAAAAAGAACAATATGTTTAAACAATAGTCAATATTTCAGTTTTATATATAAAAAGTGTTTGAAGATACTCTAATTCAAACTTTGAATGTTTTTGTTGAATTTCGGAAAGTTTAAAAGTTACAAGACCCTTAAAAAAGGATTGGGAAAAAATAATAATAACCAATTTCATACACGTCACAAACCTTTATAAATCCACCTTAGATCCTTACAGATGAAAATATAGTTATTTACTTTCAAAATTTCATTTCAGTTGTATTAATCCCACTGAGTGGAACAAAAGTAGCCCACATGCAGAAAATTGAATTCCTAAAACTGAAATGCGCATTTGTCCCCCTCTTATATATGAAACGTGAATGAAAAACACTTCAAATACTGAAGTTCAGATATCGATGTATTGGAATCTCGGAAATTACGTAAAGTAAAGAAGTAGTTAGATTGCAGCCCAGCGTAAGCGTCTTGAATTTTCAAAATAGAATGCCTTTATAGCGATACTGAATTGAATTTTTCCTTTTCATCTTTGGAGTAATTCATCTTTTCTTTTTCCGATATGAGAAGCATCACGTTTTAAAATATACTGTGCTTTTAGAGATTAGGAAATAGTTAAGAATGTATTCTATTATTGTCAGATCTTCTATTATTTTTTATACACACTGTTGCATTTTCAAAAGTTTGAAGTGTCTCATTATATGCATCCATTCTTCTATATATCCTCCAAAATTTTATATGTATACTTCAAATGTATCCGTTTCAGCATTTATGAACATTTAAAAAGCTGATTCAGTGTTCGCTTTAAAAAGTATAAAAACGTAAAAATAACTTTTATTAATACATTGTTCAAAATAATGTAAAACTAAATCAGTTTTTTCCTTTAATTTTTAAATGTAGTTTCTTCGGGTTCTAAAAACGGATGTTTTTGTAACTGTTACATTTTTCGTTAAATGTTGAGACAGTATTGTCCTTTAAGTAATTAAAAAAATAAATTATTCCTGTCCACCGACTACAGTAAAATGTATTCCTAAATTGTTTTTACAAATTAAGACGAATAATTGTTGCTATCAAGACGAATAATTTTTGTATAGGAAGCCAGAGTACTACACCACTTATTTTATAAAAAACACAGATTGTCTCGTTCTGAGCCAATCCTTGTTCTTTTTTTTTTTTTTTTTTAATATAACTTCAACAGTGTTATGGATATGTTAGCGAACATTTTACTAAATTAATTTTGTATTATACGAAATGTAATGATATCACACCATGTTCAGGAAGCGCATTGAAATTTTTTTAATGACTCCGTATGTACCGGGTTGCCATAAATAAAGTGCATTTGTTTGAAGGGCTCTACTAGCTGAACTATTTGAAATAACTCTTAAAGATTTTCTATTTATACTCTTAGAGCTTTCGCGAATAAGTTCTGAAAAAAAAAAGAAAATAAAAACATAATTTTATTTTTACCCAAAAGATGCCGCTGTATATCATTAAAAAAAAATATATATATATATAATAAAAATATAGAATATCCTATGAGCTAAAATTTAAAGCTTTTTTATGTCAAATTTTACATGAGGGTAGATTAAGGTTGTAGCCGTAAAAAGTCTTATTAGCATTAAAATTTTAGCAAAAACTACTGAACTGCCATGTGATATTTAGGTTTTTGGACAAATTTTAATTTAGGATACCAAAAGGGAAGTTATTCAGTCAAGTCATTTTTACTTGTAAATGTTTATAGTTTAAAACTCCTTAATCTTATACCCATTTGTGATCGTTGCAAAACAGATTGCAATGCGGGTAGCTTTTTAAGCATAATTCAGGAACTACTTGGTGGAATGAGCTGTAATTTTGGATTCGCTTAATTGAAGTTTCTTGAAATCGATTTCTGTGAAAAGATTTATAGGTTACATATCATATTTTTCGAAAATTTAATTTTTTTTATATTTTTTTAGTTAATTTTCGAAGAATATATGCATTGTAACCTATAATTTTGTTTAACAGACACAGATTTTTAAAAGCTTGAAAATACGAATCTAAAATTACAGGTTATTCTGCCGAATAGTTAGGAGTTTTGCTTAAATACTACAGCATTGCAATAAGTTTTTCACCGATTACAAATCAGTTTTACATTAGGAGTTCTAAACAGTATACCTTTATAAGTTTTAAACAATTTGACCGAATGACTTAAAGGTGCCCAAACTAGATGTTAGTATTGAAAATTTCACAGTTTGGTACAATTTCAATATGGAGACTAACCTTAAACCTAGACACTAAGGGAGGACTAACCTGGAGATTAACTTATTTTTTAAACGTAAATCGAAAGAAGACATTTTTTCCAGTCGAATGCCTGTTTTTTTTTTTTTTTTTTTTTTTTTTTTTTTTTTAAGTTACAATTTGAAGATTAAAATGTGTGTTTTTCTCTATTTATCAGGCTGTAGCACATTTTATACGCATATAGTTAAATTACTGGATTATATGAAAGTAACATCAAATAAATGATTTTTTTCTTAACGAAAAATCTTTGTAGTAAAATATGTCTTATAAAAGAAAGTATGATATCAGGTATAATTTGAATGTATTTTAATAATGCCTTAAGGAACAAATTGCGTTTTAGATGTATAAAATTATGAAAGAAATCTATTACGTTCAATTTAAAGACGTTTAGAAACAGTATAAATATAAGAGTAGTTTTTCAGAAGCATCAAAATGAATTTATATATATATATATATTTCAATTTATACGTTTTCCAAAAGATCCAGAAAATGAATTCAAGATAGAAATCTGTTTTATAATTTTCAAGGAAATTGTAGAATATAGGCAATATTATTTCTTCTTTATTTAAATATGAAGAAAAACACTGCTATGAATCAGACGACAGTAAACACTTTAAGGTTCACAATGACTTCAAAATAATATAATAATAGAGCCTATTTTAAATGATTAAGTTATATTCATTTATTATTTTATATGTTTTAAATGTATTCTTATAAAAGAAAAAAAATAGTGTTTTTAATATTTAACACCACACAAAGGGTTAGTTGATTACAAAATTCCACATAAATAATTAAAAATAAATTGCTATATTTCTAACAATGGAAAATTAATGTTACAGCTCTGGATTTAAGAAGACTTAAAACGTGCATTCTTCTTTGATACTACGGCTTCGCTATCGGTCTTAAATACACGATAGGTACCTTGATTGGGATTTCTTAACCTTTGAAAAACAAACTGTACAGTAAACAGTATTTTATTTTTCTATATTAATTATTTTTATATACTTTTTTCTGGTGCCTAATTTTTATGTAATTTATATGATGATAAACATTTGTCTTATTGTCAATTTCTGGTGTTATATAACCGAATACAATGTCAATAAATGTATTTCGAAATGTAAAGGAAAACTATTGATCAATAAAATTTGCTTCTTCTGGCACTACTCGCTGTATCTTAGCTATAGTATGGGAAAAAGAGCTATTTCTGCGCATGCGAATTCGAAAAAAAAAAAAAAAACACAAACCAAAGCAATATTAATCTATATTAAAGTGAAAAATGAAAGACATTTTTTTTACGTCAAGCATAGATTATGAAACACTTTCCAGCACACTCAGAATACTGCAACAAAACGTCCTCATTTTATAGGGTGAGAGGTAATATTTATGTAAATAAACAATTTGAAGAAATCATAACACATTTGATAAGACAATTTCAGAAATTGCCTGCTATAGTTGGTAAAATATTAAAATCATTTTTGGAACTCTGTATATTATTTATAGATTTTTGTATGTACTACATAGTATTCTAAGATTTAGTTCAATTAAGAAACCCATAACCCATTTGAAAATACCTCTTCAACAATTTCTGTCATTAAACGGAAATTACTTCTTTTGTGCAACCCTTATCATGACACACAAAATTCATGCACAACAAGTTATATGCAAAAAATAGTTAATATTAAAAACGCATACCTCAACTGAAAACGCACTTCTAACAGTTATCGTCCATAGAGAGGATTGTAGCAGAATTCTTTTGTATTTCTTTGTAAATAAACGTTAAATGTGCACATCATATTCTGCAGAAAGCATATTATAGTGCAGCTCAGTTATGCATGTCAATTTCAATATGTTCGAATGTGTTAACATTATTGAAGTACGTACATTGGAAACGATTTTTCCCCATAGACGATGTTCAAATGCAATTAGTTTAAGTGCTCCGCACTGTAAAAAAATTTCGGAACGTTTCACAGGAAATTATCCTGAAACATTTCGCATATTTTCCGGAATTTCAATTTTCTTTATGTCCCACGCCAATTACGCAATAATTCATGTAATATTTTTGAAAGGTTTCGACTTTTCCGTAAACTACATTCTGCGCATGCGTGCTTCATGTTTTATGTTCCATTAGCCATTTTGATAACTAAAGAAGAATAAAAAACAGCTGTCTAGGTACTTAGAGACAAATGCAATTTGAACAAATGCCATTCTTTGTTTGGATATCAACCGATGAAGTAAGTAGCTAATTTAAATCTTTTTATGCTTCATTATTTGAATTTTTCATTTTATCTGTAATACGACACTTAAAAATTTAATTGCTTAAGTAAGACACTGAATAAAAAATGTATATTCATTTTTGAAAATTGGAATGTTTCACTACTTTGTTGTGAAACATAACGGCAAAAAGCCGTGGCATCTTAATGCCACCACTTTTTTCCGGAACCTTTCGGAAAAATTTTTACAGTGCGCAAACGAACCATAAATGCTACTAGACACTTCATTTCTAATGCAGAACATGGAATATTAAACTTCAATAACATACATCAGTACATGGAAATCTGAGTATATTTACGCGAGATAAACACGGAGAGATAGATAGACAGGCAGGCAGACGTCCAGATAGACAGATAGACAGGCAGACGTCCAGATAGACAGACAGACAGACAAACAGATGATTAAAGAGACGGCCATGGAAACCAAATTCATAAACACCTTTCAATAATGTACGAAAGTGTTAAAAAGAAGGATAATTATAGCACCATATTCTGATGCAATGTATTGTTTAACGAATCCAACTTAACTTGATTTTAATTTTTTATTCAACTTAATATCAAAATCTGTCTTATCGCTAGGAAAATTTCATTTTCGAAAATCATTTAAAATGTCATAAAATTGAATTGAGCTACAGTTTTGAAACAAATGTAATTTGAAAATACATTTATTTCCATTAGATGATATATAAATTGATATTATGCTTTATACAGAAATGTGTTTATATGGGACAATAGCGAATTAGATAGCTTAACAGATCAACCAACCGCGAAGCCAAACAGCATATTTCAGAAAATGTGATTTGACGCATTTTTAAAAAATCCTTTAATGGTTTTCACATTTTTTTTTCTTTTTTTGGATATTGTGGTTATGATGGTTGCACGAGTACGAAAGATTACGTGAAAAAAAGGGAAGAAAAAGTTTTTTTTTTCTTTTTACATTTCTCTCACTAACTCTTCAAATTTTTAAAACAATTCATACACCCTTTACATCCACTCGTTTAAGCGACAAGTTTCAACATTTTATATTTAGGTTATTTGGCTGTGTGCCATAAATAACAAATTCCATTAGACAATATTTTTGTATAACTTTTAGAAATTCAAAATCTTATTTATATATTTTTTTTTTATTCTAGGATGAAAAATATTACTAGTTTTAAAACCATTGAAATACCTTAAATAAACGACATTTTATTTGTTTAAAATAGCAATTCGAAATTAAGAAACTATTTTTTTTAAATATAAATTATTTTTAACAGTGATATAAATCCCGATCTTAATTCATACATAAAATGATATGTGGATACAATATTTCTTTTTGGACTCAAACAAAGAAATCTGTCACACTGAGATGAGATGTGTGTTAACGCACAGCATGATCACATGACCACATTAACTTTCCATTGTTTCAACTATAGTGTTATTAATTGACTTTCAAATCTACAAAACACATTCTGAATCAATAACTTTCTTACATGTTAAAAAATAGGCATTGAAATTGATTACATAAGTTAAGATTAAAAGAAGTATGGTATAACTTAGACGAACAGATAGTTTCTGGGGTTTTTTTTACAGAAAAAGAAAATTTTTAAGTTCAAATATCTGTGGAAAAAGAAAAACCTAACATCTGATTGAAACGAAGGATTTCAAACTATGAGTGATTTGCGGTAGAGCAAAATTATTTTGAAAAAGTGTATGTTTTTCATAGCTACATCTACGGGTATTTTCTCTGTACTTCTTTAGAGTGTTCATATGATCACGCCCGGCGATAATGTATTAATCATGGTCATTAAACTGTCTCAAATGTGGTAACTCATCCACTTTACTTTAGTTACTTTATATTAGTGTATGAAATAAACGGGTTACTGCCACCACCATTTTGACTTTGGCGTACCGTACTAAATTTAGGATACATTTCTAAAATAAATTGGACTTTTGTATGTTAAAAATTCGCATAGAGTAATAACACACACGTTAATATTTTATCCATAGGAAAATATTTTTTAATGGTGCCTAAGTTATAATTCGTATTTAATTTGCTTGTAATAAATTATTAAGTACAAAAAACTAAATTTCGTTATGTTAGTTGTTCAACTTTATTACGCAAAAATGCAACTTCGAGATTATAATTTTTTTATGACATCTTAAAAATAAGATGTCATAACAAATTTTTAAGGATTCGTTCTTATTTCTATGAAAAAAAAATCGTAATACAGTTAAAATACCAAATAATCGCTCCATTTGAGCAAAACATCTCCGTAAAATTTATGCGTTGTAGAAAAATGTATAATATCAGGTTTGAATGTAGTGATTAATAGCGATTCAAATGCATAAAAAAATTAATAGATGAGACTTGGGTTTATTTGTTAAAAAAATATATAATCTACCCTATATATATAAAATCCTAATGAAACAAATTTGTGAAACGATTTTATGAAACGATTTTATGAAACGACTGATTAAACGACTGATTATGTTTCAGGGCTATTTTTAATAAAATATTAAACACTTGATGGTGAAATTAATACCAATTGTCCATAAAAATCCGCGGATGTCAAAACTGGTAATAGAATTTTTAAATTGGAATTAGTTTTCGAGATATTAATTTTTTTCTAATTTTAATGACATTTCTGTAATGATGGCAACTAATTACTCAGTTTTTTTGTGAGAAAAAAGGTTAAAAAATTGAAAAGGATCCCGATAGGGATTATTGATTTCTTTTTATTCGTCATTTTCAAATTGAAATTGAATTTATCTTTTATTTCAATCGATAATGAAGACAAGATTGTGATTAAATTATGTTTTTCAGGGAAATAAAAAAAAATTAATTTAATTTATAAACTGAAAATATTTTGAATAAATTCGTCCAAATGACGTCATTTATGTAAACGCAAAAGAAAGGAGCAAAAAAATATTTATACAATTTGTTTAGCGTAAAATGTCATTTATCCTATTTTATATATAATCAGAAGTAATTTGTATAGAAAAAACAATAATAATATACGTATAATTAAAATACGCATATAAACAAAAAAATCGTCGAATTTGTTTCCATGGCTGTTTATGTCATTTGGCACCAAATCTCACTTTCTGATGCCCGAATTGCGCCAAGCTTTTTAAAAAAGCGTCAAGACCCCTATAATAGAAAAGCACCAAAAGCTTATTGGCTTTGTTTTCATAACTTTTGGCAACAAATCTATGTATATTAACGAATCTATCTCTTTTCGAAGCTCGAATTACGCCAAACCTAAGCAAAGGATCCTATACTGGAAAAGTACCCGATTTTCTTATGGTCAATATTCAAGTGACATAACAGAGTGTAAAATTATCGAGAATAGCAAATTTGTTTAAATATGTCATCAATTGATGCCGAATAAATGCAGGCATGCATGCAAAAAATATTTAATTAATTTTGTATGATAAATAATTATTAGAAAATTCGTATATACATATTAATTAAAATAAATAATTTACATATTTAAAATAACATGAAAATATGCTTGATGGTGCACTAAAATAGAGAGAAAATTAAAACCTGTTTCTGAAAATGTCTATAACATAGTACTTTTCAATACCGTGGTCCTTAATGTTATTCACAAGCAGATGGAATTTTTCTCATCCTTAAACGCAAAGGAAGAATAGAATACAGATCGTTGTTATAAAAGTCCGAGAGGTAGCCACAATTTAAACCTAACCATTTTATACAAGCTGGTTTTCAAGTTGTAATTGATTTTACTTATCAATCCCGAAAGCAGTCGTCAGTTGTCGCAACAGCTGTGTATGAGGCCATGGTAATCAAAAAATGTCCCATTAAAACGTTAAAAGCATGGCAACCCAATTACAGATTTGCCAATATTTTTAAAACAAAGCACGCTGTCATGTTTCTAGAGGCTTCGAAGTCTGAGCGGGGGTTGGTGAGCGTAGCTCACAGGGGGTAGGCCCCCTAGTATGTATAAAATTATTTTACCATTTCAATAGCATCAAATGGAATTTTCTGAATAAAAATATATGTGTTCTTAACAAATTAATTTCCTATAAATTTATGTAGATTTTAGAATATTCAAAACATAGACTAACAAAATGTATCAGATCTATATACTGAAGAAAATATTGGAAATTAGGTAATATAATTTCTTCATTGTAATAATACTTTTCAAGTTAATTGAAAAGTGTTTTTGACTTTAGTTTTCCTCCATCTGTCTGTCTGCGTGACCGTTCTCTAAGCCGCGTATATATACTCGGATTTCCATTTGAAAAGAAATTACGAATAAATAAATACTTTATATATATATATATATATATATATATATATATATATATATATATATATATATAAAGCAAGTAGTCAACATCTAAAGTTCTAGTGCAATGTATAAATTTCTTTAACATATATTACTTAAAACAAAAATAAAATTCATCTGGATTTGTAGTTTAACTCAGAGCTGTTCAGCACGGTGCTGCTTTAAGTTTTCGTCATGCTCCATGCGATATTTTTTGGGCGATGCTATGGATCTGTAGAAGGGCTATATCGCATCAACAACGCGGAAATTTACAGACGGATTGTATAAAACACATTCTGATTTGCCCTTGAGGTTGCATTTTTTTTTCGGTAGGAATAAATCGTTAGCAGAATTTTTTTAAAATAATTATAAAGAAAACATATTTTATAAATATGTGAAATTTGTATTACAAAAAATAGGACCTACCCTTGTAGAAAAGGATAACCGAGAAACCCAACACTAGTAGGTTATTAGTTTAATAACCTAGGCTTATTTAGGCTTATTAGTTAGAAAAATTGATTTTAACAGATGCTTTACTTTAAAATCCTTAATATTCGCATGATTGATTTTTATCGTAGGTAACATTTTGGAACAAATCTCCTGCAAAAATATTTGATGTAGGGATCCCTCTCATAAAAAATGTTTTGCATATGCTAATGTACTATGGGATATGATTCTTTCTTCAATATATTCTATATATATAGGGGCATCTGCATTATTAGAAGAGTAATATGTACCATTGTGAGATGTATTTTTGTTGTTACATTAATATATGAGATATGATTTTATGTTTCCAATAATGAGAATACTTGTTCTCTTTATTGCCCACCGTCTACTGAGGTGGGCACCTTTTTCCTTCAAAAAATTTTTGTATGGGGTCTCTGCAACATAGGGGGCTAATGTTTACCAGTAGGAAATGTAATTTTGTGGCTCCATTAGTATATGTGATATTATTTTTGGATCTTTCTAAAAAAGCAAATAATTGTGTCGTTCATTGTTTACCGCTAGCTGAGATGCGATTTTTTTAACGGAAAGTTTGAACATGTCTGGTTTATCTTATAGAAATATTGATTTAACATTTCAGCTTTCTCAGTGGAACTTTTAACAACTTGATTACATTCCTGACGGAGATCATCACAAATCAAGGTTCTTACAGTTTTTACTTTTGTGTACAACTATTTTCAAATGTAATCTTTCGTTTATTTATTCGCAATATTTGGGACTCATACCTGGATTGTTTCACCCATCTACGCATAGATCGTAAACGTATTCAATGATTTAAATATGCATCTCTGTCGACATCATTCCAAGATATTGAAAACTGAATATATAATAGGAGAGATAAATTCAATGTCCTATTTCATCAACTTTAACATATTCTTGTAAAATTTTAATCAACTGCACTATACTTAACATTTCCTACCTGTTTCTTTTAATGTACTTTTTTTTTTGTTTTGCTGGTTTACATAGAAAGCAGGGTAACGCTGAAATGCGCCGCCAGACGCCTCCGTGCGCCCATCAGGCACGTCAACCGCCGTGCCCAGGGTCGAGAGACCTTATAACGCGCTCGACCAGGTGAGTTCCTGTAAGCGCTACGGCTGATGGGGGCGCTGCCACCTGCTGACCACTCCCACTTTCCTAAAGATTATTGACACACGTCATTGCGGTACGTAATCGATTCCACCAACTTGGGAGACCACCACTTATACACTTGGAGAGGTGTCAGAGTCCCCCAACAGCTTCGGGAGACGAACACCCAGAAAGGATCTGGGTCCTAGGCCTTATGTCAGGTTTCCTTGACCCGTACTTACTTTCCCAAAGCTTCAGGGATGAAACTTTCTACAAAGGTAGCCACAAACCCCTTTCATAGTCAGAAAGTAGGGTAAGCAAGGCAGAACAATTTAAACTAAAAATGTCAACTAACTTTGTAAGTGAAATCTTTGGTCAAAAGTATCAGTACGCGCTTAATACTGTTTTTTCCTAAGACCGAGCACGTGGCGCATTTCGTTGCATGCAGTAGTTACACTATTACAAATGCGACACTTTTACTAATAGTAATAACAGACATGTTGGAAGAGCACATACATATATAAGTAGTGCATAATGTCAGAATTAATTGTAATGCCAGGTGTGAGAATGTGTGTAGCCAAAATTCTATAACTATCCGTCTTTGGCGGCTAGTTTATTACACTTTTATTCATAATTTAATTTATTTGCTAAATCTTTGCCAAATCATGAGATCCTTATATATAAATCAAGAACGCTTTGCGATCATGGCAGCTGTATGTGTATTTTTTATGGTTATGTATTTCATCCTTCTTGACAAAAACCGCTTAACTTCTTTAGGCATTTATGCTTCATGTTCGTTTGCTTATCGATTGCAATAAGCACACAAATGTGGGGATTTTAAATAATTTTCTGTAATTGTAGCCACTGTCAACTGGTGTATTTTACCTCGTAACATTTTGCGCAATGAACTGTTTTAAGGTGCGTTCGTAATTATATAAATACGTAGCACCTATGGTCCGTCTGTCTGAATATAACAGCACAAAAACTACCCAACAGAATAGTTTGAAATTTAATATATATAGTCGTTGCAGAATTTTTTCGAGTCATTTCAAATTTTATGAAAATCGAATCAAAACTTAAAAAGATATTAATAAAATTTTTCTTCATTCTATTAAATCCTATCATACGTAATTAATTCAATAATATCCCATGATAGGTAATGATTCTAGATTGCCATGGTCATTACGTCCTATTTAAAATGGAGTCATATTATTTCTGTATTACTGAATTTGAAAACTAAATTTGTATACTAAATTTGTTTAATTATAACAATCATATAATCTATCGACAGTTTTTTTGGATAGATGTTTCCGGAGAAATAGATATTAAGGGGTTCCGGGACACATTAAAAAAAATTATTTATTGAGTTAAAATTTTGAATTTTTTTGTGATGGTCCATATCATTTGTAAACAAAATCACAAAAAACTTCACATGACTTTAAAAAAAAATTAAAATTAAAATTAAAATTAAAATTAAAATTTATTAAAAAAGTGGAGTAATTTAAAATCGTTATAACTCAGAATATTATTTGTATGATTTCATTTTTTTTCATTTAAATAAGCAGAAATATATAAATTTTAACTTTGGTTCAGCATTTTAAAAAATATTAATTAAAAAAATAAAAATATTTAGTGTAAAAACATTAAAAAATTATGTAACTTTTAAAAAAAAAATATATTTTCAAAAGTAAATATTTTTTTTTTTCAAATTTGCTGAATCAAAATTAAAGTGAAATAACTGAAAAAGTTATGTTCCAAGTTTGAACCATTTATCTTTAACGGTTTTTGACTTATAACGATTTAAAGACGAGAATGCGTGAAAGAACCCATCATCCAGAAAAACGCAAAAACGTTTCCATGACAACCACTACTTGAAATCTAGATTTTTAAAACAAAAATTATATATCCTGTTCTATTTAAGATAGAAACATGATTTAAACGTCATTTTAAGCGGATAAAAATAGAGAATTTTTTAATACAATAATATATTTTTCAAAAATATGAAGATTTTTGTGTCCCAGACCTCCTTAAATAGAAAAATAGTCTAAACATGGATGTTAAGTTCTGAAATTTTCAAAGCTAGGTTTAATGTTCCCATTGTAATTTGCAGTAAATGTCAACAAATGATGAAATATTGCTAACTTAAAATGTACTTATTTTATTACGAAAATTAATCATATCATAATAACAGACGATATAATTCATTTGTTCAGTGAAATAACAATGATATTTTTTTTTACATTGCCTTGTATTGTATATATTTGCCCATGGTATAATTTTAATACTACAGAATTGCAATTAATTGTTTGTAAAAGTGTATTGAAACTTAATTTCATTAAACAATATTAATATCTATAATATGAAAATCTTCACATAAAATAATTTTTGTATGCATGCATTTTCGCATAACAGTGCAACAGCTATTGCACCAAGATCTGAATATTTATAAAACTAGTTATAATACGAAAGTACCTTATTTGTCACATTTGACGTACAATTTCCAACTTGTTTGTAAAACGCCTTGATGATACCCACATTTACTTTAAACCATATTGTTACTAATATCTTGTTTTTTTGTTTCAAGCTAACCTGGGCAGTAGACTCGATTACGGAAGATTAGAAAATCTATCATTATTCTCAACTAATCGTCTTGGATAATGTTTCATAATCAGGCTGCATACTATTTGACGTATTCTAGTGAGTATGGTTTGGTGAAACATAGAACTTCTGAAAGCCACTTATGATAGGCACATTTCCTTTAAACAATTTTTTCTGTCAGTATCGCCCACCTTTGACCCATGTCGTGTAATCTGATTATAATTCACAGACTTTCTTCTAAATGACGATTTTTGTCGAATTTTGTTTCTCTTTGCACTTCTTTCTTAACACAATTCAGCAGTTTTCATAACTGCGCAAGTCGCTGACTTCGGTATTTATGCTTAATGTGTACTCACATTTAACATCTGTTCGAGGTCCACACCACGCCAAAATTAGCGTCACTAATACTAATTATAGTAACCCTTTTTTTCTTTCTATATGGAAACTCTATAGATAATATTATGTAGTAGAAATATTAAAGGTAATTGCAGAAACATTGATAATACAATATAGATATAGATATGTATATAGGCTCTTTGCACTATTGTAATATCGTTTTGCAGTTTCGGGTTCGCTGAAACATGCTTATTGTAGTGAAATTAATCAGTAGTTACCAGTATTTTGCAGCTCATTTGAAAATTAGACACGCAGAATAATTCCAATGAAAATGCATAACTATATTTACAAATAAAATTATTCAAAATTTTTTTAGTCTATCGTACGTATAATATTTATTTTACAAAAACATAAAAGAAAATGAAACATTGAGGAATATATTTGGAAAACACGTTAGATTTTTATACCCATATTGATACACTTTATGTGATGATAAGAAAGAAAAAATAACAGTTTTCGAATTTCTTAATGTTATATGCTTGTTTTAACTATTTAGAAAATCCTATCAGAATTTTTTAATAAATTTTTTAATTTCGTATTTGTTTAAAGATTCTTTTAATCGAATGCAGTTTCTTAAAAACTGAACTAATATCGAGATTATGTGAAAATGGATGTTTTTACCAATTGTTGTAAAAATTAGTGCAAACAACGTATATAAAAGTAATGATTTAACAGAAAAAAAAAGTTATGATTCTTATTTTTTCTGGTCTGCTTTTCTCAGATACAAGGACACTGATAGCTAAATTAATTCAAAGAATAAATTAATTGGGTATAGTATATAATTTCAGTTGTTCTTAATAAAATTATGTCAGTGTGGTTTATTTTTTTATTTCATATGTATACAAATTGAAAGAAATAGTCAACTTTCAAAAAATCCTTTTTGTTATCATGTCTGGTGTAATGAAATAAAATCGATTTACAAAACAGTATTTTCATAGATCTTCACATCACTTTTTTTTATATTCTTAACCATCTGAATTAGTTTTTACCTCAGTATTTAATCAGAATTTCAGAAAAAACAAACATTCTCTAATTTTTTGCATACTTGAAATATCATCAATTAAAATGAGCATGTAATTATAAAGAATCTAAATTAAGAGATACCTTTCGATAAAAAAAATTGCAATTGTTAAAATTTATAAGAAAATAATTTAATTGTTTAATTTTTCAGATCTATTTTACATATACTGCATTACTAAACATGTTAAATAAAAAATTCTAAATGGAATCTATTTTAGTTGTATTCTAATGACTGCATTTTTAATGCATAAACTAATTTAGTTCTTTTTTTAGTAAAATACTTACGTGGTTTACCTTAAGTACCTATCTAGGTTGTAGTCAACAAAAAATGAAGTTGAGACTTCATTATTTTTTTTCAAATATAAAGAGAAAAACAATAAGTCATTTTAAGAACTAGCATATCCACAAACGTTACGCTTATGAACATAATTTATAGACCATATTCCAAGCAGAAATGTATGCTCTGTGATTCGAATTAGGAAGCGTTAAGACTACCTGGGAAGAAAGTTGCATAAAAACCTTATCATATAGCAACGTATGGTTAAGTATGAAGCTTTACGATATGGTGCTAGGTTTCGCTTTTCAACTACTGAAACATGTGCTTTCATTGCAAGAACGTAAAAATATGTGATGAAATTTCTATTTTGCTATGTTACTGAGTATAAGAAACTTATTAAGAAAAAATATTGGTATTCAGAATATCCTACCTATGATTATATTCTTCTCTTAAATAATTAAATTAGATACCACTCAATGTGCTGAAAACAAAAACATTTCTTGACCACCCTTACAAGTGATTGCATCTGGCCGATGTATATGTCATGGGACATAACAGAAAAAATGTCAGTAGGGTATGGGAAGTAGCAACAGGTTACTATATAGTGTGCGTGCACATAAAGGCCATATTTGTCGTTTTGAGAAATTTTAATATGGAGCCTGTTTTGATTATCCTATAAAGTACATTTGCTAGCCAAAACCTCGTCGATGGTTACAACTTCAGTGCTCATTTCTTCAACATAGTGACTGGGTTCTGGAACAGAAGACAAAAATCCGTTTGTTCTTATGAGCAATTATTACTTTTCCATCAGGTCGATAGAGGGATAAGGAAGCGATGACTGCTGAGACTTTCAACCGCATGTAAAGCTGAAAAGGCAAAAGATTTCTTGTGATTACATCATGAAGACCATTTTATAATCAGCCCGCGGTACTACATAGCTACCAACTTTTATACTGTTTTCCCCCTAAAATGTAATAGAAATTAATTTCTTATTGAATCACAGATTTTAGCGATTAAATAAGAAAAAAAAAATACTTCAGTGCTAATTCCAGTGCTAAGAAAAAAGAGTAAAGGTTGTTAACTATGAATTCCGGCATTTGTTGGAGATAGGAAAACTGTATATTTTCTCAGTATTGCGACTATTAAGTTAAACCCATTCGTACAATACGTTTGTTTTCAAGGGCATGAACTCATCCAATACACTGCAAAAAATAATTGTTGATTTTACAGTATAAAACTGGCACCCCAGCTGCCAGTATTATACCGTAAAATTAACAGTATTAAACAGTAAAATAAGCAGTAATACGCTGCCGCGCAAGCAATAATACGCTACCGCGCATGCGCGGTAGCGTATTACTGCTTGCGCGGCAGCGTATTACTGCTTATTTTACTGTTTAATACTGTTAATTTTACGGTATAATACTGGCAGCTGGGGTGCCAGTTTTATACTGCAAAATCAACAATTATTTTTTGCAGTGTGTATATTTTCTCAGTATTGCGACTATTAAGTTAAACCCATTCGTACAATACGTTTGTTTTCAAGGGCATGAACTCATCCAATAGGAAAACGCAGATACAATGTTTTTGTTTAATTTATGTATTTTTCTTTCCTATAAAACAAAAATAGTTTTTAAATGTAAGAAATTCTTCCCAAACAAACTCTGGCCCTTAAGTTAAAAGATTAGCCTTTCAACGACTGAGTTATTCGGGGTAGTAGAATACTCATCATTATGTGTAAGAATTTCCAAACGTTGATTTTTAACACTTTCCAAACTAGTTGAAAAGTGTTTATGACTTCGGTTTGTCTGCCGTCTGCCGTCTGGCCGTCTGCCGTCTACCGTCTGCCGTCTGTCCGTGCTCTAACTCCCGTAAATATGCTCGGATAGCCCTGGAATTTTTATATGTTATTGTCGTTATCTATAGCATGTTCCCTATTTCAACTGAAGTGTTTAGCCCATATAGTTTTTTTACAGGGTCACTCAAAAGAATTCCGTTACTTTACGGTATATGGGGAAAAATCTTTTGCGGGCTATTTTAATGATGTTACGCAAATTCAAAGACATTGTAATTGATATATATCACTAAGGTGCATTACAAAAAGCTTATTATGGAATAGGGTGTGCATAGCACTTATAGTTACTTTACAGGGACAGTCAAAAGAATTCCGTTACATCACGTATATGGAGAAAAATCGTTTGCGGTTTAATTAAATAATGCCTCACTATTTTAAACGCATTGAAATTTATATATATCACTAAGGTGCATTACAAGAGGCTTACTACAATAGTGTGTGTATAGCAGTCATCGTTCATTTACAGGGAAACACAAAAGAATTTTCTACGGTCTGTTAAAAATAATTCCTGGAAGTGCGTTTTGTTTTAAGTTTCTGAACGCGATTTTAAATTTAACTCACTTTTTGTCCCTTATTTGGTGTGTATAAGTTCTGTATTTCATAAACAGGGCAGCACAAAAGTTTGCGAACACATTTCCGTTTATTGACAGAAACTACAGAAGTAGAATTTTAAACTGTGCTACGCGTTTCCAAACTAAACTAATATTTAGCATCCTATGTAGTATATATACAAATCTATAGATCCTATACAGGGCTGAATAAAAGTATTAGGATAATTTTCCGAATATTGTATACGTTGGAAATTCCTGAAATTACGTTTTTTAAATATTGTTGTGAGTTCGGGGTTCAAAAGGACTGATGCCAATATATAAGAAAAATCAAAAGGCTTTATTCACTATAAACAGTGCAATACGAACACCAATATCTTCTGAAAATTACAAGATATTCAGTAATCTTCAAATCCAATAAAAGCACAGCAAAATTTCACACAGAAACAATGCGTTCAATACGACGTATCAACGACAAAATCGATCCGAGAAACACAGTTCTCAATGCAAAGCTTCTCGTATGAATTCAATCGCAGTTGACAGACAACTAACTGAACTGAACTGGTCGGAGGCCCTTATATAGGCTTTAAAGATCTTTCCAGATTATTCCAGTGCTTTCGGATGATAGAAATTACCAGAAGGTGCTTTAACTCTCGATAAAGTACCCCAAACGAGAAAGGATCCCGATGTAAAGGTATAAGGGGTGTTGCACAAAAAGTCGCCAAATCCGTCGCCAACTTGGCGATATATCGCCAAATTTGGCGACAAAAATAAGTCGCCAAAACATCGCCAACTTGGCGATAAACCCATTCCTTGGCGATTATCCAAAAGAACTCATTATAAAAACCGATGCTGTAAGGTTGTTTTCATTGCAAACCACCTGAGGCTTTTAGCATTGAGTTACATGATGCTCAATAGGAAATACATTAATAATACTGCAATTTTCACAATAATAAAATAAAATAAATTTAAACAAATGGAATATTTACAGATATATACAAAATTCATAACATTGCCCCCCTCTCAAGGACTGCACGTCCCGGGCAGTTCAACCTTTGATCGGAAAGCAAACCTGTTGCCAACAAATGCTATACTATTCAATGCTATACTATTCTACACTTAAAGCAAACATGCAAAATAACCATTAAACACATTCATAATGCTGAATTATACAAAGCATAGACATCATTACATACAAGTATTTAAATAATAATAACATTAATAATGATAATGCTAAGCAAAAGAAATAATTACATTAACTTATATACAAGACCATGGTCATACTAATTTACATTATTTACATTCCACTATTTACAATCAATGAACTAAGTACTATGGCCATAGTATGGAGCCAGCCTGTCGTAATGAACGACTCTAGGCTTCGAATTTGGTGACTTTCGGATCCGAATCACGACATCGTTCAGTCTGTTTAGGACTGTGTAAGGACCGTCCCAGTGCGATTGTAGTTTGGGAGAAAGTCCTTTGCGTCGAGTCGGATTATAAAACCAAACCTTGTCACCTTCTTTAAATTGATGTCCCGTGGCTTTCGTGTCGTACCTGGTCTTCATCTTCTCCGTCTGTATATTGATCCGCACTCGAGCCAAGTTGTGGACGTCTTCAAATCGTGCCTGGAGATTCTGCACGTATCCGTCTGGCGATGAAGGCGCTTCTGGAGGGCGACCAAAAATCAGATCACAAGGTAGACGAAGATCACGACCGAAAAGCATCTGAGACGGGGAATAGCCGGTTGCTTCATGGACGGCGCTGCGATAGGCGAGAAGAAACAAGGGAAGTTTTTTGTCCCAGTCTTGTTGGTTTCTTGAGACTAGCAGTGAGAGATTGTTGAGGATGGTACGATTAAATCTCTCAACCATGCCATCCGATTGTGGATGTAAAGGCGTCGTCCTAGTTTTGTCCATTCCGAGAAGTTGACAAAGACCCTCAATCACAGCAGAGATAAAATTTCTCCCCGGGTCAGAATGCATTTGAAGGGGGACTCCATACCTTGATATCCACTGGTGTACCTTGGCATCCGCAACCGTAGAAGCTTCTTGATCAGGGATGGCATAGACTTCAGGCCATTTCGTGAAATAGTCCATGACAACAAGGAGGTATTTGTTGCCATCAGCACTTCTTGGCAGAGGACCTAGGATGTCAAGGGCGATGCGTTCGAAAGGTGCTCCTACATTGTAGAGATGTAGTCTTCCTCGGCTACGTTTCTATGGTCCTTTCCGAGCTGCACATGCATCGGAAGATCTGCACCATTGTTCGACGTCAGCTCTCGGTTTTCCCGAGAAGAAGCGCTCTCGGACTCTGTGTAATGTTTTCATGACTCCAAAATGGCCTCCGGTGGGACTGCCATGTAATTCTTCGAGGACCTCTGGGATTCGAGATCGAGGAAGTACCAACTGCCACCGAGATGTCTTCCCATCTTCCGATTCAAATTTTCGGAACAGGACACCATTCCTGACGTGGAGAGAGTTCCAAAGAGCCCAATATTGCTTCGTCGTAGGACTGTAAGTCGAGATGTCTTGCCAACTGGGCTTCGTGCTAGAAGATTCTAATAACTCCAAGATTGGTTTGATCTCAGAGTCTGCCATTTGATCTTCTCGAATCTTCTCATCACTCCAGGGATCTGGTGGCGTTGATAGTGAAGTCTTCGTCTGGCGTATGACATGTTCGGGATTATACTTGATCTCCGCTCTGGAACAATAGCGACAACTTTGGGGACACGATCTTCTTGATAAGGCATCAGCATTTCCATGCGATGAACCTTTACGATGCCTAATGTCAAAGTCGTATTCCTGGAGTCGTTGTATCCATCTGGCTACTTGGCCCTCTGGGTTCTTAAAATTCATCAGCCATGTTAAGGATGCGTGATCAGTACGAAGGAGAAATTTCCTGCCATAGAGATAGTGATGGAAGTGTTCTATGGCTTTCACTATAGCTAATAACTCCTTACGAGTGACGCAATAATTCCGCTCCGGTTTCGATAAACATTTGCTCCAGTATGCTACGACTCGTTCTTGGCCATCTATTTCTTGGGAAAGTACAGCGCCGACACTTTCCTGACTGGCATCCGTGTCCACAATGAATTGTTTGTCGGGGTCTGGATAGGTAAGGACTGGAGAGGATGTGAGAGCTTCTTTCAGCCGCTGGAAGGAATTGTCGCATTCTTGTGTCCATAGAAACTTCTGTTTGCTTTCAGTGAGCCTATGCAAGGGTCTTGCGATGTTGGAGAACCCCTGTACAAACTTTCTGTAATAAGTACATAGTCCCAGAAAGCTTCGCAACTGATGGACATTTTCCGGACGTTTCCAGTGCTTTACTGCAGACACTTTTTCAGGATCTGTTCGAACACCTTCAGCTGAGATGATGTGTCCTAAATAGTTTACTTCTCGTTGGAAGAACTTGCATTTCAAAGGGTTCAGCTTTAAATTCGCCGCTCTTAGTTTCGTTAACACTTTCCGAATATTCTCTAGATGTTCTTCAAACGTGCGGCCACCAATGATGACGTCATCTAGGTAGATGAGACAAGCTTCAAAAGTCAGACCTTTTAACACTGTCTCCATGAGGCGCTCGAACGTTGCTGGAGCATTGCAGAGCCCGAACGGCATAACTTTAAATTGCCAAAGTCCTTGTCCAGTAGTAAATGCGGTCTTCTCTTTGTCATCAGGATGGATCTCTACTTGCCAGTATCCACTCTTCAAATCCAGTGTGGAAAACCATTTATGTCCTGAAAGAGTATCTAGCGTGTCGTCTATTCTTGGTAGAGGATCGCTGTCTTTCTTCGTGATATCGTTAAGTTTACGATAATCCACACAAAATCTTGTGGAGTCATCTTTCTTTCGGACCAACACGATGGGAGAGGCCCACGGACTTGATGACGGCTCGATGATGTCACTATTCTGCATCTCTTGTAAGAGCTTAGAAACCTCTTCTTGTTTTGCGAACGGCAAGTGTCTTGGATGCTGTTTAATCGGTGGATGGTCGGCAGTATCAATTCTATGACGGGTCAGAGAAGTGCGACTTATCATTCTCGTTTTGTGAAAACACATCCTTAAATTCCTGGAACAGTCTTTCTGCGGCATGTCTCTGCTCAGGAGATAAATTCTCATTTCGTCCAATTTCAGGTGTTAAACTTGTAGGCGGCTCCGACAACGTCAAGCTCGGGTCTTTGCAAACACAGGTGACTGGAGCACAGGTAGCAAGCACTTCACCCTTCTGGATAATTCTAGACTTTTCACTTACATTCGCCATCCTCACGGGTATCACATCTCTCGACAGATCTACCAGCGCTGATGCTATTAGCACTCCTTTTGGGCTCTTCTCAGGATATCCAACCAAGCCACATTGAAAACTACTTTCGTTCTCAGTTAATCCAGGTATCATCATTTCGGTCCGAGGAGGGATGATAACATCTGCCTTGGCTGTGATCCGTTGAATAGACCCGGACTTATTTCCAAGTTTGAAAATAGTGACATCTTCTTGAGCAGAGCGTAACTCATTCTTCTTAAAGTCCAGTGTAAATCCATGCTCTTTTAAAAAGTCCAGTCCGAGTATGAAAGGGTCTGAAATATCGGCCACATAGACTGTATGATGGTAAGCGGCGTTCCCAAACTTTATTTTCAATTTCATTCTTCCATGTATGTCAATGTTATCCCCGGTCACGGTTTGAAGGATAACACGAGGCGGAGTCCAGAGGAGTTTTTCTTTTAGCCGCAGAGCTAAATCCTTCCGGATGATGGTCACATTGGCTCCTGTATCGATGATCATATTACAGGGCAAATCATTCACACTTCCGACTAGAAAAACCCCATTCTCGCCGTAACTTCTTGCAGAAATTTGACACACTTGATAATGGGGCTTCTCAAAATCTGGCAACCTCCGCCCTGCGAGATGGCCATTAATTAGTTTTCCTGCTCCGCCGTCCGTGCGGAGTTATTACCTTCTGTGCTGGGTCGTTTTAGGCAGTTTCTTTGAATATGGCCTTCTCCACCGCATTTCCAGCACTTGATCTTTCTGCCAGGTTTGTTGTCCATCAAGGAGTTTATCTGTCTCATCACGTCCTTCATCTGCTGCTGTAACCGCTCCACAGCTGTATCCGACGTCTCAGGCATGTTGGCTACTCGCACAAAGTGCCTATCTTTCCTTGTAGCTTGCTGGGCTGCCTCGAATTTCAGGGCATAAACTAAAGCCCCTTTTAAGTCACTGAGATCTGCAATCCGGAGTTGTTTCTGGATCTCAAAGTCACGCACACCATCGATGAAATATTGCAGAGCTAAACTTTCTCTAGTTTCAGTCGGGCAGTCAGGATAAGCAAGATGGGAAAGTCTCTCGACATCCATAGCAAGCTCTTGCAGGGATTCAGTGGATTTCTGCTGTCGAGATTTGAGCTGGAGTCTGCTATATTCATTCATGCATTTCTCGCCAAAGCGCAATTCTAAGGCACTGACGAGCGTTTCAAAATCCAGCGGTTCATTTGCAGGCAAAGTCTGTAGGACGTCGGCAGTATCAGCTCGTACAGAAGAAGCTAACTGGCAAGCCTTTGTCTGGGAATCCCATCCACTGGCGTCCGCTACGATCCCAAATTGTGTCTTAAAAACTGGCCATGAGGATTTTCCGTCATAGGTCGAGAGTTTAATAGAGGCCCGAGGAAGCATAGCTTGATACTTGACATCTTCGGGATAGTTTTCGGCAGTTATCTTTTGTTTCTTCACATTTTCCAACTCCTTTCCACACTCTCTATCCTTTCGTCTACGGTTTTGGAGATCTTTTGAACTTTTTTTTCTACTCTTTCTTCTACGGTATTGGCTGTCTTTTGAACTTTTTCTTCTATTTCCTGAAATCTTCCTTCAAATTTGTTTTCCACGCTGTCAATTCTTTCATTTAAAGATGTTATTTTATTATCTATTAACTAGCCGCCACTGGCGACCAGTTTGGTCGCCCTTAAATGTATGTTAAGCATTGTAAAAATTATTTTTATTCATAATTTATTTTTTCCTTAATCCTTCGCCAAACCGGAAAAATCTAATAGACAAATCCAGAACTTTTGCGATCGTGGTAGCATTTTGCATATTTTTTGTTGTTATGTATTTCATCTTTCTTGACAAAAACCGCTTAACCCACTTTATAATAAATTAATCATTGTGTGTGTGTTTTTAATATAAAATAAACTATTTCATAATAAAATAAAAGTATATGCTGTTTTAGTAATCTCTAATAGGTACCTGAAAATGGGATTTTCTCGCCAAAATGGCGCAAAACAAAAATTCCGCCAACCCTGGTGCGTCCGTGCCAACTGTTCCAATTTAAAATACATGACGTTCACATTTTTCTTTAAAATAGAAAATAGATAAATAAGAAATATTATCATAAATCAAAACATTTGATTTCAAAATTAAAATATCGTTTCTAATTAATACACACGAAAAATAAAAGCTGACAATTTGTTTCGAAATTTGATCCATTAAATATTATTACATGAGTTCAACCACGGAGTTCAACTTACATCAAGAAAAGATCCGAAGGAAGTTGAGTTGTATGGAACAGAATTATGGTAAACTTTGACTGTCTCACTGGTGCTGATTATTTTTTTTTTCCACCAGGCAGCGGTCCAAAAATTCATGGTTTAATATTTTAAACGTTCACAACGAATGAATCTTTTTTTTTGTTGTTGTTTACTTTCATGGATAGAGAATTTGAACAGCGAACCTAATTGAAACTGAAGTTATTGCAGAATGTATACATAATTGAACGTAAGTCATCTCTCAAATATTAATTTATTTTGAACGATCTTTCTAAAAATGTAACTTTTATGCAGTTTTATTAGAAAAAATAATTTTGATTAAAAATGGCTGCCTGGCATATGAAAAAGTGAAGTGGCATCCCGGAACTGTTGAGGACAATCACATGACATACGGTTTTATTATATAGATTCTTTCAACTCACCAAGGTTGGTTGACATATCTTTCTTCATTTCTTCCGACATCTCTTTCATTTCAGCCTGGTTTGCAGTCATTTTCTCATCCATCGCTGACATTTCCTTCTTCACCGCTTCCTTCAACTCGCCAAGGTTGGTTGACATATCCTTCTTCATTTCTTCTTTCAACACGCCAAGGTTGGTTGACATCTCAGCCTGATTCGCAGCTAATTTCTCCAATAATTGTTTCAGTTTACCCCCCATTGCTCTGGTGATCGGCATTCAATCCCACTTCTGACACCAAATGTTGTGAGCTCGGGGTTCAAAAGGACTGATGCCAATATATAAGAACAGTCAAAAGGCTTTATTCACTATAAACAGTGCAATACGAACACCAATATCTTCTGAAAATTACAAGATATTCAGTAATCTTCAAATCCAATAAAAGCACAGCAAAATTTCACAGAAAAGCAATGCGTTCAATACGACGTATCAACGACAAAATCGATCCGAGAAACACAGTTCTCAATGCAAAGCCTCTCGTATGAATTCAATCGCAGTTGACAGACAACTAACTCAACTGAACTGGTCGGAGGCCCTTATATAGGCTTTAAAGATCTTTCCAGATTATTCCAGAGCTTTCGGATGCTAGAAATTAGCAGAAGGTGCTTTAACTCTCGATAGAGTACCCCAAACGAGAAAGGATCCCGATGTAAAGGTATAAGGGGGGTTGCACAAAAAGTCGCCAAATCCGTCGCCAACTTGGCGACATTTGGCGATATATCGCCAAATTTGGCGACAAAAATAAGTCGCCAAAACCATCGCCAACTTGGCGATAAACCCATTCCTTGGCGATTTTCCAATAGAACTCATTATAAAAACCGATGCTGTAAGGTTGTTTTCCTTGCAAACCACCTGAGGCTTTTAGCATTGAGTTACATGATGCTCAATAGGAAATACATTAATAATACTGCAATTTTCACAATAATAAAATAAAATAAATTTAAACAAATGGAATATTTACAGATATATACAAAATTCATAACATTATGTTATGCGTTTTCCAAATGGTTTACTTAGATGTTATCTTTCAGCTTATTAAACGCTAATGATTTGTAAAATTATTTTGGAAGCGTTGGAAAGTGTTACATAATCTATGCTTGACGCATGTTTTTTCGTTCTTGTTTAATATATAAACAAGAAGTATACTTATTTTAATTGCTAAATCGTGTGAAGTAAAAATATTAAAACAGTAGAAAAAAGGTTTGTATAGACTAGACTGTTTAAATGTTTCGACTCCATTGAAATCATGATCAAAACAAAAAAGAAAAATCTATTGTTGCACGATCTATGAATATGTAATAACTTGAAACGCCATCATTCGATTTTCCACGTACTCTTTCAGATTACTCACGTTATTATTTTTTTTCTGAATTCCTACTATTAGCTCACACTCTCTCTATATATATCTTGTTGGAATTTTCAATTGTTAATAAAATATTTTCTATTCATCCATTCAAGTTCAAATACATTTTTTAAAACTTGTACTGGATGACAAATGATGTTAATACAGTTTTTTCAAATATTAATTCATTAATTAAATTAAATTAATTAATTTTAATTTCTATATGGGAGAAAAAAATTTCTCCCATTGTTTTCATAAATGAAATGAAATATTTATCTCAAATTAGTGATGCCACAGAAATAAAATAGCGCAACGATGATTATAAAATATTGTTCAATAAAGATTACGTGGGACATTAATGCTGCACGGGTTTATTTTATATATTTATGATTAAAAAGTAGGAATTAACTTAATTTTTTTTATATTACTTGTTTATTTGGATGTTTATTTTTATATTCGTAACCATGGAGGAACTTGAGCCAAAATTTTTGTAAGATAAATGATGCTGCATCGTTATATATTCAATTTTTGCGGCTGACAATCGTATATATTATTTCTCCTGTCAACATCCCTATTTCTAAGAAAATATGAAACGCAGAACAACGAATGAGATACCATATGAAAGGATTTTAAACAGGCTTCTGACATGGTACAAATACATTTTCCTAAAACATGTTTTTTGATTAAAATTTGCTGATAATTAAAAATTAAATCGGCATTGTTTTCATAAATGAAATGAAACGTTTTCCTCAAATTAATGTTGCCACAAAAATAAAATACCGCTTTATATCGTGCTCAGCAATAATAATAAAAAAAAATGTAAAACGAAGATTGCTGCACTTGTTTATTTCATATTTATGATTAAAGAGCAAAATTTAAATTCAAATGCTCAATTTATTTTTCTTTGTCGCATGTTTTTTCCCGAAACAGATGAACAGATGTTATTATCCTCTAATGCAGTTAAAATACGATTGATAATTTTTTATTTACCCATCATACGAAGTCTTGTAATCGTTTTGAAAATCGAAATAAAAAATTTGACGGATTTACAAGTTTCAGACACTGGAGATTCCGAAAAACGTATTTTTAGAAAAATTTTTTTGCCGTCCGTCTGTGTGTCTGTGTGTCTGTAAACGCTCTATCTCCCGAAAAAATTGAGATAGAGACTTGCAATTTGGTATGTACTTAGTATGTAATAATGGGAAGAAGCCTATTTCATTTCAATAACCTCGATTAAACGGAACAATTTTTTTCGGACTCTCGAAATATTCGTTCTGATGAAAGGTATATAAAAATTTTCGAAATTGTTTATTTTAAGAAATGAATATAAAAGACAATAAAAAATTTTTTTGCATAAAGCATGAAGTCGATCGGATAATTAGTTGTCGATATATTTGGAATCCTATTTTTCACACTCTTCGATTTTTCATGACCCTGTATTTCATCCAAATTTAACTTCAAAGATATATTTTAATTGGAAATTTGACGCTTAATCAGATGCAATAAACCGCTAGTTAATAGGATTATTATTTTTGGAGTTATAAGGATGTTTCTTTCAAGCAATTCAGTAATCGAGCATTTAAAGTTTGTGACGTCATCAAGCCACGATTTTATTTGAATTGCAATGCCCTTTATAAGTAGTTTACACATTTTTATTTTTAATACTTTACATTATGCATATCCATGATGGGTAAGTATTACGGTGGCCCCCAACGACTAGTTTTTCTTTGTCTTAGCTATCAGCGATCAGTTTTTACTGTAACTTTGATGTGATAATCGAAACGATATTCGGGGTTGGCTAATGTTGCTTGCAGATATTTTTAGTCCTTTTTTTATATATATAAATTTAAACTTGCATCTAAAAAATATTAAAGTGCAGTGCGAAATCTCCGAAGGTGTCCTCTGGTCTCTAATTATTTCTTTTAATGGATAGTATAGATTGGAGAAAAAAATTATCTTACTTTCATTGAAATTGATTTGTATGGTTCTTCTTGATATAATCTTGCCTGGGTAGTGGTTTTTAGGTGCGTTCGTAATTATATAAATACGTAGCACCTATAGTCGTCGTCAGGTCCGTCTGTCCGTCCGTCCGTCCGCATATAACCGCGCAAAAACTACCCAACCGAATGATTGGAAATTTAATATATAATCGTTTCAGAATTTTTCTAGTCATTTCACATTTTATGAAAATCAAATCAAAACTTAAAAGTATTAATGAAAGTTTTCTTTATTCTGTTAAATCCTATCATGCGTAAACTACATAATAGAAGCGAAAGACTGAGGAAAATAAATACGGGCTAGCCCCATCTTTTTTACTTTCTTCTATCTATAATAGAAGAAAGTATTGTAATCGAAATTTTTTTCGACTTCCGGTTTTCGACGGATTTACACGTTTTAGGGGTAGGAGATTCCGAAAAACACGTTTTTACAAAATGTCTGTCTGTCCGTCTGTCCGTCCGTCCGTCTGTCCGTCTGTCCGTCTGTGTGTCTTCATTGTATCATCAAAAAGTGTATGAAGTTATGCATCAAATTGAACATAATTTTTTTTCTATGTTTTTGGCTATGGCAAGCAGGTTCTATCAGAATTTGGGGATATTTCGACGAAAGGGGGCGCTGTGATCGATATTTTTGTTCCATTTTCACTATTGTACCATCTAAAAGTGTATGATGTTATGCGTCAAATTGAACCAAATTTTTTTTCTATGTTTTTGGCTATGGCAAGCAGGTTCTATCAGAATTTGGGAATATTTCGACGAAAGGGGGCGCTGTGATCGATATTTTTGTTCCATTTTAACTATTGTATCATCAAAATGTGTATGAAGTTATGCTTCAAATTGAACCACATTTTTTTCTCTGTTTTTGGCAATGGCAAGCAGGTTCTATTACAATTTGGGGATATTTTGACGAAAGGGGGCGCTGTGATAGCCATTTAAAGATTTCAAATTCAAAAAGATGTATAAAAAAATTAGAAATCCTAAAAGTTTCTTTCGTTAAATGTTCGGCCTTGATCCGGAGAATCCGGAGCAGTTTTTGTTTTGTCTCTATATTAAAAAATGGCGGAGATATAGCGGTTTGAAATTTTAGGGTGGTTGACATTTTCAAACAAGACAGCAGAATTCATCCATAAACGGGTTTAATTTATGAGTTTTAGTTAACAGGGTTTCAGCAAATTTTCTTTCATTGTTGTAACCATTGTTCCTATTCTTAAATGCTTAACACTATATATTTATATTCGCCAACGTCAAATTCTCGCCAAGCTTGTCGGCAATTGAAGAAATATCGCCAAATTTGGCGACAAAAATAGGTTGCCACAAATGAAGCCAACTTGGCTATAGAAGACTAATTTGGCGATATTCTCATTCAAATTCAATGTTGACGAGAACTGGGAATGAATCTTCTTTAATTGAGTTCCACGCATTTTAGCTTCGTGTTTTCCATTAAAATTAGCTAAAATCGTAAAACCAAGGAATAGGGAGGCTATCTGTTCCGGTCGGTACAGGCCAAAAGCACTTTTCGTAGTTTAGTATACATCAGTTGATTGCATCCCGGTAACCCGATGATTCGCAAAGCAGCTGACGTTCAACAGAATGACGAAAAATATTGATTTTATTGGCGATGTGAGGACGAAATTAGAAGTATTAACATGATTGAGATAGAAGAAAGTTTTGGCATTGGCACATCCGACTAGTTTCATATGCCAAGCGGCCTTTTTTATTGAAAATTAATTTTTCGAATAAAATTGCATAAAAGTTGCATTTTTAGAAAGATCGTTAAAACAATTGTTTGCTTGAGAGATGACATACATCAAAAAATGTATAGATTCTGAGATAACTTCAGTGGAAATCAGGTTAACAGTCGAATATCTCAATCCATTACAGTAAATAAACAAAACATATTCATTCATCGTGAGTCATAGAAATATTAAATCATGGAGGTAATCATTCGCAAAGCAAGATCTCCGTGAGGAATTTTGCAGTGCTGCTTGGTGTGAAAAAAAAAAATCGCATCTTTAAACGTAGCGTGCGTAATAAGTAAAAAGAAATGTTCATTTCGTTCATAACGGACGATATAATTTATTTCACTGAAATAATAATAACTAGTTGTCCCCGTCCAAATTCGACGCAACAGAATATCATCTTTAATAAAAAGCTATGCGTTGCTGACGACTGGGATTTTCGATAATCGTTGCCACAGATTAATCTCGGAAAATGAAACATTTGAAGTTACTGAAAAAAATTAATAGCTCGAAACGTATTTGTCAGAAAATTGTTAGACTAACTACATTAGAAAGGTAAAAAATTGTATTTTTCTTGATATAAATTTCAAATCCAGTGATTATGCCATTTTTCAAATATTGAATTTCAAAAATTACCAAATTTCACAATGGAGTACCATAGCGAAAACTTCACGCGTAAAAAAATAATGACAAAGGCGACGTGCCCTGACGTGTATATTGGCTATAGCACGAGTCACAAATTATAGTAGCCTTATTTTTCTGTTAAAATATAAAAGTGAATTATGATTCACTAATAATAATTCACTAATGATAATTTAATTCTCGACAAATACTGGATGCGCCATTTCTTTTTAGTAGTGCATAGGTTAATTCAAGTTATTAAAAAATGTAGCTATAAAACATATAAATCAATGAAAAACGGTAATTAATAAATTGTAAACGTAATAGTAAACCGTATTAAAAAATATAACTTAGTGAAATACGTATCCGTTTTTATGTTATTTTAGAATATTCCAGGTAAAGGTACAGATTATATTAAAATACAAGGTTACATCCACAAATATATTTCGTTTGATTCAAGATTCTTTAGGAGAAACCGACCAGCGCAGCGGGCGTAGTCTGCTAGTATTAAATAAGTATGTTACAATTTAAGCTTGTGAATAAAGTTATAATGTTATGAAAAATGAAAACGACTCTGCAAATTTAAAGCATGATATTCACACAAACATACTCAAACCTTTGAACATGAACACCATAAAAATCTATACAATTACATCATTTAGCTTTGTAAAAATTGAAATTTTGTGTTTGAAAGTGCACTTCTTAAAAATGATATCATTTTCATAAGCAGATGATTTAGCTTTTAAGGTGGAATAAAAAACTTCAAAAATAAAATCAGTTTCACGAAAATATATATTAAAATATTACCGTACGAGTCATTCAACCAGTTGTTTCGAAATTTTCGTTAAATATATATTATAATCAAATGGAAATGATGTAATTTTCAGAAATATTTTGTTTTGTGCATACCAAGGAAGTAATGAAATAGCAGAAGTTCTTTATATTTAGATGCAGGGCAGTGAATATAACGTCATACTGACTCAATATTAGTAAAATACTTTATATTCATGGAGGAAAATTAATATTTTGTTTTCCGAATGACGTCATTTTCTTCATCGGAAACATTTCTTTTTTCATATTACTTCTTTTGATAGATTATTTACTGTTATTTTATTTAGATAGATTTTTAACATTATTTCTCAACAAATAATCTGTATTCTGCTCTTCTGTGATTACTGCATAATTAAACGCAAATCATTTTACTATACTTACATTTTATGAAAAACCATTGATATTCTTCTTTTAAATATGATGACATTTACACTGATGGAAATCAGCTTCTGATTGGTGGAATGTGATAAGACAAATTAATCTTATGTTGTAGAGAAAAAATCTTAACCCAGTTGCCACCATTTAAATAAATGACATAAAAAACTTTTTAAATTAAAATTAAAATATAAAAATGGAAATATTTTAAAAAATAGCTATTGCGGTCACATCTTCAAATGAACAATTTTCATTTTAAACAATAACTATCAAAATTATTTAAGTAGAAAGTTCAGGGCAGATAACTAAAAAATATCCTTCTGTTTTAAATATATAGATGACTAGGGGGCTTTGCCCCCTGCTCGCTACGCTCACCAATCCCCGTTCTGATTTCACAGCCTCTTAAAACCTGGTAATGTATCCTGTTTTAAAAAGATGATGATGATGATATCACGAACGGCGAATTTCTTCTGTAATCAGGTTATAATGCTTTTTCATTTAACTGGTTATAATGCTTTTTCATTTAAGTCATCTTTTTTATTTTTAATATTCCTGTGTAAACACAATTTTTATGACGTAATTTTCTTTATTTCCTGCTTTCAACACGTGATCATTTAATTATTATTTTAAACTTTCATTATTGTTTTTAATAGTCTCGCGCAAATACATTTTTTATTTGAGATAAAACAAAATCCTTTGCGCTTGTTTAGAAATTGTCAACAATATAAAAAAAATGACTTTTTCAATAAAATATTTTTTACTCGATTTTTAAGGATTTTTTGAGTTTTTATTGTCCGCCGTGATAATTTTTTTAATTTCTGAAAGCATGTTATATTTCTCGTCTGGTGGTATAATTTTCGAATCCGTAGGATGGCTAGAAAAAAGTAATAGCTCCTCAAAAAAGTCCCTAGTGAAAAAGCGATGAGAATAACCCGGAGTATCTACGCAGAATTTGATTGGTCCATTTCGTTTTTGGTTCAGTTCCAGATTACTTTTTTTTAATATAGAAGGATTTTTTTACATTGTAAAACTAGTTATAGTATGAACGCACCTCATTTGTAACGTCTGACGTACACTTTCCAAACTATGTGCTCATTTTTTATATGACTAAATTTACTGCTTGTAATGCCACTATAATAATTCTTTAGTCCACCTGTTTTAATAACAGTCATAAACCTCCTGCATGATTCTCGAAATTAAATGAGTCAATTTTAGTGCAGATGATATCCATTAATATCGGAGGGAATTTGACTATTAAAACCTCTTTTTACTGTTTTATTTTATTACACCTTTTAGCAATTAAACTAAGTATATTATTACTAGAATCCGTCAGGCCGAAATGTCGGAGCATTGAGTGGGATAAACATAAAATATAACATGAACAATATATAATATATATTTTTTATTTTTATATTTACTGTTTAATAGTATAAAAGAAAAATTACAATAACTGCTGTTGAATCTTCAAGTGTTTATTCGGTCAACAGTTGCCTCAGATACTGCTCAAATGCTAATCTATCAGCAAGTGCCCCCCCCCCCCCCCATTCTTCTAATTTGGTCTAGCCTATCCTTTGCGAAAGGCACTTCAATCAGAACATCCTCTAAACGTCGAACCCTGCTAAACGCGACATAAGTTGCTCCAAGTGACAACTCCTTTTCACCAATGTCCACAGCTATTTTTGACAAACTTAAACCTTGGGATTTGTGTATGGTGACAGCGTATGAAACTGTTAAAGGTAACTGAGTACGGGAGCATGAGACATTGTTTTCTTTCCAAGACTTTGTAATAGGTGTGACAGGAAAAAGTCTTTCAGTGAGAAATGGTCCCCGATAATCATCAAAATGAACCATTACTGCCTGTGGCAAGCCTGGAGGCCGTAATCCTGGTCCGTAGACAATATCTTTTACCGTACCAAGTGCACCGTTGACCAATCCTTCCTCAGTCCACAGATTGGTACGCAACATATACGTGCTCATCTTCACTCCATCTTGCTATTTGATTATTGTGGTCTGCTAATATTCTTGCCACTGGCCATTTTGATTTACGAAGTACTTCTTGATTATGTTCTTCAGCTTGCTTGTTTGTGGGGAAAATGCGTATGGCATTTTGAAATCTTTCAAGTTCAGCCGGAGGCTGTATAGCTTTACGTCGTTGCATAAGGGATGCGTATTGGTCGCCTGTAACTTCGCCTACGGAAAGCGAATCAAGAGTCTCTCTAAACTGTATTTGCTGATCGTCGCTTTGTCTCATTGACTTTGTTAAGGTGAAACATTTTTCAAACATCTTAAGAAGTGTTTGTCCACGTAAAGCCAAAATGTCTTTTATAGAATGTCTCCTATATAGAGGTGTGTCTTTTAGAGGCTGTAGCTGCCTAATATCTCCAGTCAGGTAAACAAATAAGCCTCCAAAAGGTTCAATGCTGTCTGGTTTACCTTCGCGACATCTTTGCTCAAGTGCAGCCATCAGACGGCATCCGATCATTGAAAATTCGTCAATAATGAGAAATGAAACTGGATTCATGCTGAGCTGTAGATTTCTTGCTGCTTCACTTCCTAAATCAGCAAACGATTTAAAACATGTTGGTACTTTTAGTACAGAGTGAATTGTTTTGCCCTCGACATTAATTGCAGCAGCACCTGTTGGAGTCAAAACCATAATAGCTTCCGGTCCTAACTGCTCGGTAACTCTTTTACGAATTTCTTTTATTACCGTACTTTTTCCAGCTCCGGCATTCCCAATATTAAAAGTACGTTTAGGGCAATTTATAAATCTTGATTTCAAAGACGAAAGCTGTTGCGTGCATAAGTGAAGTATTTTTTGCTGCTCATCTGTAAATCTGATCTCAGACGTATCGTAATTTTTATGCACTGTAAGTTGTTGTTCTTTACAGTAATTTAAAAATGAAGTAAAATTGCGATCAGGGTACTTGTAACTCTCACTTTTCCACTCACATGCATGATCAATCACGCGTTGCCCCAAAGTATCCTCGTTTGTCTGCACAGGAACTATGGCAGCTGCTGCCATATATGGATCAATCTCGCGGTATTCTTCTTGCAGGATTTCTGTCTCATGTGTACTGCTAACAGCAGGAAAATTTATTTCTTCGTGTGCATCAATATTTAGATCATTGAATACTTCCTCCCATGAGTGATACGCAGACGGCAGGCCTTCTTGCAATAAAGAGTCAGAATTACCTCTCCAAGGATAATTGAGTAATACTTGTTGCCTATAGTATTCTTCGGCTAGATTTGGGTCGTGGTTGAGTGATGTAAGAGGAAAAACTCTGACAACTGCATCTTTTTTTCTTTGGTGATAATCGACTCCTCTTATTGAGAAAGATTTTGCAAACTTAAGAAGCGTGCAGGAAATAAGTTTCTCCGCGCGCAATATTTCTGAAGCATGCTTTTTGATGGTCTTTCGTCGCTTGAAAAGTTGATTTCCTCCCTGTTCTTATCATGAAGCCGTATTGTAACTACTTCCCGACTACTGTGATACATTGGCCATCCCATTAATATGTGTACTACCTCTTGGGCTGAGTAATCCCTTTCAGAAACAGAAGACAAAATAAGTTTTTGGACTGCTTGAACCGCTGGATTTGTTTCGTTCATCTTATTTAAAATCTCAGATAACAATTCCTTGTAAGGAACAGAAGCTGTTTCTGATTTTGAAGCATATTTGGCAATGTAATGCAAAACCGCATCCTTTGATGTAATAGGACTGAAATCCGTGTTAGCTCTCCAAACTTGTGACACGAAGCAATTGTAGGTATTCATTTCAGAATCGTTTCTTTTTGGCAAAAAGCTAATTATGTCATTTTCTACTTGAAGCTTTGGAGAGTCGCACTCTGCTTCTGGAAAACCAAATCTGCAGCTATAACTATTTGTACCTCTTTTTTTCCTTAGGCAATAATCTCCATGTCTTGTGTGACGTTGGACTTAATTTAAGAGCTGAGCGAGATCTTTTTCACGATCTTCACTGGAAATGTCTGAAAAGCGAACTCGACAGCGGTGTATATCATTTACGAGGACGTCCTTGTCAGGATTAACAGCACTGCATAGTTTTTCAAAATATGCTGCTATATTTTCAGCGTTAGTCATGTCTAGTGTTTCCATGTTTGGCGCCCCTCTTAACCACAACAATCCATGCATGTGAGGACTTCCACGCCACTGCCATTCGAAACGAACCCAGTAGTCGTCTATTAAAAACAACGGCGTCAAGATTTTTCTCAAAAATATATCACAACGTTTTTGAAAGAGCCAACCAGTCAACAGAGGGTTGTCGTGCATTAATTGTCTGCGTTCTGTATCAGTCAGCTCATTTGGATCTCTGTTAGGCTCTAAAAGTCTGAAAAGATCAGGCCAGTGATAATCATCTGCAGACAGTGTAAAAAAAAATGTTGGTGCTCCAATTTGTCCTACCATGGAAAGGAGTTCCCCACAACGTGCACGCCAGTATCCTTTTGTGGATCTTAATTTGCTAGCATAAATCATAATGTGTTTTGCCATTTCTGGTTGCCTATTCAGAATATCACGCATCTGCTCTACCGTCTTATTGCTGAACCTATTTCGCTGAACGAAAAAACGCCCTTTAGCCAAAGACTGCCACCGAAGAATTGAATTCATGGCAAAGTAACGAAATCGGGGGTCTTTAGCGAATCGCCCATCTTCATACTTCATTAGGAACTTAAAATACTCATCAGGAGAGACTGCTTTTTGACGAAGTTGTCGTAAGTCAGCTGTACCATGTGGAAAAAGATGAGGAAAAGCACGTGCTATGTAACCCTCTTCTTGAAATTCGTTGATAGGCTGTGAATTTAATGAAGGGTGAGGCACACGAATTGCGTCATTTATTAAGTTGTTTTGATCTACCGGTTCAAGTAGTGGTCTAAATGACTCGCGCCTTATTTCCTCGTTCAAAGTATCAATATCCTCAGTAATATCGGTTGCTGTTGGTAACATTTGAGATACGTCACCATTCTCAGGTAATGTAGTGATCAAATCTTCATCAATTGTGATATTTGAATAATAAGGATTGTGAGCTTTAAGCCACCTGAGTGCTTCTAGAAGTCGTTGTGAGCGAACAAAAAACTCTGCACATCCTGATAAAGTATCTTTTGTCACTAACATAGTTGAAGTCATATCTGAAGGATTGACAGGCAGGCACGAAATAAAACTCTCAATATTTTGTTTAAAGCTGATTACATTTGAGTTGTCAGTATACCGGTACTCGGCAAAAAATCTGAAGGTAACTGACTTGTGCGACTTCTCCGCATTGAATTACGATTCACAATTCTTCTCATTTCAGCTGATTGCTTTCTCTTAACTGGCATCTTTGCAAATTCTATATAATAAAAACATATAATCCGTTCATATATAAACTGTTTCTTAATATATATTTTTTTTTATCCTGGATTAGCTGGACTATATCAAAATAAACAGATTTACTCTCATACTTCTTTTATACAATAAGCTTGAATGAAAAGAAAAAAAAATATTTTGAAATGGAAACAAAAGTTTAATTACACCAATTGCTGAGTTCGATTTAAAAAAAAACTAAATTCATGTACTTAATACGATTTAAACTTCATTGCACGTGTTTTAAGATAAAAATGTATGGGGTCCTTATTTCAGAAAAGTAAAATATATGTAAAATATATAAAAGTAAAATATATGGGACCGAGATTAAGAGCTTTTACTAAAAGGTTGTTTCCGAGTATATTGTTATTTAAATAAGTTTCTCATGATAAAAAATGGCAACAATATAAATTTTTTCAATTTTCTTTTTATTTAATTCAAAAGTTTTTCATGATAAAAAATGGCAACAATATAAATTATTTCAATTTTCTTTTTATTTAATTCAAACAATCGCAATGTTATCTCTATGGGGAAATGGAAAATTCTAGAGCAGACGATTCCGGGCGTTAGAGTTGACGAATATTTCTGTTTTTCAATCCCCGGCGAGGTTTTGCCACTACCGACTTCCAGTCCAATTTTGGTATCAATGCGGCAAATATTTTGGTCGCTATCGTGTACACAAAAGTGTAATTTTTCATGGGAAGCCGGAGCTTTGCTCCGACAACTAGATGATGTAATTTGTTATAAACCAAAATGTATTTAAAAAAATTTTATTTAACTTCTGAAATAGTTAAAATATTGCATTGTCATGAGGAAAATGCAATTGTAAACAATTTGGCAAACCAGGATTAATTAGAAAAAATTATTATAAAATTCCATCTTTACTAACGCTAACCAAGTAAATTTACATAAATTGCACTGTAAAAAGTGGAGCAGAAATCCGCTAAAACAACATCCGATGTCCACAAATAGTTTATAATTTGCATCAAATTACTGCAAAAAGTTTTGGAATTTAAACTATAATAAATTAAGAAAGACATTTTATCTTTATGTTATTTTTACCTGATATTATGAGGAACTAAACACCCAAATATTTCAAAAGCGTAAACAAGAAAAAAATCTCTAAGAGAAAAAAAAAATATTTTCCTATTTTTCAGAACAGTAATTAGTTCGTAATACTTCAAGCCTCTTTCTACAGTTTTTCTAATAAAATACTTTAACAGAATGTCATTAGTATTTGTTGTACTGATTCGTGCTTTTTAAATGAAAAAGTGGCAATCATCATACGAAAAGAGATCAAAGAAATACAGTTTTTTATTATGATAGTTAATCTAATTTATGGAATGTAGGATTTGTTTATTTCCTTTTTTTTCTTGTTTTAGGTGTTTTATAAACTAAACGCCTCTCATTAATTTTATTTATAGAAATATATATACGTAATTATTTGTAAAAAAATATAAGAAAACTATTTAGAAAAAATTGTTTTTTCAAAGCTTAATATTTTTCCAGTTTCCACGACAATTCATAAACTAGTATGTTGTTTGTTATCACAAAACGTTCTTCTATATCATTATAATGCATTAATACATTTAAATAACATACTGACACAGCATTAATTATGGATATGAAGTATAACACCTTTCTTAGTATTTAGGTGAGAATTACCGTGATCAGTGAATAATAATAGGAAAAATAACGCTCGCTAAATTATGTCAATTGATTGTGGACAAGATTAGAAATCTTTCTACAAGCACAGGACACAAGCGCCCCCTGGTGATTGATCAAAGTTAAAATTGCACCAGTATCTATTTATGTCAATGTCTAACAGAATATGAAGTTTGATGAAATTCCGTGTACTACTTTTTAAGATTCACGCATCGTATAAATAGTGAAAAACACAGCATTGCAGCGCCACTTGTTGAATGATATACACTGACCTCTTATAAACATTCACTTATGTCAAGGTCTATCACAAAATGAAGTTGGTTGAAATTTTGTGCATTTAGATATAGGTATCAGCTATTTTGGAAATCGTACCACGGCGGCGCCATCTTTTGGAGGATATACACCAAAACCTGAGCCACACCAACTCATATCCAGGTCTGAATGAATCTGAAGTTTTATTAAATTCCTTGCAGTAGTTCGTAGAGTGCCCAAAAAATTTATGTCACATACAGACAGACACACGGACATTCTCTAAAACAATGAAATCGTGTTCGTGACATTCAAAACTGTATAAATCAGTCGAAAACCGAAAGTCGAAAATTTTCACGCAACCGATATTTGTAAAGACAGAAGAAAGTAAAAATCATTAAGATACTTTTGTTTTCAAATCAAAAATACATAAAAATACGTGGAATGTTTTAAAAATATATAATTACATTTATTCATAAAAAACGAGGTAACGGTAAAAGTAGTTTACAGAGATTATTTTTTCAGGATGTAAATGCTTTAGATTAATTTTAACACCAATTATTCAAATTGGTAAAGAAATCATACGAGTTGTAATTTTCCAACTGGACAAAAAATGTCCGGACAAGGATTCGAACCTGGGATCTCTTGGCTGAAGCTGCCATGCTCTACCAACTGAGCTAACCCGGTCGAATCTGGAGGGAATTCATGAATTATGCCCTCTAGATTCAACCGAATTATGTCCTCCAGATTCAACCGGGACAGCTCAGTTGGTAGAGCATGGCAGCTTCAGCCAAGAGATCCCAGGTTCGAATCCTGGCCCGGACATTTTTCGTCCAGATGGAAAATTACAACTCGTGTGTAAATGCTTTATTTTAATAAATACGTTTTAATAAAAAAAATATTGCTTTCATGATTACAAAAGGTGAATTTGAAAAGCTAATGACGGAAAAAATGAACTTTTTTTATATATGTGCATTGTAATGTTTCACAATTTTTGTATTTGTTTACAGGGCCTTATTTTTACATAATATAAATATTTATACATATTAGCCGCACACGGCCAATTTTTTCAGTCTACAGTAAAATTCATGTTTTTAAAAAGTCACAGCCATCCTAATTGTGTCCACAGGTTAATCTCGGAAAATGAAACATTTGAAGTTACTGAAACAATTAATAGCTGGAAAAGTATTTGTCATAAAACTGTTAGACAAACTGCGTTAGAAAGGTAAAAAATTGTATTTTACTTGATATAAATTTCAAATCTAATGATTATGCCGTTTTTGAAATATTGAATTTCAAAAATTACCAAACTTCACAATGAAGTACCATAGCGAAACCTTCCCGTATAAAAAGATAATGATAACGGCAATGTATCCCGACGTGTATCGTGTATACTGGCTATTGCATGAGTAGCAAATTATAGTAGAGTTATTATTCTGTTAAAATGTAAGTGTATTATGATGTCACAAGTGCATGATTTTTATTTAATTCTCGAGAAATAGCATATTTTAGTCCACTTCAGTGAGGCATATCAATTTCATTATATTTGAAGTATTGTTTCTTCATTAAAATACAGCGGAAATGATTTTTGTCCATAGAGTCCATAATGTTAACCCCATAGACATAATTAAGAGACATTAAATAAACATAATGGTTGCTAATTTACGCCAGGGATTTCCAGTTTTGCGAGTTTTTCGCTTATTTGGGCCTTTTATATAAATAAATGGATAAATATTGTTTTAAAAATTAATTTAAAAAATTGACAAATATTTAATGATTGAAACAGCAAAATAACAATTGCATTTAATTGTTAAATTTACTACACAAATTAAACATTTATTTCGACAAACTGTATTTTTTTTTCAGGCAAAGCAAGGATCTTTTGGTTTGGCAACCATTTATGTTTGGCTGGGATTGACTGCAGCCAAATCATTACAAAAGCTGACAATTTACACGTACTTTTATTTACTGACGCTCTCTCTTAATTTTATATACATGATATAGCTGAGCTTGTCAAAATTGATTTTTTTAGATATTAAAGAAACTGAATTGCAACGTAATAAACCCCCTTATCTAATAACATGGTGAGGGGATCAATCAGATCATAAGTTATTTTAATAAGGGGTAAACCTTACCGCCACATCATGCATTTTTTAAGTTATACTTGTTTATTGTCTCGATTGCGGAATAAGTCTGTATCTCCATTATGGAAGACACAACAATACACTAAAATATCATAAATATAATGTTATTTTGGCGCTTAATAGACTTTTACTATAAAATCTACATTTACTATAACACTTTTTTCCGTCTACTTCATTTTTAACTTTTCATTTATTATCGAATATTTCATAATCATGCTTTCAAAATATTAAATTGTCTATTTTCATTCACGGAACAAATAAAGAATGTAAATTTACGAATGCCGAATAAGCCTAATTTAAACACTTAAAATTTCTTTCATAGTTACGATGTATTTAATTCAGGAACAAACTGAACAGTAAAAATAACGATAATTATCGTTATTCTGATTATAATCAGAACATGAAACTAAAGATGGTAAAATTATTTGTAATTAGAACATGTTTAAAAATAAATACTCATTAATCTCAGAATCGCTAAAAAAATCATTGAATAAATATTTAAATATATATATAACTAATTACAGGAAATTAAATTTGACATCAAAGTGTTACAAAAGATTTATTACAAGCTTTACATCAGATTTTTGCTTTTAATATCAAAGGTGAAGCTTTATTTATAATTTAGGTATATTTTCCAGACAATGTAAGTTTCTAATGAAAATGGTTAAAGAACAAGTCGAACTTTTCATTCCATTTTTGTTGTTAAAATCAAAGCTACAATCAACCCATATAATCCCAGTACTTCAGCAAAAATAAGAATCAAGATCATACCCACAAATAGTTTTTGCTGTTGAGCTGATCCTCTCACTCCGGCATCACCAACTATGCCTATAGCAAATCCAGCAGCTAGGCCACTTAAACCGACGCTAAGCCCAGATCCAAAATGAAGAAATCCTTTGTAAAGGTTATAACCTTTATCAGGAGGATCCAAACCATTAGCAATTAGAACTGACACGACGAGACCATATATTGCAATAATTCCAGCCATAACAACGGGAATAATGGATTTCATTATCAGTTCTGGTTTTCGAATAGCCATGGTTGATATTCCAACTCCTGATTTTGCCGTTCCATAAGCTGCTCCCAATGAACAGAATGATATAGCACATGCTGATCCAAGAACTCCAAAAAACACTGAATAACTTTCACCTTTTTCCTTACCTCCTTCAGGCATTTTTAAAACTTCAATCCAAATAAAAATGATAATATTCCATGCAAAATGCCAAGAAAAATTATATGGATTCCAATTATGTACTCGTGCTGAGTTAAAAATAAAAAGCTTTCAAGATGCTGCCAAAAATATTTCTTTTCTTCAAACAAAAATGTGTATTTATTGAATTTTTTCCCATTTTACTTACTAAAACAACAATTTTATAAAATTTTGAAAGAATCAACGATTTTCTATTTAAAAAGGTATAAATAACTTATTTTCATTAATATTCTACAAGTTGCAGACGATTTTTTATTTTTCAAATAGCTATTTTATGTACAGAATGTCACATTAATATTTAAGAGCTTCTCCTGGATGAAAATGACACCATATTTGGTATAAAAACTCTTATTAATAATTATGGTAATATTTTACTACAATTGCGTCATAATGACGTAAGATTTACTGATTTTACTTTTCATATGTACAACAGTAAATTCCGAGTTATTTATTTATTTTTAATAGATAAAAAAAAATTATGCAGTTAGAAAAAATCATTTTTTGGTGACTATCTATCTACTATATATATAAAACACAAACGGAAATTTCGTTCCGTTTTTCAGTGAAGCTTTTTGACGATCTAGGTGGACAAAAGTATTGCATTGGATTTTAATTAGGTTTTGCTGTTTTTTAGCTCACAGGCTATCAAAGCCTGAGAGCTTATGTGCCCGCCGGTTCTGTATGTACGTACATATGTATGTATGTACGTAACGCGATAACTCTTGATAGAACTAACCGTTTTACTTTAAATTTTGTTTATAGGTTCCTTGTGATAAGGCGCTTCCCTGATTAGTTTTGGAGGTTCATTGGTTAAGCATAAAGGGGGATACAGGGGGCTAACCCTCCCATAATTTAGATAAATGGGTTATTCATGCAGAATTATCCCATATTCTTCAAATTTTGTATATAGGTTCATTTTGATAATGTGCTTCTGTCAATGGTTTTGGGGGTTTATTGGTTAAGTATAAAGGGGGAAAGGGGGGATAACCCCCCCCCCTAATTTAGATAAATGAGTTTTTCATGCAGAATTATCCGATTTTCTTCCAATTTTGTATATAGGTTCATTTTGATAATGTGCTTCTGTCAATAGTTTTGGGGATTCATTGGTTAAGTATAAAAGGGGAAAGGGGGGATAACCCTCCCCCTAATTTAGATAAATGAGTTTTTCATGCAGAATTATCCGATTTTCTTCAAATTTTGTATATAGGTTCATTGTGATAATGCGCTTCTGTGAATAGTTTTGGGGGTTCATTGGTTAAGTGTAAAGGGGGAAAGGGGGGGCTAATCCCCCTTAATTTAGATAAATGGGTTTTTCATGCAGAATTATCCCATTTTCTTCAAATTTTGTATATAGGTTCATTTTGATAATGCGCTTCTGTCAATAGTTTTGGGGGTTCATTGGTTAAGTATAAAGGGGGAAAGGGGGGGGATAACCCCCCTAATTTAGATAAATGGGTTTTTCTGCAGAATTATCCGATTTTCTTCAAATTTTGTATATATATTCATTGTAATTAGAGACTTCCCTGATTAGTTTAAGGGGTTCATTAGTTAACTATGAGGGGGGTAACGGGGGGATGACCCCCCCTTAATATATTGTTGATTTCTTTATTTTTCGAGGGGCATATTTCAAATTCTTTGAAATAAGAGTATAATATACAATTAGTGTGAATAGCCTGTGAGCTCAATGCCCTCAGTTTAACTGGGCAGTTTTCTTTTTATTTCGTTTGTATCACTAATAAAATGCTCAAACAGTGATAAATATTTGGTTTATTTCATTATTTATATTATTATTATTATTATTATTATTATTATTATTATTATTATTATTATTATTATTATTATTATTATCATAATATTATAATCCTAATATTATTATCATTATTATTTATATTATTATTATTATTTTATTAATTATTTATATGATAATACTGTATTGTCATGGAAACTACACATGTATTCAAAGTTTCAGCTTAATCGGATAATTAAAAGTGGTTTAAAATTGACTAGCAAGGTTTGAACTAAACATACATACTTGCACTCTGAGTTAATATAACTTAATGATTAAATAATAATTAAAATAATAATAATAAAGTTTTACTGGTCTACCAGGGCGACTTTTATTTGCAATTTTTCGTTTAATATTGCTTGAATAACGCAATCCTGTCGGTGAAAGGTTCCCTGAAACCAGGCGGACTTGTATTGATAAAAACGTTGTCTATTTCTTTCCGATTTAGACCATTTTTGTTGAATTTGAAAACAAAATGTCCGGACACAGGAATTCTGGCTCTTAAAAATTTCTTCAGTTAATTGAGGATTCCCAGTTTTTCCAACAAAAATGAAAGGAAAGCTTCGAATTTGCTTTCCTTTTGGTTGGCAACCCATACGTCAATAACAGATTTTCGAGAAATTTGTGTAGTCATCCTGAAAAATAAAAGTTTTAAAATAAAAACATATTTTAAAAATAAGCTTTTATGTTTTGTGTGATTCTGTAAAAAATATAAATGTTACCCAAATTATTTCAGTTTAAAAAAATGCTGTTGTGTGATGTATCCAAATTATGTATGTGGCCCTTAAAAGAAATATAACTGCTGAGCACTTTATTTTCACTTTATAAGATGGTATTATGCATCTCGATAAGCTACATTAATATTGTTGAAATTTATTTAAAATTTGTGTTTATAAATAACAATTTTTCCGCAATCTTTTGTATGGCCCTGTAAAAAATTGTAATTGTTACGTTCCTCAAATTATAATATAATTAAATTATCGTCTTTAACACACATGTAAGCCAAGTTTCAGCTCAATCCAATATTTATAAGTGGATTAAAATTGATTTTCAAGATTTTAAATAATCTTTTGTGTAGCCCTGTGGATACAGTATAAATTTTACTTTCCTCAAATTACAATAATATTGTATTGTCATTGAAACTACACATGTATTGAAAGTTTTCGATTAATCGAATAATTGGAAGTGGCTTAAAATTAACTTGCAAGATTTAAACTAAACTTACAATATCTGTATTACAAAAAAAGTTGTGGAACTAATAGTAATATCTATCTTAGATTTGCATTTTTTTAAGTGATACTTACACAATCAATACTTAGTAGGATAACCCTTATTTTTTAAGACAGCTTCACAGCGTCTTTTCATCGAGTGAACGAGTGTTAGGAGTTCATCTTTCGTAATCACATGGTGCCAAGAATCAATTATAGCTTCAAAAAGTTGTCTTTTATTGGATGGACGTTTTTTTCGTACAAGAATATTCAAACGTCGCCACAAATTTTCAATTGGATTGAGATCAGGGCTGTTTCCTGGCCATGGTAATATATCTATGCCTTTATTTTGAAATCATGCTTTGCATACTTTTGCTGTGCGGCATGGAGCTGAATCCTGCTGAAAAATAAATGGTGCGTTGTTGGGGAAGAGATCCCTGATGGAAGGTATCAATTTTGGTCCCAGGACAGTTTCGATGTATTTTTTGGCATTCAGGATGCCATCAATCACTTGAATTCGTCCCACACCATGTGCAGACATACATGTCCAAATCATGACATTTGTTGGGTTTTTTGTAGTTGCTTCAATGCAATCAGATGAAGCGCTTCTCTTACTCTACGTCTCACGTATTTTCTACCACCACTACCAAAGAGCGATGTTTTACTCTCATCGCTCCAGATTACTTGCTCCAGATTACTTGAAAGAGAATGTTCGTAATGATTAAAAAATTATTCAATATGAAATATTGCAATTGAAACCACATTTGGCGATTTATCGTTTGAGTCAGGTTAAGAAAAATACATCTGAAAATTTGATTAGATAAATCTTAGTAACAATTTTATTTTTGAGTTGTTCTTTGTTTTTTAATTTAATATTTATTTTTATCTAACTCCTGCATCATGTGACTTAAAGAAAAAATAGCAGATGTAATTATAAAAATGACTGTAATCGTGAGTCACATGGTTTTTTGTTTATTTATGATTTGATTTTACTTTTATCGCCAAGCAATTTGATTTTAAGAAAAAAAAAAGGCATAAGGATGATATTGGTCACAATGACGGCACAATAATCCATGTTCAGAATAATGATGATTATCAAGTGTACGACAACATTTTTGGAGTAATTGTTTTTTATTGAAATGTAAATTATATAAATAACAATTAATATTATCAAAATGGAGTCAAATATTTAAAAATTAGTGTTAATGCCTGCCAAACACTAATTATTAACACACATTTAAATCCATTTTCACTATTCATTTCTTTTTAGTTTTCTTTGCATGTCTTTCCTTCTTTTTGAAGGTTTTTAAAATATATTGTCATAATCTTCTGTAATAGGGTCACCCACAAATTGGCGTATTTACTGTAGTTTTTGAAATTTCTTTTATATTTGAACAGGACTTTGGATGGTGAATCCGATTGCAGAAAATTTGTACGCAGCGATTAGTAAATTTATGGTTTTTCATTATGTAGCAAACGGACAAAATAATATTTACTAATTTATGTATTATATCTGCATTTATTTTACTATCACTAAAAAAGCAACCCACGGCCCTAGCCGCTAATCATAGTGACAAATTAACCAATTATGTACCTTATGGGGTTTATTTAGACAACAAACTGAAGAATAGTGTAATCTTGAAAATAAAAGAAATAGTAAGCCTTATTATTTCTTCCAGTTATTATGCTCATTAAAGAAAGGCACAAAAATCATCACTTCAAGTATTCACAAAAAAGATTATTACTAAAAATTTTGCCTAACTAACTTTATCATTCTCAAGGAGTTTTATTGGTGAAAGATCTATAATTCAGTCAACAGCAATTTGACATTATTTTATGAAACGTAGTTTGGCATGTAATTAACTTCGTTTTGAAGCTAACTCTGGTACATTTGTAACTATATCCTTGCAAAAACTTCCAATGTTTGACTTCAGACTTGGCTGTGGACTTCATTTCGGAAGATTAGGAATATTTTATTTCATGCAAATAAAAAGATTATATTTTTTTACTAGAATCAGTTATCAAAGTTTTTTTCCAGGTTAATGGTTACATGATCGCAATTGATATGCAAAATGAAAAGGCAGTGAAAATAACATTATTTTAATTTATTCAAATAATTGAGCTTTAAAAAACGCACTTTTTATGATTCACATTTCTTCTAAATATGAAAGTTAAACACTGCTCTTTGTGTGCAAATAATTTATAACATTTTTCGCTGTATTTACTCTGCTGGAATCCAAAGATAGAAGACTGTAGCAAACTTGCTGGAAGATGACGTATATTACGTTTTATAATGTAACGTATAGTGAGATTGTATTTAAGCTACCAGAACAATACATAGCACCAAGCTGAGATGCCCGGAGTTCAAGTACTAACAAACGAAAATGAATAATCCAACCATTATTTAAGTTCAATGGCCAATCGCTGCAATGATTTTAATGCACTCTTTTTTAGTAGTGTGGCAACTCAGAGAACATTTTAATTTCTGTTGGTCACAACAGCCACATTTCTCGACCAAACTCTACTATAAATGAGAGTTGCTTCTTAATAGCCCGAATTTTGATTAACGCATAAGAAAATATAATATCGCAATGGCGTTCGCATTGTATTGAGCAATATGGAAAGACTTTCGACGTGAAGTTTCATATTACCTTAAAATAGGGTCGATTTTACTATTTCGTTTGATTACAGGTTCATTTGGGAAATGGACCAGCGAAGCAGGCACAGCCTACTAGTTTGATATAAAAAACAAATACTTATTTTCGATTTTTTTTGTTAATATTTTAATTTAATATTTTGAAATTATTCTTCAAATAAACACGCTATATACTATACACGCTATATATATTTACTACTACTGAAAAAAAAGATATTTTATTGAAGGTTTATTTCCAATTATTAGACGTCGCCCTCACAAAATTTACGCGATAAATCACACAACTGTTACTATCAAAATATTTGACATGGGAATGAAGTTTGCTTAAGGTTAGCGAAAGGTCGACCTTATTGAAGACTTGGGAACTATATAGTACTCATAAAACGAAAAATCACCACGACTTCCGTTGATGGATGAATAGGAGAGTGTTGAGGCACAACAGACTTTTCGGCGATTTTTCGGTTTCTGATAACAATCTGAACAAGGCCCATTGTCAAAAAATAGCCATGTTGCACTGACTTCTGATAGTTCATTTGCCCTAGAAAAAAAGAGGTTATACATTTAAATCATCGCGTAAAAATATTGTGAAAACATGTTAAAGAATTAACAGTACTCTTTAACGGTAAGTAAATGCCAACACTATAAATATTATCTTGCAGCATAGTTATCAATTTAGTTAATAATTAACAGGCCATTGCGCTGTTATATTTTCTAATGTGTCAGACAAAATTTTGACAGCAGACGATTTTTAACACATACAATAACTTAACGGAATTATTTTGAGTGCTCCTGTATATATGTTACACACTTCATTTTCAATACCGAACATTCATGTTAAACTTCAATAACATATATAAATTACATGACAATCCAAGTTTATTTACTTCAGTTAGAGTGCGGAGAGACAGGCGGACAGACAGACAGGCAGGCGGCAGAAAAACGGACAAAAATACAGACAGACGGGCAGACAGATGAACAGACAACCAAATTCATAAACACAATTCAACTATATTGGGAAAAAAAATACTACCAACAATTTTGTACAACTGCTCTTTAAAAAAATCCTTTGAATGATATGCAAAGTTTACAAATTCTCTTTAGAGAGGTAGTCACAATTTAAGCCTAACCATTTTATACAAGCTGGTTTTCAACTTGTAATTGATTTTACTTATCAATCCCGAAAACAGTCGTCAGTTGTCGCAACAGCTGTGTATGAGGCCATGGTAATCAAAAAATGCCCCATTAAAACGTTAAAAGCATGGCAACCCAATTTCAGATTTACCAATATTTTTAAAACAAAGCACGCTGTCATGTTTTTAGAGGCTTCGAAGTCTGAGCGGGGGTTGGCGAGCGTAGCTCGCAGGGGGTAGGCCCCCTAGTATACAATAAAATAAAGTCTACCAGACAAGAAATATTCCACATATTATATTAAAAACTACCTGTCCGTTTTTATTTCCTATCTGCTCTTTCTACAGTATGGAACGTTGGACGATGAAAGTAACATCAGTTATTTGCGTGGATCCGAGGATATTATATAAGGTCTCAGAATTAAAAAAATTGAAATAGTTTCCGAGATATTGATTTTTTTAATGACATTTCTGTAAAGATATGGCAACTAAATTTCTCATTTTTTGAGGATAAAAGGCAGAGAAAAGGAAATGATAGGGATTATTAGCATTTTGAAATTTAAAATTAAGATTAACTTCTATTTTAATAGATGATGAAGCCAATGCCGTGATTGAATTACATTTTTCTAGAATGTTTCATGAAATAAAAACTTATTTTCACATATTCAAGCTTCACGAATAGATCTATTTTAGAAATCAAAAGTCGTCTGCCGACTGAAAAGAATAATTCCATTATAGCTTTCTTCAGTTTTATATAAAATGAATTTAACAAGAAACACAGTTTTACAAGTAATTATTTCTTAATGATGGCGATTAAAACTTTTCACAATGGCGCTTAAAGTTGGACTGGTTTAGCGAGAAAAATGCAATTTTTTTAATTCATAAACTGAAAATAGTTTTGAATAAATTTGTTCAAATGGTGTCATTTATGCATACAATGTTGTGAATAAGAGAGGGAAAATAGAAAATCCTAGGGGTTATTATATTTTTATTGATGTAATTTTGCAATTAAAATTGATAAGAATAAATATATTTCATTTGAACGGATGGTGAAAACAATATCGTTATTAAATTACATTTTTAGGAAAATTTGAAGGAATCAAAACTTATTTTCACATATTTAAGCTTCAGAAATTATTTTATCTCAGAAAAAATTCGCCTGTCGATGCGTTTTAAATTTTATATTCAACCAAGCAGGTTATAAATAAAAAGAAAAGTGCCCAGTTAAACTGATGGCATTGAGCTCACAGGCTATTCACACTAATTGTATATTATTGCAAATATCTTATTGCAAAGAATAATGCCCCTCGAAAAAGAAAGAGATCGACAATAAATTATGGGGGGATTAGCCCCCCGTTTCCCCCCTTCATACTTAACCAATGAACCGCAAAAACTAATCAGGGAAGCGTCTTACCACAATGAATCTATATACAAAATTTGAAGCAAATTGGGTAATTCTGCATGAAAAACGCATTTAGCTAAATTAAGGGGAGATTAACCCCCACGTCCCCTTTATACTTACCAATGGACCCCCAAAACTAATCAGGGAAGCACCTTATAACAACGAACCTATAAACCAAATTTTAATCAAATCGGATAATTTAGCATGAAAAATACATTTATCTAAATTAAGGGGGGATTAGTCCCCCGTCCCCCCTTTATATGTAACCAATAGACCCCCAAATCTAATCACGCAACCGTCTTATCCCAATGTACCTATAAAAAAAATTGAATCAAATCGGATAATTCTGCACGAAAAACCCATTTATATAAATTAAGGGGGGGATTAGTCCCCCGTTCCCCCCTACATACTTAACCAATGAACCCCCAAAAGTAATCAGGGAAGCGCCTTATAACAATGAACCTATAAACCAAATTTTAATCAAATCGAATAATTTGGCATTAAAAACACATTTATCTAAATTAAGGGGGGATTAGCCCCCCCCCCGTTCCCCCCCTTTATACGTAAACAATGAACCCCCAAAACTATTCAGGGAAGCGCCTTATCCCAATGTACCTATAAACAAAATTTGAATCAAATTGGATAATTCTTCACGAAAAACCCATTTATGTAAATTAAGGGGTGATTAGTCCCCCGTTTCTCCCTTTATACTTAACCAATGGACCCCCAAAACTAATCAGGAAAGCACCTTATAACAACGAACCTATAAACCAAATTTTAATCAAATCGAATAATTTAGCATGAAAAACACATTTATCTAAATTAAGGGGGGATTAGCCCCCCCGTCCCCCCTTTATACGTAACCAATGAACCCCCAAAACTAATCACGCAACCGTCTTATCCCAATGTACCTATAAACAAAATTTGAATCAAATCGGATAATTCTGCACGTAAAACCCATTTATATAAATTAAGGGGGGGGGGATTAGTCCCCCGTTCCCCCCTTTATACTTAACCAATGAACCCCCAAAAGTAATCAGGGAAGCGCCTTATAACAATGAACCTATAAACTAAGTGTTAATCAAATCGAATAATTTGGCATGAAAAACACAATTATCTAAATTAAGGGGGGTTAGCCCCCCAGTCCCCCCCCTTTATACGTAAACAATGAACCCCCAAAACTAATCAGGGAAGCACCTTATCCCATTGTATCTATAAACAAAATTTGAATCAAATTGGATAATTCTTCACGAAAAACCCATTTATGTAAATTAAGGGGGGATTAGTCCCCAGTTTTCCCCTCTATACTTAACCAATGAACCCCGAAAACTAATCAGGGAAGCGCCTTATCACTGTAAACCTATAAACAAAATTTGAAGATAAACGGATATTTCTATCACGAGTTATCGCGTTACGTACATACGTACATACATACAGAACGGGCAGGCACATTAGCTCTCAGGCTTTGATAGCCTGTGAGCTAAAAATAATAATCTCCTTACACTGAACTAAAAAATATTTACAAAAAATGAATTTAAAGAACAAACACAGATTTTTAACTGTTTCTTTAAGATGGCGATTAAACCTTTTCACAAGGATGTTAAAAACAAAGCGTTTTAGAGAGAAAAATAAAATTTTTGTAAACATATATTTTAATTCATAAATATAAAATGCTTTTGAATATTTTCGTAAAAACAACGACATCCAAAGTTCACCCAAATGATGCCATTTTTGATCAACCAGCTCCGAAATTAGAAGCGAAATCTTGAAAGAACGAAATGCTTTTCCCATATGAAAATTTGCATTTTTATTGGGAAAGTTTTTGACATATATTGTAAATACGATTTATTATTTGAAATAATGTATTTAATAAAATTAATATTGTAATTGTCATGTAAATTTGCCATAAAGTTAGATTTCCTTCGAACCCAAAGAATCGATTGATATCCATGTAAGTTAAATGCAATACATCGGGTTATAATGCGCCTAGTACAAATTAATTCATGCTCCAATCTTAACGAATCAGTTTTTTCAGAGGACGGAATTTAAATATGTGTATTTTCCTATAACAAAATGAATATTGACCATCTCGAAATTATTTTGTTTATCTCATTTTGTTAGCGACCTTGTTTAACGTCCGAAGCATTCATTTGTTGACTCGTAAAATCTTGGTAGAATTTGATTGAAAATTTTCACACAAAAAGCACAGGCTCGGTACTCTCGTGGACAACTGGTCTACAACCAACCATAAAAAATATTCGATACTCGGCTGAAATGGTGGCAAATTAATGATTGTCGGAAATTCGTTTACACTATCGAAGCGGGCGCCGAGCATTATATTTTCGAGTTATTGACACTACAGAAAAAAAGTCCTTCCGGCCTGTACCGGGAGGAAAAGGTAGCTTTCCTATATCTTCGTTTTAAAATTTTAGCTAATGTTACACGAAAACAGCAAGTTAAAATGTAAAGAAACGGTTACGAAAGATTCGTTAATACTGAATTTGAATAAGAAATTCGCCAAATTATTGAGCAATAGCCAAATTGGATTCATTTATGAAGACTTATTTTGGTCGCCAAATTTGGCGATATTTTGCCAAACGTCGCCAATTTTGGCGAGAATTTGGCGCTAACGGATATGAATATATAGTTTTATGGGTATGATTGGGAAAATTATTACAACAATGAAAGAAAATAATTTGCGAGTAATCGCGTTAATGTGCTGTTTTGTTTCAAAATGTCAGCCACCCTAGAATTTCAAACTGCTCTATCTCAGCCATCTTTTAAGATAGAGGTAAACCAAAAAATGCTCTGGAATCCTTGTATTAAGGCCTAACACGTAATTAAAAATAAATTTGAATTTTTAACTTTTTTGTATATTTATTTTAGTTTTAAATTTTTAAATGGCCGCCACCTTGAAACAAAAGGGCGGACGAAGCTGGCCAATGAACTTGGTCGAGACATTTGTGAGCTTAATACACACAATTGGTTTCATCGAAATTGATTTATAAATACGAGCGTTATCGTATGATATAGGTCAGATATATATATATATATATATAATAATGATAAATAATATTAGCAAATATGCCTATACATCTAACATTTTTGGGGGCTCGGATGCCGGGATTATTAAAAAGTAAAAGCCACTAGTAGTGGAATTGGAAACCAAACGTAAAGTATTGTAACACGCCAGTATCAAAAGTTCGGTTACGAATCAGCAAGGTGAAACCGTAATCGTATCACTTCAAGTACAATTTTTGAAAGATAAGCATGGGAACTCTCAATAAAGCTAAGAGAATCGACCTAATAAACCTCTGCGAGGAATGCGGAACTGAAGCACCAGAAAAACCGACAATTCCTGTCCTAATAAAGTTGATCAAGAGTTGGGAGAGTTACGGAGAAGATTTTATAGGAGATCGATTGGAAGTAGTGATAGCAAGTAGAAAAGAGAAAGAAGAAAGAGAAGAGAAAGAGAAAGAGAAGAAATTACAAGCAGAACTGGAAGAGAAGAAATTGCAAGCAGAACTGGAATAGAAGAAATTACAAGCAGAACTGGAAGAGAAGAAACTGCAAGCAGAACTGGAATAGAAGAAATTACAAGCAGAACTGGAAGAGAAGAAATTACAAGCAGAGATTGAAGAAAATAGATTGAAATTGAAAATGGAAATGGAAATGGAAGAGAGAAAATGGAAAATAGAATCGGAGCAGAATTTTGAAATTAAGAAATTACAGATACAAGAAAATTCAAGAGAACATATTAATGAAGACTCAAAGACAAATCCAGGTAAGCAATTTGAATTGCTTAGATTATTAACTAAATATGATAGCTCGAATGATATCAGTTTATACTTAGCTATGTACGAAAGGCAAATGGCGCAAACATGCATTGATAAATTTACGATATTGATTCAGTAAAGTGACTGTTTATATATCATTTACTTACATTTAAATACTGATACATTAACAAGAGACGGACTGCGATTTAATAATAGGTAGAGAAGCAGTAGAAGGTATGACGTTAAAAGTAACGGAAGAAGGTGTTAGAATAACAAGCGGCAACACAGTAAGAGTAGGATATATTAAAATAAGAGAAAAAATAAGAAAAGTAATAAAACCATGTAAGCTGAATAAAACAAAAGATGCAGGATTATCCGATGAATGGAATGTTGACTATCAATCTCCAGAACAAAATTACGAAAGTAGTAGTCCTGCACATGGTAGAAAAGACTATGTGAAAGATCGCAATAGGAATTTCGATCATAAGGGAAAGAACAGAAATTTTAATAGACCATTTGATAACAGAAGCGATAATAGATATCAAAATGCGCTACACAAGATATACACATGGCTGTAGGATTTCAGTTGAAACACTTCACGTAAATTATCATCAAATGAACTGACACTCTATTATTGTCCATGACTTTGATGCGCGAGTTGTAAATAGTTTGAATCGTGAGATTTGGCTAAGAGCCAGTGTTCTAATTTTTATTATGAAGCGAGATATAAAAGGAATATGGCTGGAAAAGGTATTATTAGGCCTCGCCGGATTGTTGTAAGCTAAATTGTGGTTATATAGTTTTTACTAAAAGTGTATTAGTTGAAATTAAAGTTAGTATTCTGTTGTTCATCGATTATTTGTCATATTGGTTCAGTAAAAGTGACTATTTATATATCAATTACTTACATTTTTGGGGGCTCGGATGCCAAGACTATCTCTATAATAAAACCGTATGTCATGTGACTTTCCTCAACAGTTCCGAAATGTCCGTTTCACTGTTTCATATGCCAGGCAGCCATTTTTATTCAAAATTATTTTTTCTAATAAAACTGCATAAAAGTTACATTTTTAGAAAGATCGTTCAAAATAAATTAATATTTGAGAGATGACTTACGTTCAATTATGTATACATTTTGCAATAACTTCAGTTTCAATTAGGTTCGCTGTTCAAATTCTCTATCTATGAAAGTAAACAAAGAAAAAAGATTCATTCGTTGTGAACGTTTAAAATATTAAACCATGAATTTTTGGACCGCTGCCTGGTGTAAAAAAAAATAATCAGCACCAGTGAGACAGTCAAAGTTTACCATAATTCTGTTCCATACAACTCAACTTCCTTCGGATCTTTTCTTGATGTAAGTTGAACTCCGTGGTTGAACTCATGTAATAATATTTAATGGATCAAATTTCGAAACAAATTGTCAGCTTTTATTTTTCGTGTGTATTAATTAGAAACGATATTTTAATTTTGAAATCAAATGTTTTGATTTATGATAATATTTCTTATTTATCTATTTTCTATTTTAAAGAAAAATGTGAACGTCATGTATTTTAAATTGGAACAGCTGTCACGGACGCACCAGGGTTGGCGGAATTTTTGTTTTGCGCCATTTTGGCGAGAAAATCCCATTTTCAGGTACCTATTAGAGATTACTAAAACAGCATATACTTTTATTTTATTATGAAATAGTTTATTTTATATTAAAAACACACACACAATGATTAATTTATTATAAAGTGGGTTAAGTGGTTTTTGTCAAGAAAGATGAAATACATAACAACAAAAAATATGCGAAATGCCACCACGATCGCAAAAGTTCTTGATTTGTCTATTAGATTTTTCCGGTTTGGCAAAGGATTAAGGAAAAAAATAAATTATGAATAAAAATAATTTGTTACAATGCTTAACATACATTTAAGGGCGACCAAACTGGTCGCCAGTGGCGGCTAGTTAAAAGTAAGAGCCACTAGTAGTGAAATGGAAACCGAACGTAAAGTATTGTAAAACGCCAGTATCAAAAGTTGGGTTACGAATCATCAAGGTGAAACCGTAATCGTATCACTTCAAATACAATTTTTGAAAGAAGGGAACTCTAAACAAAGCCAAGAGAATTGATCTAATAAACCTCCGCGAGGAATGCGGAATTGAAGAAACAGAAAAACATACAATACCTGTCCTAATAAAGCTGATCAAGAGTTGGGAGAGTTACGAAGAAGATTTTATAAGAGATCGATTGGAAGTAGTGATAGCAAGTAGAAAAGAAAAAGAAGAAAGAGAAAAGAAAGAGAAAGAGAAGAAATTACAAGCAGAACTGGAAGATAAGAAATTACAAGCAGAAAGAGAAAGAGAAGAGAAGAAATTACAAGCAGAGATTGAAGAAAATAGATTGAAATTGAAAATGGAAATGGAAATGGAAGAGAGAAAATGGAAAATAGAATCGGAGCAGAATTTTGAAATTAAGAAATTACAGATACAAGAAAATTCAAGAGAATATATTAATGAAGACTCAAAGACAAATCCAGGTAAGCAATTTGAATTTCTTAGATTATTAACTAAATATGATAGCTCGAATGATATCAGTTTATACTTAGCTATGTACGAAAGGCAAATGGCGCAAACGGGCATTGATAAAAAAGAATGGGTAAATTATTTAATTAATCTAATGCCGTTAGATGTGATCAATATAATAACAAGGGAAAACGAACCTGAAATTCACGATTATGATTATATAAAAAATATTCCACTAAAACGCTACAAGCTATCACCAGAGGAGTTTAGGCGGAAATTTTTCTCATCTAAAAAGGAGCCATCAGCCAATTGGCGAGATTTCGCTTATGAGATAAAAGTGTATTTTCAACAATGGATTGAAGGCCTTCACGTAAATAACTTTGAAGATTTGGCGGAATTAATTGTTGTTAATCAAATCAGGCATAATTTACCTACGGAAACAAAAACACATTTCATAGAGGAATTATTAGTAATAAAGAAAATTGATGACTTAGTTAATAAATTAGAAAATTACGAAACAGCGCAAAGGGTTTACAATAAACAATCAGTTAAGGATACAAGTAGCGATTTTGATGACAGAAGATCGCGAGTGGCTGATTACGCCAATTTGAAAAGACGCCAAATTGACAATAGACACAGTATGAATTATGGAAGCAAAGAGTCGCATATAATCTGTTTTGCGTGTGGCAACCCTGGTCAAGTGAGTGCAAAATATACCATGGCGAATAATACAGAACAAGAATATTCACATTTTTACCCGCAACGTAATCAAATTTGGCGAGAAACAAAATATCAAAATGAGACCCAAAACGCGCAAAGAAAAATAATTAATATGGGCATGTTAAATGGTAAAAAAGGAAGAATCTTAGAAATTAGCGGAATAAAAACAAGCGTAATAATTGACACAGGAAGCGATATTTCAATCGCCAGTTCAGGATATCATACTGCAATAAACGCGCCAAAACTAACCAGAGACAATGTATACATATCAGACATAGGTGGAGAAGATATTAAGCCAACAGGTTTTTTCTGGCATAAAGTCTACGTGGATGAAACAGAAATCCAGGATAAATTTTACGTGGTACAAGAGGCGGACTGCGATTTAATAATAGGTAGGAAAGTAGTAGAAGGCATGACGTTAAAAGTAACGGAAGATAGTGTTAGAATAACAAGCGGCAACAAAGTTCGAGTTGGATACATTAAAATTAACGAAGTACCGACAAAAATTAATGAAGCAAGTATAAACAACGATAATCGAGGTTATGAAGATATGGTTAAAATCGACTGCGTAAATGACGGGGTGAATTTGACACAGATTACGAATTTAGTGAACAGAAAGAAAATAAGGAGATTAATGAAACCGTATAACCGTATAAGCCGAATAGGACAAAAGATACTGGATTATCCGATGAATGGAATGTATCTCCAGAAGAAAATTATGTAAGAAAAAATTAGATTATAAGATTAAGTAAACAAATTCGTAAAGAAAATAAGATTAAGTAGAAAGCAGTAGTCCTGCACATGGTAGAAAAGACTATGTGAAAGATCGCAATAGGAATTTTGATCATAAGGGAAATAACAAAAATTTTAATAGGCCATTTGATAACAGAAGCAATAATAGATATGGTCAGAGATATTTTAAACAGTCATTTAACCATCGAAATAACAATAAATATGGATATGGGAAACAGCCCAACGAACACAGAACTTGCGGGCCGCTGATGGCTACGTTAGCTTTGGCCCAAACTAGGAGATGAGGGGCCGCTATCGTTTGCCGTTACGGCAACTTAAAAAAACTGTCACGCCGGCCACAATGTGGCCGCAATAGAATTGGCCATAACTACATTAAGATGCCCATAACTGTGCCACAAGTGGTTAATCATAACTGACAGATAGCCTAAAACTGGCCTCAATTATACTTTAAGTGGCAATTATTAATGAAAACTAGCCACAGTTTGGCCATTAACGATCATCGTGAATAAAATCTAGCCAGAAGATCGCCACAGCCATGCCTTCTGCGTTTGTTAAGAATAAAAGCTATCCCAAAGCTGGCCATAAATGTTAATTTATTGGACATTATAAATGTAAACTAGCCTTAAGCTAGCCACTTTGTTGCCATCAATAAGCATCATTAATGAATGCAAGCCGAAAGCTAACCACTTTGTTGCCATCAATGGGCATAATTAATGTATGCAAACCGAAAGTTAACCACTTTGTTGCCATCAATGGGCATCATTAATGAATGCATGCCGAAAGAGAGCCACTTTGTTGCCATCAATGGGAATCATTAATGAATGCAAGCCGAAAGCTAGTCACTTTGTTGCCATCAATGGGCATTATTAACGTATGCAAGCCGAAAGCTAACCACTTTGTTGCCATCAATGGGCATCATTAATGAATGCATGCCGAAAGAGAGAGCCACTTTGTTGCCATCAATGGGAATTATTAATGAATGCATGCCGAAAGCTAGCCACTTCGTTGCCATCAATGGTAATCATTAAAGAATACATGCCGAAAGCTAGCCATTTCGTTGCCATTAATGGGCATCATTAATGAATGCAAGCCAAAAGCTAGCCACTTTGTTGCCATCAATGGTAATCATTAAATAATGCATGCCGAAAGCTAACCACTTTCTCGCCATCAATGGGCAACATTAATGAATGATAGCCCAAAGCTAGCCATATTCATGCCACTATTGGATATCATGATGGAAGCTGGCCAGAATTATACTTTTTATGGTCCTCAAAAAAGTAAAGTTGAGCAAGAAAGGCCCATTTTTACTCCTTTGGCAGGGACAATTTTTTCTTTTTTTTAAAAAAGATATTTTGAACTTCAGAATCTAAATTTACTGGTCCATAATTTTTGTCTGAAAACTCTAAAATTCAAAATTTGAAAAAAAAAAATAATAATCTATTTGAATATTTTTTTTAACAAGAGCTCATAACACCAGCCTGACTTTTATACATACATGTTTCACTTTATTATTATATTTTTCAGTTAAAAACTACAATGGTGTTATAAGCACCCCATATTAAAAATGTCAAAATAAATAAAATCGAAAGTGTTTCAGATCTTGTATAGCATATTTTCAATCTGCAAGCAAAAAAAAAAAAGTGTCCCAATGGAGGCAAAAATTGGCCTTATCCACTCATCTCATTAGATTGGAATAAAATGCCATATGGTTACGATTTAGTTTTTAATATTATTCTGAAAAAGTTGCAAAAGCCATATTTGTAATTAATAAAAAAAGGTTGATAACACAAGGTGTAAAATATATATTGAACGTTAAATTACCAATGATGGTGAGAATAAGGAAAAAAACTTATTTTCTTCAATTTTTAATTAAATTATAGGTTTAACCACTCTATTCAAAGGAGTAAATTTTTAAATAGTTTCTTCAAGCTAATTCACCAGGTGGATCGTCCAGCCCTTTTTCAAAGCAAATAAAAAACACAGAATGTTAAATGAGATACCATATGAAATGATTTTTAAGCGACTTCTGACATAGTACACTCACATTTCTTTAAAACATGTATTTTGGTTAAAATTGCAAGTAACTGAAAATTAAATAGGCATTGTTTTCAGAAATGAAATGATTACCTCAAATTACTGTTGCCACAAAAATTAAATTCTGCAACAATGATTATAAAAAAAAATTTCAATAAAGATGAAGTGGACATAGTTGCTGCAACGGTTTATTTTATATTTATGATAAAAAAGCAAAATTTTAATTCAAATGCTCAATTTATTTTTCTTTATCCCATTTTTTTTTTCCAAAACATTATGTCACCCTCTAATGCAGTTAAAATACAATATTTATATATATATATATATATATATATATATATATATATATATATATATTGCTATTTTCGGTCAGTTTTTACTGTAACTTTGGTGGAATAAATGGGATTATATTCTGGCTTTATTTTTTTTTTTAGAAGTTCAAACATGCATCTAAAAAATATTAGACTGCAGTGTAAAATCTTCACACAGGCCCACTAGTATATATTATTTCTGTTGTCAACATCCCCTTTTCTCAGAAAATACAAAATGCACAACACTGAATGAGATGCCATAAGAAAGGATTTTGAACCAGCTTCTGATATAGTGCACTTACATTTCGGCAAAACATTTTTTGATTAAAAATTGCTGTTAATTAAAAATTAAATCTGCATTGTTTTCCTAAAAGAAAAGGTTTTCCTTAAATTAGTGTTGCCACAAAAATACAATGCCACATTATATAATGCTCAAAATGATTATAAAAAATAAATACTACAAAAAAGATAAAGTGGGACATAGTTGTTGCATGCGTTTATTTTATGACTAAAAAGCCAAATTGAAATGCTCAATTTATTTTTCTTTGTCCCATGCTTTTTCCGAAACAGATGATGTCATCCTCTAAAGCAGTTAATTAGCTATATATATATATATATATAGTCTTTGCTATGCTCGATCAGTTTTTACTGTAACTGTGATGGAATAAAGGAGATGATATTCTGGCTCGACTAACGTTGTTTAAAGATAGTTTCAGTCATTAATTTTCCTTTAGAAGTTTAAACCTGCATCTAAAGAGTATTAGATATTGCTAAAAAGTATTAGACTGCAGTGTGAAATCTTCGCACGGGTCCACTGGTGCTTTTATAATACAATTTCTTACGGGGATGTTTCTTCCAATTATCCAACTGGAAAATAAAACAAAAACAAAAATCCAGGAATTTTATTTTATAAAATTGGTAAAATGTTGACATTACTGAATTTAAGAATTTTAATATTTTTTCAAAACAGTAGTGGCAGTAGATCTTCTAGAACATGGCAAGTTCGCCATTCATACATTTTTTTTTTTTAAATGGACTAAAACATTGCTCATAAATAATAATATATCATTGTTTTTATTTTTTAAAGATTAGCAAGTAATGAGTACTGAATTATTATTATTATTTTTTTAATCTATTACCAATAAAGAAATCTTTAAAATATTTTTCTTTCCAGCAGGAGGTATGTGACCTTTTGACTAACAAAATTTCAAACTGATTTATACAATATTATGTGCATTAAAATTTTAATCTCAACTTTTAATAAGATTATGGCAAAATTTTTATTAAAATATTCAGAAGTTTTTATACAGCAAATTATTTTTAATACCTGATCTCCAAGCAATGCTAATTTATAATCAACCAACAAAATAGTATAAACAGTTTATCAGGCTGTCAGTTTTTAAAAATTTAGCCTACATAAAACATTTTTATTGAATTATATCTTAACCTGTAAAAAGAAGGGAGAATGTTCTTAGAACAAGAAAGAAGAGGAAAATATATATAGTACATCCTTTTTAACATCACTTGCATAAATAAATAAATACATATATAAACAATAGAACTGGTGTTTTTTTTTCATATAAATTTTATTTTTCACAAATGTAAAACAAACCAACCAAAAAAGCATTTATTTATGTATTTACAAGATGCTCAAAATTTATCAGAAATATTTTACAAGAAAATTTAATCCTGTTACAATTAAATTTCTGATGTTTCTTAATTTAAGTTGAGAAAGGACAGCTGAAAATCTACAGTCATCTTCATAGAGAACTTTTTTCTTTCCAGATTTTTATTCTTCTTCTTCTGAAAAATAAAAAATAAATTTTACAAAACAAAATTTAAATGCCTTACTTTAAAAACACCACTTATTAATCAGCCATTTATAAATATAATCGGAACAGAAATTATAATTTAAAAAAACTATTTACAAAAAGCTTTGTAGTTTAAGTTATTTGTACACCATGAAACTATTTTATTGCAGTATACCTATATTTCAGGGTTGTCGAATGACACCTTTTTTTTTTTTTTTTTTTTTTTTTTTTTTCCCTTCTAGGTACGAAACTGCATTTCATGGTGGCAATTTTATGTTATATCATATTCTTTTATTTCTTTTTGCACCCATGTTAACAATAATATTGTTTCTATTTTTATGTGTTAAGAGCAGGGGGGGGAGGTGCTGTATACAGTGGAACTCCAGTTATACGTTTTGCCCGGGACGTATATACAAAACGTATAACTCAGTAAAACGTACAACTCAATCGATGGTCTACCAATTTTTTTTTTTTAATATATTGCAAAAATTTTGTTCCACTGAGGTGTTTCAGTTACCTTTTATAACAAAAACGGAAGTTTCATAAGTATTAATTCATCCATGACATAAATTTTTGGAAATGGAATAGAGTAGAAAAGAGGTACATAAAATTAATATATCATAAAAGCTTTAATAGAAATATTTTTAATACACATAGAGTACTTAAAAGAGATCATTGAAATCGCCTTGACATGTAAATCATTTATCAAAACACATTTCAGTAGTTTACTGAATCTTGTTGAAATAATCACGAATCCTCGATTGTTTCTTTTCGGCAGAGCCGACATTGAACAGCAAACTTTGCATTTTGGTTAACAATTCAGCCCTGTTATCGTTACTGCTTTTACTACTGTCGAACGGCTTTTCAAAGGCCCTCAGAGCAGCCCCGAAGTTTGAGAGGGATCTTTCAAATCAGACTCATCCGACGCGTCGTCTGTGTTTCCGGTTACAAAATGTATAAATGAGGCAAAATTTTGTCCGAGGACGCAAAAACGTAACATATAACTGAGGGAAATGTGTAACTCAAAATGTATAACTCAGCTAATTTTTAATAGCAAGCGCCCGGGACCGCTGAGTTGAAACGTATAACTGAGGGCAGGGTTGTTATGATTTATCCCAACCCAAAATTTCAACTTTAAATTATATAGGTAATATATTTCTTAATGTCAGTACACCAGTAGTAAAGTTTATCACCAACCACCCCAAGGGAAAAAAGTCTTAATTCTTCCAATGACAATTTTTAAAACAAATAACTGTAACTTAATTTTCTATAAGTATATGTAACTATCACAAACACAAAAACTAATTTTTTTCCCATTAAAAAAAATACTTTGATGTATAATCCTACAGTTGAAACTCATAACAAAATACCACATATGCTGAGAATCTTAATTTAATGATGTAGACATGTAGAATTATTTGGTATATTCTATTAATTAGTTATAATAAAAAATACTTTACAGCAAATATTTTTTTCCCCATTTCTGCGAATTTTGTTATACCCAGTTTCAATTGCAAAAATTTTGCTGAATTAAATATAAACTACCACCCAACTTAATTCAATAACAACATAAACTAAGGGAAAACCTAAATTTCCTATTTACCTCGGGCTGAGGAAATTTTGGAATACAAACAACTCAAAAAAAAAGAAAAAAAAAAAAAAAAGAAAAAAAAATTGCAATCCATCATTAATCAATATGTTTCAGAATGAATTTTTTCTAGAGAAAATATTTATTATATATAGGCAATCACTTCAATTAAAATGAATAAAGATACTTTATCCTTAACAAAATATTAGTTTAAAACTAATAATAAAAACTAAGTAAAAGTATACTAGTCTGATTCAGCACTGGTATTAGTATAGTACTTCTATAATTTCATTGTTAAAACTATTACTAATAATCAATTTATCTAAAAGCAAAACATAATTTTGATTGTCATTCATTTATATATTTTTGTAATCAAATAGTTACTTTAAACTGTACTTAGTAGTAAGTACATTTTTTTTAAACATTCTGAACCACCTCTAACTTAAAAAACTCTGATAAAACCCAAAAAACCCTGATAAAACCCCAAAAACCCTGATAAAACCCAAAAAACACTGATAAAACCCAAAAAACACTGATAAAACCCAGTGGGTTGGGTTTTTTCTGAAAAAACCCGGGCATTTAAGAACCCTGACTGAGGGAAACATATAACTGAGGGAAATGTACAACTGAGGGAAATGTACAACTGAGGGAAACGTACAACTGAGGGAAACGTACAACTGAGGGAAACGTACAACTGAGGGAAACGTACAACTGAGGGAAACGTACAACTGAGGGAAACGTACAACTGAGGGAAACGTACAACTCAGGTAACGTACATCTGGAGTTACACTGTATATTAAACACTTTATCTCTGTGTTAATCACTAAAACAAAATAAAAACAGGCTTTCTATAAATTCTTTTGAATAACTTCAAATATATAAATTCAAATTCTTTACATATGATGCATAGCATCAAATTATCATCTTGAATGAGCTATGGGTGCTCTTTCTTTCATTTCATAAAAGTCGAATTGCCCACTTTGGGAAATGTTCTAGAATTTGCATTGCTAGAAACCAGCAGTTCTTTATTTTTTCACATATAACTTTTACTTGAAAATGGCTTCGTAAAGTAGGAAAATACATTGTGTACCTCCAAGCTATAAATCTGATATCATCACTCATAAAACAATGGCATTTTACATACGGTTTTTGTTTCCCAGAAGGGTAACACGTCTGCCACTGAATACTTAACATATTTTGAATGATTATTATTGCCGACCCATGAAAAAAGCATTTTTTAATATTGTTTTTGGTTGTTCACTCGACAACATTAAATGATTTTCTTTATCTTTTTTCGTTACAAATATTTTTTTTTTCAATTATACAAATTTTTAATGAATAATTACACAATTATGTTTTGGATATTAAATACAAATACTACAGGAAAAGTTCTTTTCAGAATGAAAAAAATATTATGCCATAGTTTTTCCCTCATAATGAAAAAGGGCAGGGTGCTCCTGCAAATAAGAGACACTTCAGCTGAAAAAATGGGCACTTTAATGAAAAGTGCTTTTTAGTGCTTTTCGTAAGTAATAGCTTAATTATTTTAAAGTCTTCTTTCAATTTTAATATTTACATATAAACATTTTTCTGTTAAAAAGTTTTTGTAAATTTTATTATTAGGCCTTTTTAAAATTTGGCAAAAAAAATCGGCCAGTTCAAACTATGAATTAAAACTTTATTCAGCTAATGGAATTCTGAATAAAAGATCCTACAAACTCTACAAAATTTGTCGAATTAAAAAAAAATTATTGAACTTTGCACACTACAATAGTTAAGTATGTGCCGGCAAAAAATGGTTAAATTGCTAAGTATAGTTTTTGATCCTATAAAGCTTATAATGTACAGATTTTGATATTTGATATTTTTTTTTTTTTTTTTACCCAAAAATTTTGTTTTAAAAAATATTTATTATTCCAAAAGACATTTCCTTGAGATCAATTTGCACACTGAAGTTTTTTCAAGCATTTCTATGCTGCCTAACTAAAAAATAGCCATTTATTTCAGGAACATTTTTCTTTAAAACAATTTACTAAAAAATATCTTAATATTTACTATCTCCAAAAAAAAAAAAAAAAAGAAAAAGAAGAAGAAAAAAAATTCTGGAACACAAATTAGTCCCTTTTTCTCACAAATTTCAATACAGCGTTCTAAGAAAAATAAATGTTCTTTCGTGACCAGGGACCGATTTAGAAATTTGGGGGCTCTGGGCACAGATGTGTATGCCCCCCCCCCTCACACAGATTCTTTGAATAACAAAAATATAATATCGAAAGCAGTACTTATTAAGATAACCATTATTGACTTTGATAATTTCTTTAAAATATTAATAAAAAAATTAAATTCAATAATTATTAATTTACTTTTAAATAATTATTTGATAATTATGAATCTTTAATGGAATTTTATAATAAACTGTGTGGTGCTGATTACCTTTCTCTATGAAAGTCCATATATCTGGAATGGTAAAGTATGCAACAACTAATAATAAATTTACCGCAGTCGGTTTTACGCTTAGTTAAGCAATGAAAAAATCCATATTTTTATTACTTGATATTTGATTTAAAAGAAATTTAAAAAACATAGATTTGAGCTTTCAGCTCCTCTCCAGAATCTTACATCTTTTGCAAAATATTTTGGGCAAAACATAAGAATGTTTTAAAAATACCTTAAGTTGAAATATCATTTTTAAAGTTTCTTAAAAAAAAGGGTCAAAGAAAGTATTAAAGAAGGTCCCTTTCTCTAAAGAACCTGCTTTATTTTTAATTTGTTAAAAATTATACATATAATCAAAATCCAAATTAATTTATATGACGGCATATTAAAAAAAAAAAAAAAATGTTAATTTAGAGGTCACAAGATCAAATAATTTTATCACCCTCTCCCCTCCTCTTCTAGATACATACCATTAAATTAAAAAAAAATTATTTAGCATAAATCTGTGTAATCTTAAGTATTGTCAAAGTTCATGAAAGTTAAAAACCCCGTTAACAAAAATTATTTGACACATTTCAGCAAAACATTAAAAAATATTCAAACAATCTTTTTCTATTAAATGTTGCATTTCATAAATTTAAATTAATTTAATTTTTATTAAATGTAGGTCGATTAGATTCACTATATTTCCAGAGGTGTCACAATTACAATAATCACAAAACTGAATCATCACTCTTGAAACAAATATTAAAACATTTAAAGCAAACATTTTTTAAGCACATGAGCTGAAGCATCAAAATTTCCAGTAATTTGATGGACCCATTGTACAAGATGTTTGCATTTCATGAAACTCTGCTAAACTGTTTTAACAAACTGTAAAATAACAGTTTTGAATAAAAGGATTTTATTAAAAATGAACAATTCCTATGCAATTGGTAACAGACTAAGATTTTTTTTAATGATAACTTTTTGAATACAGTTTTGTTAAAATATTACTAACTAAATTTTAATATGAAAAAGTTTATAAAATGATTTTTTGGCTGTTTAAAAGATATCGCCAAATTTGTCAGCCCATTGTGGTAAAAAATCTTAAACTTAGTCAATGGATTGCCGAAGAAAAAAAAAATTCACAAAATTCTACAATCAGTCACGGAAAAAAATCACGAAATTTGTTAGTCAATCATGATAAAAAAAATCTTTAAATTCTTCAGGTGCTTGAGAAAAAATATATATATGAAATTCGTCAGTGGATTGTCAGAAAAAATCGAGAAATTCTTCAACCAGACGCGGTAAATAAATCACAAAAATCGTTCATCGGTAGCAAGAAAAAATTACGAAATGCGCCTGTCAATCAAGGGAAAAATCTAAAAATTATTGTGAAATTCGTCAGTCTATCGAGAGGAAAATCACAGAATTCTTCAATCAGTCACAGGAAAAAATCGCAAAATTCTTCAATAAGTCGTGGAAAAAAAATTGCGAAACTTTAATTGCCACTCGCCATGTGACAATTAAAGTTGTAAAAGTGGCGATTAAAAAATTGTCATTGATTGCTACCCCTACGCGGTCACTTCCCAGTTACACATTCCATTGTAATCCTTGACCAACTGACGAATTTTACGATTTTTTTTTTTTACCAAGAATGTGTTAAGAGCTTTGCGATTTCGCCCCCCCCCCCCCCATTTGTTTGACGAATAGCACAATTTTTTTCACCCCTGACTATCTAATTTCATGATAATTTCACACTTGACCAACTGGCAAATTTTGCAGGTTTGTTACATGATGGATCAACGAATTGCACGATTTTTCCCCTGATCAACTGACAAGTTTCACCTCATAAACGACAGAAGAATTTCATGATTTTTTTTTCTTATGATTGACTGACAAATTTCTAAAATTTTCCGTGCTACCCGATTGACAAATTTCATGCTTTTTTTTTTCCTGCTATCAATTGGCTAATTGTTCAGTTTTTTCTTGTGACCAATCAGCAGATTTACGTGTTTTTTCCCTGCAGCTTACTAGCGAAATTTGCAGGAGTTTTTCATGCGACCGACTAAAGAATTTCCAGACTTCAAGATTTTTTTCATGCAATTGATTAACAAATTTAGCTATATTCTCCTGCAACCGATTGACGATCATTGTGATATTCTTCCCGCGTCTAACTGACAAAATTTACGTGGTTTTTTCTTTCGACCGACTGACGAATTTTGAGATTTTTTTCCCTACAACCGATCTATACGAAAAAAAAAAGGCATTCTGGTATTGAAAAAGAAAAAAATACTGCAATTCCGGTACATAACTGGAACACAATCACCCCTGACAAATAATCCATGATCATATTCTAAAAAAATTAATGTGATAATAGACTTTCTGATTTTTAGAAAATTTTCCTGAATTTTGACTTTTTCCCTATTCTTAGCATGAGCACTTTGCTGGTATAAAACTGATTTATACAAAAATATGTTTCTATATGATGATTATACTTTATCTAGAAAATTTGAAACATTAGTCAGTACTTAAAAAGTGGCTATTAATGAAACCGAGTCTATTGGCAATTGGCTACTAATCAGATTTCCCAGTTTTCACCTATATTGATCGGTTGCGAGAAAAAATGATGAAATTCGCCAGTCGATCAAGTGGAAAATCTCATACATTGTGAAATTTGTTAATTGGTCGTGAAAAAAAATCCCATTTGTCAGTCAGTCGCAAAATTAGTCAATTGGTCACGGGAAAATATCGCAAAATTCTATTGATAAGTGGGGATAATAAACAAACCAGTTCAAAATATATCTTTTGAACAGGATGCAAGAGTGCTCTTTTAGAGAACAGTGTGACCTTTTTAAAAATATTTCCCTCCGGCTACCCTTTAGTTCTAGAGTTAACGCTATATTCATTACTAATAAAAAATTTTAAATCTCATGTACAGTGAAGTTGCGACAACATATATTACTAATGACATGTATTCAGTACCAAAAGAAAAGCACATGGGCCTCCGCCTGGATATAAATCTGTTAGAAAAGTTCTAAAAGCTGGACTTATAACTATGTATGGAGCAAATTTCCAAAGACTCTCCATAAAGGTGATATCTCAAAATATATCTTTTGTAAAGTTATTGACCAGGGCTTGAAATTCAATTTTTCCAAGGAGGGGAGTCTCCCTACCAACATTTTTAAATGGAGGGGAGTTCTAATGTTTGTTAGGGAGAAAAAAAAATCTTTAAACCCCACTATTATTTTACGTGCTATTTAAAGAATTACATTAATGCAGACGTGACAAAATACCATTGAAAAAATTAAGTCAACTGAGAATGATTATGTAAAATGTTTATTTTTATTATAAAAAAGGGAAGAAAGTTAAGTTTTATATATGCAGTGTATTTTTCAAGTTCCATTAAATGTGTTAGGGACCCTTAACAATTAGGTTGTTAGATAAATTTCTGACTTTAGATTTTACTTGATTGAGATTCACCGATCGATCGCGGAAAAGACGCAAAGTTCATCGATCGATCGCGAAAAAAACGCAAAGTTCGTCGATCAGTCGTGGGGAAAATGCAAAGTTCGTCGATCTGTTGCGGGAAAAATGCAAAGTTCGTCGATCTGTCACCAAAAAACGCAAAGTTTGTCGATCGATTGCAGAATAAACACAAAGTTCGTCGATCTGTCCCCAAAAAACGCAAGGTTCGTCGATCAGTCGCTTAAAAAACACAATGTTCGTCTATCTGTCGCAGAAAAAACGCAAAGATCGTTGATCAGTCGCGGAAAAAAATGCAACGTTCGTTGATCTGTCGCGGAAAAAATGTAAAGTTTGTCGATCTGTCACCAAAAAACTCAAAGTTCGACAATCAGTTGCAGAAAAAAGCAAATTTCGTCGATCGATTGCGGAATAAACTCAAAGTTCGTCGATCTGTCCCCAAAAAACCCAAGTTCGTTGATCTGTCGCGGAAAAAAATGCAACATTCGTTGAACAGTTGCTTAAAAAATGCAAAGTTCGTCGATCAGTCGCGGAAAAACACAAAGTTCGTTGATCTGTCACGGAAAATCACAAAGTTCGTCGATCAGTCGCGGAAAAAACACAAAGTTCGTCAATCGGTTGCGGGAAAAAAATCACGAAATTTATCGTTCGGTTGCAGGTAAATTAAATAATGCAAATTTCTCCGAAAATGCTGAAATTTTTTGGACGGGATTTCAAAATTTTCGGCGCGAATCCCGCCCTGAAATTCAAGCCCTGTTGACAGAACTGTAAACTGTTTGTCAATGCGATAGTTTAAAAAATATATCTTAACCCAAAATAACGTGTCTTTGGTGTGTATGTGTCAGTGCTTTATGAAACGTCGTTTGCATTTCTATAAAAGATGAAATTGCACTCCTATATATACAAGGACATCTCCCTGTTTTTTGTTTTTTTTTAAATTCCCACAGAAATTTTTGATCTGCTGAAGATTCGTTGCAGAACATTGCTAAATATTCTGCTTTGGGGCCCAACATATTTTGAGTGATTATTATTGCAGACCCATGAAAAAAGCAATTTAATATTGTTTTCGGTTGTTCACTCAACAACATTAAATGACTGGATTTTTTTCAAGGAAAAAAAAATCACGAATGCTTCGTATACGCCACATTGGTAGATATGATAAGCTACGGCTACCGAAGGCAGTCTTATTTCACTGCCGATTCCAGGCTCTCGTGAGCCTATAACCAAAAAGGGCCGGTTTACCTGGACACCTCTAAGGTGGTGCTCTTCGGTCAGGGGAGAAGTGGGGGCCTAAGCATCCTGCGCTTCATTACCCTTTCCCAAATGAATGACGACAGAGGTCGCTGCAATGATACGGTGGAGCCCAAACTCAGAGGACACCACCACAACACACTTGGGCGGAATGCCAGAAGTGAACAACGGCTCCATAGCCGGGATCCCGTAAAGGAAACCGAGTCCTCGGCCAATGTTGAACACTCCCATGACCCATTAATGTAACCACATCTTCCAATTATCAAACGCTGCACTGGTAGATATAGATAAATTTTATTTTTAAACATGTATAAGCCCGAAATTGTGGTATTTGTTAAATGTTTTTTTCACATATACAATTTTTTTAATGAATGAAAATTACACAATGGATACTAAATACAAATACTAGGAAAAGTTCTTTTCAGCATAAAAAAATTATTATATGCCACATTTTTATTGTAAAAACTTGATATTTGAGTAATTTTAATTATTTTTTCAATTAATTTTCAGCAATGAAATTCACATGAAATTACTGAATAATAAACATGCAAATTTTTACATTGCTAACTAAGCGTAACCAAGCTTCCAGACTTGGACATTTTTCACTCTGTTGGTTTTACGCTTAGTTAGCAATGTAAAAATCCACATGTTTATTACTTGATATTTGATTTAAATCAAAAATTTATAAAACATGGATTTGAGCTTTCAACCCCTCTCCAGAATCTTACATTTGCAAAATATTTTGGGCAAAACATAAGAATATTTTGAAAATACCTTAAGTTTAAAAAATGATTTTTTGGTCACTTAAAAGATATCAGTTAACAGCTTTTTTATTATAGTTTTAATGGTATATTGAGTATTCTTCAATTCTATAAATTACATGAATTAAATAACTTCTTTATGAAACATATAATTTATACTCATACTCATTTTATATATTCCTTTGTGATTAATTTTAAATCAAGGTGACAAGAATACTTTTGTCTTAAAAGATTTAAATCAAAGTTAACAATGACTTAATTATATTTTCCAATATATAAAACACAGTAAAAACTTTATGAAACTCACACAAGAGATAGAAATAAGGAACTCCTTTTAAACAACATTAATAAATCATTTTGAAAAACTTACTTTCAAATATTATGTTATGAAAGTTGAAACTCGCCAGAAAAATTTAAGTATGTGATGTGCATAATACAAAATTTTATTAAAGTAAAACAAAAAAACCTTTTATTTACTATTTTTCCTGTCAGTTTTCTTTCTTTTGTATTATATAATGAATTTTGAATTCAAACACACCTTACCCTGCACATGTTAAAAAATCTGCACTATAATATCAAAACTAGGCAAACTGAAGCAAACATTACTGCACACACACTCAAGTGAAAAACAGAGCTAATAGTATCAGTACATGATCATGTGCAAGATTTAAAAAAATACTTGGTAAAATTGGGAACACCAGATAAACAGTGGCAATGTATATAATGAATAATTATTTTAATGTTCAACTGGAGTCAACAATTAAACTTAAGTTTCAATTACTATGAATATATTGGTATATCAATATTATATATTAAACATGCATCTTATTTTAGCCCTCTTCTCGCTTTTTATATTTGTATCATGATCTCTCCACATTTTTGCATTAATCTCTAAAACACACAGCTTATCATTTTTAAACATTGATTTTCTATGAAAATGGAGAAATCAGTCATGCTTATGAGAAACTAGAGCTGTACCAAGTACTTGGTATATACTCGTTAATCAGCCAAATTGCAGCCGAGTAGTTGCAAGAATTTCATTTTTTAAGCATATTTAAAGACAAATTAATTTATAAGTGATCTATAAAAAGTTATTTGAATATAAATGTATAATATATGCCATAATTCATAAGAACTATTTACTCTGTACATAAAAAATTTATCTATAAAACATAGAAAAAGATAAGGAAAAAATCTCATGCAAAATTAAAGTTTAGTTTTAAAATTATATTTTTAAAAAAAAGTTATTTTTAAAACTGTTGGAAAAGACTATGATTTCAGAAAATACAATAAATGCAATTAAAAAAATTAATAATTAAATGGGCATTTCTTTTATTGTTGTAAATTTAGCCTGCCTCAGAAAAAATGTTTTCACTGCGAGCACAGATAAAATAGCATTTTAGCTGTACATTATGAAAAAATGAAAAGTAACTGTAAAGCCAATACCCTTTTTTGGTAGTTTCTTGTTATAGCGGCCTCTACAATTACTGTTATACTAAGGTTTCAGCTCTGATTTCCCCAAGATCATCGAAAAGGGGCAATTCACAAAATTCCATTCTATAAAAACATACTCTTCATTGTTAATTTTTATTTTGTTATGTTTCAAAATGTGTAGTTTGCAAACAAATTGAAACAAAAACTTTAACAGAATGACTTAAAGAAGTTATCAATAAACGTTTGGTTCAAATTTGAGTAACTAAATTTCATATTCATTACAAAATGTTATCTTTTACAAAAAAAAAAAAAAAAAAAAAAAAAAAAAAATCATCAGAGTTTCCCCCAGACAGTTTCAGAAGGGTGCTGCACCCTGCCTGCCCTTTGGTTTACAAAATAGCACCCTTTTTGCCCATCATAAAAAGAATTAGCACCCTTCTGCCCTCAGGGACACGCCAGTAGTATCCAACGCCTGTGTGCCGAACTTCAGTGGGCGCTCTACATCCATATCCCTCAGTATAAATACATAGCTGCAAACCTTTTTTTTTTTTTTTTTTTTTTTTTTTTAAGTCAAATAAACGCATTTTGAACAAGAAAAATTATTTAATAAAACATGTCTTGTTTCTATAGGATGCTTATCTGATTTCATTTATTAAGTAAAATTTCAGGTTCAAAATATTGGTATTTGATTAAAAAATTAAAAAAGGTTGACAGGTATGTAAATAGAATTCAAAATACAGTAAAAAGTGAGAAAATGGAACCTGTTTGTATCAGAATCCTGCATAAAACGGAAAAAATCAGTGTCCTGGAGAAAATAATGATACAATTACAATAGATTGAATATTTGAATAAAGCATAAAAATCTGTTTAAAATGGATTGTATGTGCGTACTAATACATAATAGATGTTAAGGAGTTGTAATAGTATAATTAAATTAAGAATTTTTTTCTTTTTGAAGTATTTTTTTCCTCAACTGAAATCTTTGGCACCTTTACTATACTTCGGCGCCTGTGAGCGCTGCACACATTGCACACTGGGTCGGCGCGTCCCTGCTTGCCCCACAGTACAAAAAGTGCCCTTTCTCCTTTTTGCATTAAAAAATTTGCTTTCATAGTAAAAACTGACTCAGTGTTGTCTTAAAAAGAGTGTCCTGATTTTTAAATATTGAAAGTGGCTTTAAAAACCAAAATAATACCTTTAACAATTAAAAATGTGCCCTTAAGAATCTGAAAAGTGCTCTCAAGAATCCAAAAAGTGCCCTTTTCTCACCAGCAGCACCCTGCCCTTTTTTAAACCTGGGGAAAAATCTGGAATCATTTTCACACAAACTTTTACTTTTCTCAAAATGGGCCCCAAGGTAAAAGCCCTGCATTATAAACTGAGCAAATTGAAAACTTACCTTTGCTTGAATGCCAAATGAGTTTAAGCCGCACAAGAATCTTCTCTAAACACCATCTACTGATGTACCACGCTTGATAGAAACTTGGAGCGAACTGCACATGGGTGAAAATGGCTAGTCCATGTTGAAAATGGAGAAGTCCGTATGCTGCCTAAGATAAAGAACGATGACTTCAGCTTCTGTTGCCGGGGACAACCAACAGTATGAATGGAATCGGCTTGGCATTCTGTCAACCGGAGTTCTTAGAAGCCTGGTTCAACAGTATCTCTGCTGTCACCGTAGTCTCCTTAAAAATATGAAAATAAATTGTAATAGGTTGCAACATTAAGCATTTATCATATTCAACTAGAAATTTAACAAGTTGGAAATTGTACGTCAAACGTTACAAACGAGGTGCGTTCGTACGCACGTTTTAGAATTAAATTCATGATATCCCGTGCGTAGAACGGGTTAAACAGCTAGTTAAGTATATATTTTATGACACTGTTCATACCAGGGCTGGGTTTTTGCCGGCAGAAAGTGGTTTTTGCCGTGCCAGTGGCAGAAAGTGGTTATAACCGGCAACAACTGGCAGAAACACATTTCGTTACATAATCTGAGACTTTTATAGTTGTATTAAATCCTTAAGTACATTTTATTCAGGATAAATAACAAATGGAATATTGTGGATAGTTTTAATTAAAAAATAAATAAATTTGTATTAGAAAAATTGAGTAATGTAACAGGTAAAATTTTTGTTATAATATGGTTGTGTAATTTTATGTATAAACAATTATTAGAGTATTTAAAATTCAGAATAGAAAACTATATCCAATACTTATTTTAAATTAAATGCTGAAAAGAAAGGAGAAATAATCAATACTTACTCAAAACTTACTTTTCTGTAATTTAACATAATAATTTAATGATAACTGTTAAAAATCTTTCTCACAGAAATGTTACACAGCTCCAAATCAAAAAACTAGACTAATTAATTCCATTTGTATTTGGAATTGCATTTAGCTTTATTTCACTGTAGTACAATTAAAAAAGAACATTGGTGGATGTTTTAATACATGTTAAGGAATGTTATTAAAGAAAATTAAAACACTAAAATATTAAATTTTGAGTGAATATTTTATTATTGTAAAATTATTTTCCTTATTCAAAATATTAGAATACTAAAATAGGTGGTTCAAAATATTAGAATACTAAAATAGGTGGTTCAAAAAATTAGAATGCTTATGAATTTTCCTGATTTGTTCAGAAGGTTGCATAAAATTATCTTCTGCGGGACTTCTTAATTTATAAAAACGCTTTGCATCATCATTGTTTTCATTTTGTGTAAAACATAGGCCATTCGTTTGACATAAAAGAGTTTACAAACATCGTATTATTGATTTGCATAAAGAAGGTCATAATCAGCAATATTTCGCCAGTTACTTAAAATGTTCTCAACCAAGTGTTAGTAGAGCAATAAAGCAGTATTCTAACGATGGACTTTTTGAAAACAAGCATTTAAATAGCGGCCGAAAGCCAAAAACTACTCAGAGAGATGATAGAAAGCTAAAGCGTATTGCTAAAATTTGTGCTGTTATAAAATGTAAAGGTGATGCTACAAAATATTAAACAATAACTATGTTTCCTCTTTTTAAACACATATTATTTACAATGCATTATTCTAATATTTTAAACCAGGTAAATGGTTATTCTACTATTTTGATTTTTTCCACGTGTGAATAATTATTTTAATTTTTGTATTATTTCTTTTAATTTTAATGCTAAAAGATTCAACAAACTATGTAGATTCTTACTGTAGATTAAAATATAATAGAATTTTTTTGTAAATTTCTTTTTTTTTTTTTTTACTTTTAAATAGAAATTCAACTGTAAATAATATTAATAGTTAAGCTTGTACAGCAACAGATTACCATTATGAAAATTTCTGTTTTTCAAGTAAAAGAAAATTAGTATTATATAAACAAAGTATATTTATATGATCCTTTTGAAGCTTTTTGCTACTTTGAATAACATTCATAATCTTTAGTTTTAATTTTTAATTTAATTGTTTATATATCAAATACAGGTGTGAATTATGAATCATTGCAGTTAAAGTTCTTCCAATTATTATTTCTTAGTTTCTGCCAGTTTTTGCCGCTTACTGGCAGAAACTAGTTTCTGCCATGCCGGTTTTAACCGGTTATAACCACTGGTTTTAACCACCCCGGCAGAAACTTGCCAGCCCTGGTTCATACAAATATCTTAACTTGTTATATAAATATTCAGATATATATGTATCAGCTAGTTATATAAATATTCAGATCTTGATGATTTTTAATTCTGTGAAATGAATTATATCGTCTGCAGATTAATTTCTGTCATAAAATAAGCATCTCGGTCGCTTGACGATTTAACATCCATCGGAAGCTCCTATAACAAAAAAGCACCGATTTAAAAAAAAAATCAAATTTCTTAATAAATATTTTTATTAATATCTCCTAAAGTTTTGATTCGATTTTAATAAAATTTGAAATGTCTCGACAAAATTCTGCAAAGATAATATATTTTAAATTGCAAACCATTTGGTTGGGTAGTTTTTGCGTTGTTATATGCGGACAGACAGACGGACGGACGGACAGACAGACGGACGGACAGACAGACAGACAGACGGACCAAACAACGACTATAGGTGCTACGTATTTATATAATTACGAACGCACCTAAAAACAAAAAGTATAACTGAAACTGATTAATGTATATAACTGACGCCAGTGAATCATTTTTTTCTTCTTTTAAATCAAAACTTATTTCAGCATGCACACACACACATAATAATTTGCATTTAATACATTTATTTTAACGTATCAAACTGATTTTCTGTAAGTTAGGATTGGCAAGTTATTTCCATAAAAAAGGGGATATTCTTCACTTCTACTATCCAGTGATACTTTTATCCTTTCTTAGGACTTTTAACAAGCCCCTCATAATGTTTACTCTTTCTCATTATCAATGAGATATCGCCTGCATGAAATATCCTTTGGTGAAATAAATTTTATTGTGTGAATGGAGAGTTACACATTAAAATTCATTCATGATTTAAAACATGAAATACAGTATGTAATATATTTTGCATTTCATGAATTAAAATGGCATAAAAATATGCAACCCAATGGTCTTTTTGAGAATAGGGAAGGCTAAGTTTCTATGGCAGGTTATGGAGAAGACTCGTGGCAAGCCATTTTGGCCAGTTGATGAAGAAGGAAAAATGGCATCTTTTCTAAATATTGCTATGGGGAGGAAAAGAAAAAAAAAATTACCGAATCAGCTGCACAGCAGAAGTACTGTGCACTTAGACTGTTTTAAATTTTTAAACGCATATGCACTATAGCACTTTTTACTGAAATTACGGTACTGAAAAAGAAAAACACTGCAGAACATAATATAAAAGATGGAGATAAATTATAATTCCAGGAAAGTAATTAAAGAAGATAATTGATACAATGTTTGGTACTTTTCAGTTAGCCGGGCACCAGTGATGACATGTATATATAAATACACACATATGTATGATTGCAGTAAACATTTCATATTTTGAATGAAGACGTTTATTGGTTTTTTTTGATAAACTTTTTTTATGCATCTTTAAAGTCCTAAAACAATTTTATTGCTGCTTCTACATCCTCATGTAACAGCCAAATGGTAAAATCCATTTCAGTGTCAATAATAAATGCAAGTTATAATTTAATAAATATTTTCTATATGAAAAGTAGCAAGTTAAAATGTTTTGTGAGGTTATGATTAAATAATATTAATGATAAAAGATTAACGTTCAATAAATAGCCCAATTAGAATGTTTGGTATGGTTTGCAATAAACAATTCTTTACACTGTCAGGATTGAAATAAATGGCAAATTAGCATATATTTTGGCATGTGTTGGTATAACAGAAAAGTACCAAGTTGTGTTCCTATTACACTCTAAGTGGAATTTAAAAATTAATCAGATTACTTAGCTATTCGGTTAAACCAAAACATTTTAGGCACCATTACCATGATTAATTAAGAATCCCATTAATGAATTATAAACAAATTACCTAATTTATTAACATCTTAAAACTAAGTGAAATTTTGCAAATGGTCATTAGTATATAAAATTCGAAGTTTTCTATTACAATCAAAACAAAAACATGCCATTATCGTCAGAAAATACAGAATATAAATATTAGTTAATTAAAACCAGATCTTAACTTATATGAAGTAAAATTTTTACTGAAACTGTGAAATATTATTTTCGGCTTCCTGACTAGTTTAAGATTGTCAGCAATAAAGCAGATTATAAAACAAGCAATGGAGATTTACGAAATAAAGCTGAATTTTTATTGGTTATTTTTTTATAAACCCAAAACTTCTGGGAGTGTTCATTACCGGCACATTATAACCTGGCTCCTGGCATATATATAATTACAATCAACTTATTAATAGCATATTCAGGGCAGAGATAAATCAGTAAATAACTTTTTTTATACACTTCTGCAGAAGTAAGTAACATAAGCAATGCAGTTAATTTTACAAAATTGCTGATGCTTTTTCTCAGCTTTCTTTATCTTGAACTTAAATCTGTCCCTGAGAATGATGAAAACTAATTTTTAACTAACTCTTGGAATAATATAGAAAAATAATCTTACCTAATTTGTAAATCAAAATCCTCAAAAGAATATGATGACGACGCCAGGAATAGGGAGGCTTGCTTCAAAAATTGTAAAGTAAACAGACTTTGCTCACGCTGCCATCATGACGCTGCTAACATACAAAATCCCTACCAGCCCGCAGAAACAAGAAAATGTATTCCTTTCTAAAAACACTATCTTTCAATAGAATTATTTTTCCAAGGTTTTTTTATCTTCAAAATTTCTTATACAATATTAAATAAGTTTAAAAGTGGAAATTTCTAAATGCTGATTATTACAAATTTGAAAACATTTAAAAATATATTTACAAAAATCCCCACTGGGAAAAAAATGTGTCGGAAAAGGGAAATCTTTGTTTCATCTTTCCCTCCTTGTATTTGCCGGCAAGCCTGGATTAATTTAATGTTTCTGTGATGTTAATGTAATGTTTCTAATTGAGTGTTTCTGTGAAAAGAGTCGGGGGGGGGGGTGTAGGGGGGAGGGAGGGATGGGTTTTTGCTTGCTATTATTGCTATTTAGGATATTTTTTTCTTTTAAATATGCAAATAACTTATTTTTTGGAACTGATTTATAGATAATATAAAATCAGCACCCCCCCCCCTTCCCACAAAAAAAAAAAAAAAAAAAAAAAATGATTTTTTTTTCTGTTTTCCTTTAACAGTAACTGCTTTTTGGCAAAGTGGCATTTATTTCTTTTGACAAATATTTTTTTATTGAAATTGAACTATATTTTTCAAATTGGAAATAAATTCCCATTTATCGGGGGGGGGGGGGGGATGGGCATTTGCTATTACTGCCATTTAGGATATTTTTTCTTTCAAATCTAAATTTTGAGTGTTTCAAAAAATGAAAATAACTTATTTTTTGAAACTGATTTATAGATAATATACAGATAATATAAAATCAACCCCCCCCCCAAAAAAATAAAAAAAATAAAAAAATGTTTTTTTTTTCTTTTAACAGTAACTGCTTTTTGGCAAAGGGGCATTTATTTCTTTTGACAAATATTTTTTCATTGAAATTGAAATATATAATTCAAATTGAAAATAAATTCCTATTTATCATTATTTTTTTTAATATGTTTATATAATATGTATGTCTAAAGATTGCAATATTCATTTTCATTCTAGGTGCTCACAGAAAATATTCATTTAAATATATTAATGCATACTTTAAAAGCCAAAACATTAACTATTTTTATGATTTTTTTTTCACATAAAAACTCTTTGAATTAAAGAAGGGTACTTTTTGTGTATTTTTTATTGCATAAAATATTTAAATGCAGAATATTTTATCGTGTCACATAAATCCCGGTTTAAAATAACGAAAATAATCTTATAAAATGTGAAGTAAAAATACTTTTTATTTCTTATAATAAAAATGTCGAGAAGATTATACTGGGCCACTGACTTTTAAACGATGATAGATTTGTATATCTTTGCCGCAAACGTACTTTCATTCGCTATTGGGCACTGAAATTGCATTAAGTTTCCCCGCCATTTGCCCGTTAACGATTTGGCGATAAACATCCGGTGTGCGGGCGCGTCAGTTGAAATACATTAATGGCTGGATACAAATTGCCGCAAACTTTTTTGGCCACAACGTTTACGACATGTGGCCAAATTTCTCGTGTTTGTTGGGAGAGTTCCGAGAATTCTTACCAAAATAAATCTGAGGTTTCTGAAAACTTTGAAACTGAAAATTCTTTGACACCTCAAGACATAGCAGAAAATACTTCACCTAATTCAAAAACAAGGTATAATCCAAAAATTTCCCCTACATACATGAACAGAGGCTACTATCATGGTCGAAATAATTATAATTATGGTGGCCGACGATCGTACAAGGCTAGTTATAATGAACAAAGATATTCACAACCATCACATAAGAATAATTCTCATCATGTATTTAAAGGAGCTTATAGTGGACGAGATGTTTATTCAAATTCTTATCATTCTAGAAGCAATAGTTATGTAGTTTGTAAATATAGAGAGCAATATCCGGAAAGGAATCACAGAGATATTAGATATGCTGATCCTAAAGACAGAATCTGTTCACTAAATTCGTACTCTGTGTCAAATTCACCCCGTCATTTACGCAGTCGATTTTAACCATATCTTCATAACCTCGATTATCGTTGTTTATACTTGCTTCATTAATTTTTGTCGATACTTCGTTAATTTTAATGTATCCTACTCGAACTTTGTTGTCGCTTGCTATTCTAACACCATCTTCCGTTACTTTTAACGGTATGCCTTCTACTGCTTTTCTACCTATTATTAAATAGCAGTCCGTCTCTTGTACCACGTAAAATTTATCCTGGATTTCTGTATCGTCCACGTAGACTTTATGCCAGAAAAAACCTGTTGGCTTAATTTTTCCTCCACCTATGTCTGATATGTATATATTGTCGCTAGTTAGTTTTGGCGCATTTATTGCAGTATGATATCTTGAACTGGCGATTGAAATATCGCTTGCTGTATCGATTATTACGTTTGCTTTTACTCCGCTAATATCTAAGATTCTTCCTTTTTTACCATTTAACATGCCCATATTAACTATTTTTCTTTGCGTGTTTTGGGTCTCATTTTGGTATTTTGTTTCTCGCCAATTTTGATTACGTTGCGGGTAAAAATTTGAATATTTTTCTTCTGTATTATTTGTCATGGCACATTTCGCACTCACGTGACCAGGGTTGCCACACGCAAAACAGATTATATGCGACTCTTTGTTTCAATAATTCATACTGTGTCTATTGTCAATTTGGCGTCTTTTCAAATTGGCGTAATCAGCCACTCGCGATCTTCTGTCATCAAAATCGCTACTTGTATCCTTAACTGATTGTTTATTGTAAACCCTTTGTGCATTTTCGTAATTTTCTAATTTATTAACTAAGTCATCAATTTTCTTTATTACTAATAATTCCTCTATGAAATGTGTTTTTGTTTCCGTAGGTAAATTATGCCTGATTTGATTAACAACAATTAATTCCGCCAAATCTTCAAAGTTATTTACTTGAAGACCTTCAATCCATTGTTGAAAATACACTTTTATCTCATAAGCGAAATCTGCGCCAATTGGCTGATGGCTCCTTTTTAGATGAGAAAAATTTCAGCCTAAACTCCTCTGGTGATAGCTTGTAGCGTTTTAGTAGAATATTTTTTATATAATCATAATCGTGAATTTCAGGTTCGTTTTCCCTTGTTATTATACTGATCACATCTAACGGCATTAGATTAATTAAATAATTTACCCATTCTTTTTTATCAATGCCCGTTTGCGCCATCTGCCTTTCGTACATAGATAAATATAAACTAATATCATTCGAGCTATCATATTTAGTTAATAATCTAAGCAATTCGAATTGCTTACCTGGATTTGTCCTTGGATTATCCTCAATGTATCTTTCTTGTATCTGCATTTTCTTGATTTCAAAATCTCTTTCGCTTTCGCGGTCTTTTTGCTCCATTTCTACTTTCCATTTTCTCTCTTCCATTTCCATTTCCATTTTCAGTTTATTTTCTTAATTATCTGCCTTTCGTACATAGATAAATATAAACTAATATCATTCGAGCTATCATATTTAGTTAATAATCTAAGCAATTCAAATTGCTTACCTGGATTTGTCCTTGGGTTATCCTCAATGTATCTTTCTTGCATCTGCATTTTCTTGATTTCAAAATCTCTTTCGCTTTCGCGGTCTTTTTGCTCCATTTCTACTTTCCATTTTCTCTCTTCCATTTCCATTTCCATTTTCAGTTTATTTTCTTCAATCTCTGATTGTAATTTCTTCTCTTCTCTTTCTCTTTCTGCTTGTAATTTCTTCTCTTCCAGTTCTGCTTGTAATTTCTTCTCTTTCTCTTTCTCTTCTCTTTCTTCTTTCTCTTTTCTACTTGCTATCACTACTTCCAATCGATCTCTTATAAAATCTTCTTCGTAACTCTCCCAACTCTTGATCAGCTTTATTAGGACAGGTATTGTATGTTTTTCTGTTTCTTCAATTCCGCATTCCTTGCGGAGGTTTATTAGATCAATTCTCTTGGCTTTATTTAGAGTTCCGATCTTTCAAAAATTGTACTTGAAGTGATACGATTACGGTTTCACCTTGCTAATTCGTAACCAAACTTTTGATACTGGCGTTTTACAACACTTTACGTTTGGTTTCCAATTCACTACTAGTGGCTTTTACTTTGTTATAATCCCGGCCGAGCCCCCAAAAATGTAAGTAAATGATATATAAATAGGCACTTTACTGAACCAATATGACAAATAATCGATGAACAACAAAATATGCATTTTAATTTCAACTAATAACACTTTTGGTCGAAACTATACAACAAATTTACATTACGATAATCCAACCAGGCATAACGGCCATATCCATTTTACATATCTGGCTTCATAATAAAAATTAGAACACTGGCTCTTAGCCAAATCTTGCGATTCAAACCATTTACAACTCGCGCATCAAAGTCAGGGATAATAATAGAGTGTCAGTTCAGTGTCAGTTCATTTGATGATCATTTACGTGAAGTGTTTCAACTGAAATCCTACAAATATATATATATATATATATATATATACATATGGATATATATATATATATATATATATATATATATATATATATATATATATATATATATATATATATATATATATATAATCTGGTCTGGGGGTCATGATCGGTGAAAATATATCGAAATTTTCCGGAACTGCTTTCCTCCGAACGGTTGCAATCGGTAGCTTTATACTTTTTTGTATTAAAAGCTACCTAAAAACGAAATATTGTAGTGGGTGGGTGGCAAGCATTCTCATTTCTATTGAGGGAGACTATCTCTTTGACCCCTGAATTAATTACAGAGATCAGCTAAGCTGAGTATTCCTTGTTAGAACTCTTGGAATGCACGGTAAAAATAGTTATTTGATGTTAGTTTTATATTTTAAATTAACTACAATTAGTTTTTAACAAATGTAAAGAGACTTCGAGTGATATTCCGTTACTCACAAGACTTGATTTCATTTGTGCAAACACTCAGGTTGTTAGCTTGGCCAATTTTTTAAAATTTCAGATTCAAATTCCAGAAATCAGAAATGTTGTGTAAAAAATTTCATCAAATCTGTTCAGTTGTTGTAGACGTAATTGCGGTCATACATACATATATACATACACAATGCATAACGTTCGATAACAGAATATATTTGTGAAGTCGATTTAAACTAATAATTTGTATTTATTAAGATTTTTATAAAGCATTCGTTATGAAATTGAAAATAATATGAATGTCAATAGAGGAATTTATTCGTTAATTAAACTTTATATAAAAAAAAATTAAACTCATTAAAATTTTCTCACTCTTTCAATTAAGTCCAATAATCCGATTTGTAGTAAACAAAAAAGTTTCTTTTTCTTTGTACGAAGATTATACAACAACAAATGAAAGAAAAATTAATACCTATGTTTTATTTAGAAAAATAATTTAGTATTTTAATAAAATAAATAGATGCCAGAAGCACAATGTGATAAAGCTTTATGCAAGATTGTTTTTGGAGACTAATTAAAATAATAAGCATTAATTAAATGTCATTAAAACTTTCCCATGGTAGCATAAAAAGAAAAAAAAAGATTCCTTTGGAAATCCTTTTCATCCTTCATGAAAATAGAGACAATAATTACATATTTAATTGAATGAATCACTGTCATATTCAAAGTTATTGTTTTGCTACACAATGGATGCAGCACTTTGAAAAGATTTTTGTTTTCTTAAGTTTTAAGATAGGCTAATATATTTTTTACGGCTACGGTGTACAGTCAATATATTTTTTTAATTGAAAAGTTACATATAACAAAAGTATTACTTCAGAACACGATATTTCTTGTTCAAATACCATTACTATAACTATAAAAGCTATAGTTCACTATGTATAACGTTATTTTTTTAGGATTTTAATGCACTTTTCTAGTCTATGTTGCAACGTGTTAAAAAATAATATTGGGTTTAAACAATAAAAAAATTATTTTGAAAAAATTTGGGCGCAGAAATAGAATTATGAAAATAGAAAAAATAATGTTAAGCCATATTTGTTTTTATTGTATAATAATATTCTAACTATCTATGAATTTCAATGTTATTGGACTGTGACTACCTTTGCAACTTTAGAAACCCAATTCAATGTGATTGCTATTATCATTTTTTAAACCATTCAATACAAATTTAAAACTATATCATTATCAACATTCTTTTTTCAAAATTATTATTTTCTAATGTGTAAACTCAATACACTTTGTAACATAGTAGAAAAGTCTTTAGGAATTCAGTTTGTCTGTCCCTCTGTCCCTCTTAACGTGCTCTAACTCGCGTAAATATGCTCGGATAGTCATGTAATTGATATATGTTATTGAGGTTAACCATAGTGTATACGGTATTCAAATTGAAATGTGTACCATTTATGATTAATATTCAGGGACTTTCAAAAGTATTTCGTTACATTACGGGCAATAACAAAAAATCGCGTTCAGTGCATTTTAATGATGTTACACTATTGTAAAAATAATCAAATTTATATGCGTCACTGAGGTGGAGAACAACATATTTTTTATAGAGTTTAGACTATGTAGCAATTAGATTTCGTTCAAACGGACGCTAAAAAATTATTCCTTCATATTACGGTCAGTATACTGAGAAAACTGACACTTTCAAATCTGAGTACATCGATGTTTTCATTTTTTCATGAAACTTTTTGTTTCAAATATGACGATCAAATGTTTTCATTTAGGGAAATACCGAAATACTCAGAATATTGAAACATGGACATACTCAAAACTGAGCATATAGAGATCAATTCATACTCATTTTTGAAACATGGACATACTCAAATATGAACACATGATGTTTTATTCTTGGGTGTGTGCAATGTTTTCAGAAATCAGTATATACATGTTTTAAACTTGAGTAATTTTGATTCGGAGCCATTTTGACTATGTGACATACTCAGGTTTGAGCATTATTTGCTCAGTTTTGAAAATTTCGTTTTCAGAATGTAGAGAAAAAAATTTAGTGCGTTTCAATGATGTTACAGTGTTTAAAACATAATAAAATTGATATATATTGCTTAGATGCACTACAACATATTTGCTTTAGATTTCTGGGGACGTAGAATTTATTGTTTATTTACAGAGAACACTCAAAAGATATTTAATTAGGACACTCACTATGAACTGCTGGACGTTCTTTTTCAGGTGTGATATGCCTTTTAAAACATAACTATTATTTAGACTTTTACAAGGTGATATCAGACAGATAGCAGGCAGAGCTGACAAATAGACAGCAGACAGACAGCCGATGGAGTGTAGACTTACAGAAGACTGTAGAATGGTAATGTGTAAATATACAGGAAGATAGCAGACAGACATACACTAGATATACAAACGCCAGAGAGAACAGACAGATATGCAGCAGATAGTCAGAGAGTAGAGAGCGCAGACAGACAGCAGAGAGCGCAGACAGACAGCAGAGAGCAGACAAACATACATCAGACAAAGAGGAGGCAGACAGAAAGGAAATACCAGTCAGAAGACATAAGCAGACAAATAGACAGCAAACAAACAGCTAACAGTGTGTAGACAGACAATATATAGCAGGCAGACAAAATATAGAGCAGCCTTTTAGCAGGCGGCCAGGAAACAGACAAGCAGCAGAGAGAGCAGTGCAGCAAACGACAGACAACTGATAGAGTGTAGACAGTCAGGCAGACAGCAGACAGTTAGCAGGCGGACATGAAACAGACTTATAGTAGAAAAACAGACAGCCGTCAGAGCGTAGACTCATACCAGCCAGACAAACAGATAGACAGATACAGAGGGAGCTAGACAGAGACATACAGACCAAAAAAATCCGAGGTTTTGCGCACGTAGGGCTCATGGGGTACAGCACCCTAGTATACTTATATATATATGTGGGTGTGTATGTATATATGTGCGTGTGTGTGTGTGTGTTTATGCGTGCTTGTGTTGCTCGACGTAGTTTTTGAAACGGTGATACGCTTTTTAGACTTGAAAATGTGAAAATATTTTTTTCACTGCCCCTTATTTTCTTGTTATTTTATTCCAGTTTGGTTTCTATGGAATGCTCCTTCTATTTTCTATAAAATCACACAAAATTTCTATACATAATTTCATACCTTCTGACAGGGGCCATATTGGTTTATCAAGGTGGCGGAACTTTCTCTCCTAATGTATCTGTTGAATTAATTATTAGGATCCACTGCACTCTAAATTCAATGTTAGAATCTTAATCCCATTACAAATTCGATACGTAAACATTTATACCAGAAGTACGTTTTATATTAAAAAAAAAATTACTTCTTATGCATATTATACAATATAAAGCATTCGCTACAAAATGGAAATATTTATCGTCTCTATAAATGACGTTTTTCTTTATGTAAATTTTTTTCTTGTTTAAGATCATTAAAACTTTGTCACTCTTCGAATTAACCTCTTGTGATCTAATTTGAAAAATGAAACAAGGTATTCTTTTTCCAATAAAAAATATGCAACATCAAAATTAATTAAAATTACTACCGCAGTTTGTTTTTGAAAAATAACATTATTTCAATGAAATAAATCGTTGCCGGAAGCACATCATGTTAAACTTTAAAGCAAGATTGTTTTTGATAATTAAAATAGCAAACACTAATTAAATGTCATTAAAATTTTCCCAAGGTATTATGAAATGTAAAGTATTTTATTGTAAATCATTATTATCGTTGGGATGGGAATAAAGATAATTATTAATTATTCCTCATTAAAGTGAATGATTTGTTTTCATATCAAAATCTTTGTTTTGTTACACTCTGAAAAGGTATTTTTCTCAATTGAAACGCAGAGTGATTATTGTAAAATCTATAACACAAAGTACGAATGTGCTCTATGTTGTATATGTCGCAAAATCTATGAAAAACCGTAACACTAGATTATTGCGATGCGAAGAACGGCTTTTGTTCGAATGCATTTGTCTTCACTTGCCAAAATATCGCACGCGTTTAATTTTCATTCCGGGAAATAAAAATTGAAAAGAATTATTTCGAAAGATTTTTAACAGAAAACTGTAAATTGCCGATCGAATTTTAAAACTTTTTAACATAGGTGAAAGTGTTTATGACTTCGGTTTGTCAGGCTATTTGTCCGTCTTTTTGTCTTCCGTCTGTTCTGCTCGAACTCTTGTAAATATACTCGTATTGTCCTGTAATTTTTATATGTTATGGATGCTTACTATAGCACAATCGATATTGAAAATAAAGTATGTATCACGTATAGTTACTTTACGGGGACAGTCAAAACTATTTCGTTACATTGTAAATGGGGAAAAAAGCATTTGAACTACGCTGCTGGCCATTCAAAATGTAACACCATCAAAGAATGTAAATAATAACAGAATGTCATTTATTGGACAAATACATTATAATGGGAAGGACAAGTGAATTACAGTTTCAGAAAATTTGGAGGTATAGATCCTGAGAAAACGCTACCCAAAGCAGCCACCTCTGGTCGCAATAACAACATTTATCTGCCTAGCCAACAGAGATTATGTGCCATGTACGGATACATCATTCCATGCACCTTCAACACTATCCCACAGTTCATCAACCGTAGTGACGGGCGGGTCGTTGCGGGCCAGTCGCTCAGAAGCCATTGACAGGGCATTTTCAATTGGTGATAAATCAAGAGAACGTGCCAGCCAGGGCAACAGTCAAACATGTTCTGTATGAAGGAAGGTCAGAATAGTACGAAAAACATACGGTCGTGCATTGTCCTTCTAAAAAGTAGAGTTGCGCAGGCATCGAAGATAAGGCAGAACCACGGGCCGTAACACATCAGAAATGTAACAGCTGCTGTTGAAATTGCCGGTAATGCGAACAAAAGGTTACTGAGATGTGTATCCAATGGCACGTCATACCGTCACTGATTCGAATGCAAGTTGGCAATTTGCGTTTTCCATGATGCCGCCAAACATGGATGCTGACATCCTGATGCTGCATACAGAGCCTGGATTCATCAAATATGACGTGAGATGCCATTCCTTCGTCATATACAGCATCATGATGCAAGCATGCATGTTTGGCTGCATCGTGGTAAAACGCACATTGCAAGCTTGGATTCGAACCGTCATACTGTCATATCACCTGGAGTGACGGTAAAATAAGGAGAATTTTCTACTAGATTTTTCTTCCGAGCATATAGTGTAAGAAAAATATTTTAATTTGTAATCGTGATGCGTGTGCGTGTAAGTGAACACAATAACTCCTAATCGGTACTTCCGATTTGGCTCTGATTTGAAAAATATACTATAACTGTATGTCTTAAAAACAGTATACATTTTCGTACGAATGAGCCGATGGGTTGCATATTTAATTAATTTTGTGCAATTTTCAAACCATTTTGTAATCAATTCTGTATGGAAATCATCAAGGACATGTGACATACCATACGTGATAAATATTGAGGTGATGTAATGAACCATTAGTGGCGCAGATTTAACGTTTGCAATTTCAAAACCGAAGATCCAGCGTTTGGATCCAACAGGTTGCATTGTATTATAAATTTATGTGTATATATACACACATATTGTATAAATATGAAAATTATTGCAATGTATAGTAAGCATAATAACTATGGCAAAATATATGAGAACACAGAAACATCATACACAAATTGGGGAATAAAAATCAAAATGAAATATGATAACATACCTATTTGAATAATATTCAGAAAAAGATGCAGAAAATATATAATATATGACACAAAAATAACGAAAAAAAAATATTATTCAAACTAGAAAAAGTGAATTAATGAAATATTTGTGGAGATCTAGCAGAATCGTCGGGACAAAATTACTACAGTTTACACAAAGAATCAACGATGTCATCCTTGTACAAGCCCTAATAAGGTAAAATAATACAAGATTTAAGCAATCATATCTCTCGCTCTGCATATATATATATATATATATATATATATATATATATATATATATATATATATATATATGTGTGTGTGTGTGTGTGTGTGTATAAAACATGGAGGGATTCCACTCAACTTTCCAATCATTGCTGTTCTTGTCTAGAAAGTATATATATATATATATATATATATATATATATATATATATACTTTCTAGATACAAACAGCAATCCTCGGAAAGTCGCGTGGAATCACGGCAGGTTTTTTTTTTAAGTGATTTGATTGTAAAATCATATATTTAAAAAAAATAACCTTGTGATAAATGGTGTTACTTTTTCTTGTACCACTTCACTTTCATGACTAAGTATAAAGTTTTAAAAAACAATTATGTATGATTATATTCGTTAGGTGTCCAGTTTATTTTTGTTTTTTCTTCTTTACTGGAATAATAAATCTGTCAGAAAGTTGAATTATGAATAGATTTTGATAACTTTTGCAATGTTCGAAAAATAATTGCTTGGGTTACTTATTATCATTTAACAAAGGAATTCGCTACAAACTGAAACATTATAAAAGCCAATAAACTTTTTTCTTACATTTATTAAAAAAAGTTTAAACGTTTATTAACCTTAATTTGGTTCATGTATATGAAGATGGAATTTTGTAATCCATTTTTTACCCATTTCCTGGTGGGCAAAAATTATGTATTTTTTCAATAAAAATTGAATAATTTCATACTTTCTAAACTTCATTATCGATTAATTTTAATTGAATTGTAATTATGTTTTGAAAAACCAATTTACACTTCGTAGATAGTTGATGCCATTTTCAGGCATCACTTATTTTTAAAAAAAATGTATTATCACATGACTAGAGTATAAATATTTGTTTATTACAATAATTTAAAGTATTATTTGCAGGAATATATAAAAAGGTATTTTTTTTTCTTTCCTGTTGCTATATCTTAAAATGAAAATGAGCAAAATTAAAATTTTTTAAAAACAATTCACTAATTTGGAATCTTTAATGTATGATTTCCATTTATAAAACACGAATTTTAAACTCACCTTATTTCTACTTTTAAATATTAAATAGAAGAATTAAAAAAACTATTTTACGTTTTTAACAATTTCTTCTAACACAACTGAAAAGTGTTTATGACTATCGTTTGTCTGTATACTGTCTGCCTCCCTGTCTGTCTGTCCGGACTTTAAGTCTCGTCAATATACTCAGGGTGCCATGTAATTTATATATGTTATAGAGGTTCTGTATGTTATATTCGCTATTGAAATGCAGTGTTTAGCATTTAGAGTTATTTTATAGAGACATCAAAAGTTACCGTTACATTATGGTCTATGGGGAAAATATTTACAGTGTATTTTAATGATGTGATACTGTTATCATGTGTCGGCTACTCTCATAATAAGAGTAGACGAAGTTTTGATTGCGAACGTACATTTGTCCACTAATTGTCAATGAGCGTAAAAGATATCAAGACTATCATTCTCTAACTTTCGATAAATGAGTGTGAAAACCTCAGAACTTGACAGTTTTCTCTTCGTATCGATATGTATGCAAATATTTACGTCTGGTCAATCGATGTGTTAGTATTTAAGCACTGGCATGCTTTGGAAAAGTGGAACTTGGAGCGAGTTTCTCCTCCCTGTGAGTTGCTGTTAGATCCGGTTAGTGTAATCAACTATCCGTAGTTGAGGAAGAAGAGTTTGCAGTTGGTAAGCGTAAATTACGTTATTTTCTGCTAATTGAAATAAAGTTGCTTTGGTGCTCACGGAGCACCGCTTCCAGTAGTGTCGTAGATGGACATCTTGACATTAGAGTTTGACTAACTTGCATAGAAGATATAAAATCTTTCTGGAGGTATCTCGTCTTGTTGCCTCGTCTAAAGTTGTAAGTGACATTTTGAGTTATCTCGAATTGATATCTGGAGCTTCCTTTTTCTGAATCAACTGATTTATTTTGGCCTAAGGAGAATTTGTGGAGTCTTTCCCAAAAACCCTGCCTACTTAAGATTTTAATAAACGTGCCTTTGACTTTATACGTCTTGTGCTCTCTTTCCGACTGACTAGCATTGTTCACTGTCACTAACAGCGGAATGTCTATAACACTGTTTCAAATGTAATAAAATTGATATTCCTTTCTAAGGCGCACTAAAACGTGCTTTCTATGGAATGTGGAGTGCAAAGCTTTTATCATTCATTTACAAGGTCACACAAATGAATTCCGTTACAGTACTGTAAATGTGTGATAAACGCTTAAAGTGCGTTTTTAGTTTTTATATGCATTTTTATGTTTAACTAGTTTTATGCGGATTATATAGGGTGTAGAAATTCGATAGATCATATACAGAGCTACACAAAAAAAATCGTAAACATTACTGTGTATGAGTGAGAATTTCTGTTTTATTATTGTGTTATGCATTTTCCAGCTGAACTATATTTAATATACTAAGAGTTGTTTGTAAAATATAAATAAATTCATATACAGGGCTACTCAAAGGTCTCGAAGCATTGTCGTCTGTGTATGTTTATTTATAAAAGTACGTTTTCTGTTGTTATCCGTTTTCAAAATTGTTTACTTAAGCTTTCTTCTCTCACCTTATTAATTGGTAAGTTTCGTTACAGTATCACTGATATGTTAGAAAGTGTTTCAAAATCTATGCTAGACGCATGAATTTTCTTTCTTGCTTAAGTTTTCTTACTTACTGTTAACCTATTCTGATGAATTTTACAGAAGAAAAAACATTTTTTTTTTCTCGTAGAAAGATTATGCAATATAAAATTAAAGAAAATTAATACTGCTGCTTAATTTTGAAAAATATCTTATCATTTTAATAAAATAAATAGTGGCCGGTGGCGAAATTTGATTCAGTTAAAAGTACATTTGTTTTAGATGACTCATTAAAACAACAAGTAATAATTAGATGTCATTAAAAACTTCCCATGATAAAATAAAAATGAAAAATTATTTCTCTTAAAAATCATAATTATAGTTGAATGCGAATAGAGAAAATGATTAAGTATTTCATACAAAAACGAATAGCACATTGTCATAATATAAGGTTTATATACATAGATAGATACCGTATATTCCAGTATAACGCGCGCCTACGATATAAGATTGTATTTTTCTATTTTTAGATATATTCGTCTTATTAAGCGCATTCCTTTTTTATAAAAGAATCTTCATGAGACATGTAGCATGAAAATATTATAAAGAACATTACAAAATATAATATCTTGTACAAACATAAAGAAAATAAGCAAAATAAAAATTAGAAAATAGGCCACTGCCAAGCCTACTGCTTGAATCCCCAGAAAGTGTTTGAAGTCGTACTTTCGTTCATTAAAATAAACACGACTGCTTTTTATGTTTATTAATATAAAAATATAAATTCAAGTGCTTTATTTTTAAGCTTTCATTTTTATACATTTTACTAGCTGTTGAGGCCGTTCTACTTACGGGAGTTCATGAATTTAAATCTAAAACCAAAATAAAAATAAAAATCAATACAACCAAAATAAAGTTTATGAATATAAAAATTTGTTATGTCTATTAAGCATCAGTATTTCCACAACCAAAAATACGTAGTAAAAAGTAGTAGTACGTAAAAGGTTCACATCAAATAGACATAATAATAATCGAATATGAAACGAAAATTAGCATAAAAACGCAATGACAGCAAACAACTTTAAAACATCTAAATAAGAAATAAGAATTCCTCTGTTAAAGTGTTGAGTTGTTGAATAACTATTCGATTTAGAAAAAAAAATTCTTCTACTGCGCATCTTTTTAATGAAATTTAATTTATTATGTTGCTATGGCAGCAGACGATAAAACGATATCTTTGGAATAAGGGAATAAATAGAATTAAAAGTTTTGTTGATGTTTGAGATAAAATGTTTTTCTTTATTTTTTTTTAAAAAAAGGTAATAAATAAGCGCAATTAAATAATCTCTAATTATTTGCATGTGGGGTTAAATAATTACCGTAATACCCGCTACAGTTTCGTAGTATTGCAGCGTGGCGTACGCAATATGTATATCTCACATTGTAGTAAATATTTAAAATTGGTTAGAACTCGCGCTATTACGGATTGAGCATAAAAAAGCAAAAATTCGTCAAAAACATAAAATAAAATAAAATCTATTTAAAATTTTCGAATTTTTTGCCCCAATCGTTCATGGGCCCCCTACCACCAACCCGTGTGCCAAATTTCGTAGCCCTACACACTGTGGTTTCCGAGTTTTTGAGGTTACATAGATTGATACGCGAACGGATTTTTTAATAGGGTAGATAACGCGCACATTAGGGTGGGTCGAAAAAACCTAAATTTATATAATCGAAACGTAATAGTGCGGGTAAGTTGCCATTGGTAGTAATAAATAAATTGGCAAAATATTACACCAAAAGGTTAATATATTTTACCGCCGCAAAGGGGCCAAAATTTCGAAAAATCGCAACAATTTTTTTTTTTTTTTTTATCCCAAAAAAATTATTATCCAACCATACCAATACAATTTCAAATAGAATGCAACAGGTACATCAAGGTGTTAGTAATGTTCCAGTAAAATTTCATTATGGTGAAATCATTTCTATTACCGCCGCAGGGGCGGTCAAAATTTTGATAAAAACGGCAAAAATTGCAATTTTTCGTTTTTTTTTTTTAATTTTTTATTTTTTATTATATGTCCACAATTAAATAAATTTACATTATAGCTAGTAATAACTTATAAATGTCTAGTAATTTTGATCATGGGTATTGCCAACCAAGGGCGAGAGGGGCCCGCCCCTCCTAAATTTGAGAAAAAGGGGCTTTTTGAAGAAATTTCGGGGATTTTTCGGTAAATTTGGGGGATTGTTTTGGTAAGGGGGGCTTCTTACATAAATTCCCCCCCCCATTTTTAACTTTTGTTCCCCCCGTACAAAAAAATCCCTAAACATTTCCAGAAAATTCCCAAAATCCCTTCCAAAAGCCCCTTTCTCTCAATTTTAGGGGGGGGGGGGCTCTCGCCCTTGGATAGCAATGCCCATGATCAAAATTACTAGACATTTATAAGTTATTAATAGCTATAATACAAATTTATTAAATTGTAGACATATAATAAAAAATTAAAAATTAAAAAAAACGAAAAATTGCAATTTTTGCCGTTTTTATCAAAATATTGACCGCTCCTGCGGCGGTAATAGAAATGATTTCACCATAATGAAATTTTACTGGAACATTACTAACATCTTGGTGTAGCTGTTGCATTCTATTAGAAATTGTATTGGTATGTTTGGATAATTTATTTAAAAAAAAAACAATTTTTTTTGCGATTTTTCGAAACTTTGCCCACCTTGCGGCGGTAAAAGATATTAACCATTTGGTGTAATATTTTGCGAATTTATTCCTTATTACCAATGGCAACTTTCCCGCACTATTACGTTTCGATTACATAAATTTCGGTTTTTTCGACCCACCCTAGCGCACATATAGATTTTGATCAATTTTGTTGTTACAAATGTCCGCGTTATAGTCCGGAATATATATGTTTGTGTGCGCGTGTGTGTTTGTGTATTGTACTCTGAGTGACGTATTTGTACAAAATTAAAATGATACTAAAGCGTAAATTATTTTTAAAAAATACATACTTTGCGATTAATGGCATTCTGTCTTGAACCATTACGGTGTTACGACTATACCGAGCTCAGTTTATTAAGTATCAAAATATAAATTCTCATAGACTTGATTGTACCACTGAGAAGATATGTGTACTTTATAAATGCTTCCAAGTGTATTTTTCTGTCGGTAATTGAAATGCTCAGTCTGTTAACTCATTTGCATGATTAGCGCATATATGCGTTCATTTGAGAAATTTCTCTTTTATTCAGAAACTCTAAATCCGTACCAGAAATTCCGAAATAATTTTTTTTTTTAGTTTATTTAAACACGAAGCATTTATCATTAAATAAAGAATAAACTACTATTTATAATTTCGAGTATGAATTCGGAAATTTGGAATAAAAAATAAATTCCTGAAATGCACACTTTGCATGCAAATGGGTTGAATAATTGAAAAACATTGATTAAAATTTGTTTGTTACTATAATAGGTACAAATACTAACAACACAGTTTGGAAGCATTAAAACTATTTATGATGTAAAATCAGATGTCAAAATACCTAAGCGCTTTCGGGTAAATATTAGCCATCATCAGAGGATAAAAACCAGTTGAAAAACACAGTTCTGAAGAAATGCACTGGACAGGTGGCAAACGGACGAAACCAACAATCTACGAAATGGAGGCAGTGAAGAAGGATGGGACGATACCACTAAAAGCTGAGGGGGTGGGTCAGCAAAAACAAAAAACATCAGTGAAACCAAGCACATTATACCAAATACGTGGGATCTGATAAGACAATACTTCATTACATGTATTATCCACCTTTTTTCAAAATTCCCAGGGATTCTCTGAATATGCAACTGTACATCAATTTCTTTAGCTTGTTATAATCTGGATAGAGCGGTGGATAATTTACTATTTTTTGAATGTCAGCTGTATGTTCTTTAATCCTTTCCTTTAATTTGCGAGTTGTCATGCCTATGTATGAATAGGTTTTAGAACTGCCATTAACTTTAAAAGGAATAATATAAATACCAGATTTATCTCCGTTATCAATAGTGTCTTTCGCCCACTTTCCACCTGTCCAGTGTATTTCTTCAGAACTGTGTTTTTCGACTGGTTTTTATCCTCTGATGATGGCTATTGTTTTGCTGAAATCGCTTATGTATTTTGACATCTGATTTTACATCATAAATAGTTTTAGTGCTTTAAAACTGTGTTTTTAGTATTTGCACCTATTATAGTAACAAATAAATTTTTATCAATGTGTTTGCATTGTGTTTTTGCAAGTTTAAGAAGGTGAATTTGTCGTTTTTACTATATGTTATTTTCTATATATTTTTAATTGGCTTAAGGAATTTTAATATGGACAGATTGCGACTACTGTTACATCTCTCGAAAGGCGATGTCTTGTGTTATTTTACTATCGTGTTACAAAAGCATTCGCTACAAACTAAAACTTTATGAAAGCCAGTAAATTATTTTTAAAGCTTTCCAACACAGTTCCACAAATGTTTTTATGAGTTCGGTTTGTCTGGCCGTCTGTCTGTACTCTAACTCACGTAAATATAGTCGGATTGCCATGTAATTTATATATGTTATTGAGGTTTACTTTGGAATGTTCGGTATTGAAAATAAAGTATGTAGCTTTTATAGTACGTTTACGGGGCACATAAAATATTGCCGTTACATTATAGCCTATGGGGGGATATTGTTTGCAGTGTATTATAATCATGTTACACTATTTCAAACATATTGAAACTGATATCAATATATAGTATTATATGGGAAATCTATAGATCATATAGGCAGAAAACAATTCGGATGTTTTTCCGGCTATGGATGGTAATTGCTGAAATTAGGTTTTGATATGTGTTATGCGTTTTTGTTTGACTTTGTTTACTTATACATCACATTTTACCTCATTAAACGATGAAGTTTTGTTAACGTATTCTGAATGTCTCGGAAAGTGTTTCATAATCTTTGCTTGACACATGATTTTTCTTACTTAATTATTATTGAAGCAATTTTTGTAAAATTTATGTTCGTTGAAATTATCCCACTTCCATTAAATTTATAATAAAATTTCCAAAAAAAGAAACAAAGTATCATTTTTCTTAGAGTGATTATTGTGAATATCAAATTAAAGAAAGCTGATGTCGATATTTGATTTCAAAAAATAATTTATCATTTAAAAAGTTGCTAGACGCTGGAAGCACAATACGATTAAACTTGAGCAAGATTGTTTTCGATGTCTGACTTAAATAATAAGCACTAATTAAATATAATTAAATTTACTATGGAAATAGAAAAAAGAAAAGGGATTGAATTTAAAAATCATTTTCGCCCTTGAATGTTAATAACGATAATGATGCAATATCGCTTCTGAAAATGTATAATTTGCTGTCAAATGAAACATATCGTTTTTTTACTTTAAATATTACATGTATAGAAAATAATATTTCAAATAATTGGATATTAATGCCATTCCTTTTAAAAATTATATATTATATACGTTGATATCATAATTGATATATTTTAATAAATGACGGCTTGTACCTATAAACGATGCATTACTACTATACTATGAAGAGCTTTCTTCATTAATTATAAAGCTTGACATTTTCTTTGATCCAATTTTACTAATTAGAAATTATGCGTTCATTAAAAATGATATTAAGTGCATCCCTTTTCTCTTACTTTATTGACTGCCCTATTTGTCAGCAAATTTTATTGTGAATCGATTGTAACAACACAGACAATTTTCGAAAGCTAATTGATAGGGGAAAGGCGGGTAAAATGAGCTCCTATTTTTATCTTGTCCGGTCATACATATAGAAGTAGCACCTACCCTGGTATACCAGAGACTCTTTCTTGAAGTTCATGTAAATCACTATTATATCAACAATTCGCTTCAGAACACGCTATGAGTACTTGAGAGCCGAAATTCCCTTTTCAAGTGCTTTGTTTTAATTTTTGGAACTGACAATGCAAGTTATCAGTCATCTGTGCTACGTTATTTCAATTTCCAACAAGAAATATTCTTAAAATAGAACTGAAAACGTAGAGATATATGTTTTTCACAATGATCGATATACTGATAAACAAAGTTCAAAATAAGTTGGCGGTTATGGGGTAAGTTGACGATAATGAGTCAGAATCAGATTAGATCCCTTATCTTGATTTTAAGGGGGCATGATGTGGAAGAATAAGATACCAAAGACTGTATTATTTATGGGTCAATTTCTTGATCCAATGCTTTGTGTACCAAATTTTTTTCAAAAAATTTCAATTAATTTTATTTTATTTCCGGTAATTTTAATTTATTTTTAAATATTATAAACATTTCAAGTATTTTTTGTGGAGACAAATGTTTGTCTGAAGTATTCGTATCAATTTCAGCTTTTTAATGAAAAAAACTGATTTTATGAAAAATCTTAAATAGTGCACCTCAGTAATGCATATAAATTTCATTATGTCTGAAATAGTGAAACATCACTAAATTACTTCGCAAACGATTTTTCCCCGTAGAAAATATTGTAACAGAATTATTTTGTGTGACCCTGTAAATGAATAATGCTCTGCCTCGTATTTTATAAAAGCACGTTTTAGTGTACTTCATAACTGTATACCAATTTCATCATGTTTCAAATGGCGTAACATCATCAAAATATTCTTGAAACGAAATTTTCGCATTGACTGTAGTGTAACGGAATAATTTTGGCTGTCCCTGTAAATAAACTATAAAAGTTACACTTCATTTTCAAAAGGGAATATGCTACTGTAAACGTCAATAACATACAAAAATGTCTAGGCAATCCGCGCAAATTTTCGAGAGTTAGAGCACGGACGGATGGCCAGAGGACCAGAACAACCGAAGTCATAAACACTTTTCAACTAGGTTGGGAAGTGTTAAAAAATGAAAGATTCTTTAAGCTAGAGAGAAGTTAGAGAAAAAAGGGCGAAACAATGACATTTTTTTTCAAACGACTACCATTTTAAAACAATTTCGTTCGATTTCACTGAAAATAGGCTCGTGCCTTCCCTCTTTTCCCCACAAAAGCAATATGTTTTCTGAAAAATTAGATTTTGTTTGTTGGAAATGACTTTGACAAGTTCCAAACTACATGTCGCAGGGCGATGCTCGCACAGCCTACCTATATTTAAGGGACATTATTTCCGTCAATGTTCATAATTATTATGTAATAAAAATATTTTTATAGTAAAATAAGTACAACAAAATGGTTAATTTATGTTTTTGTGTTACTTTATTCTTTATGTGAGAAAAGAATCCCGATGTTGATCTACTTTTCGGGCCAACGAACGGTAACCTCTTCTTAACCCCCCGGCTCCCAGACGGGTACAATGGACCTGACAAGTACATTCAAAAAGACTATTCAAACCTGAGTTTGTTTCATAAAATAAGTTAAATATAAACCACAGACATAGTTGACTGTTTCAATGGGATTCCCAAATGTAAACAACTCCACTCTCAGTGTATGAGTAGTTGTACAAGGTGATTAAAATTAAACTGGCGGTACTCAAAGGCTCATAGTTCCGGTTCTACTGATAGGATCCGAATGAAACTTCAAATATATGTTATGTACATCCTGCGACCAAGGTTTTCGTAAAAAAATAGTTTGAAATTACGCTACCAGATGGCGCTGTATTGCTGAAAACATATGCAAGTGAGTAGCTAATGTAATTTCGCTATAAAAGCGATAGGTATGGTTCAAAGAAATCATTCGTCCGCAGTGAACATGCCGATGAACAAGAAGGAACGCGCATTGATCGAAAACTTTTTTATCAGAATGAGAGCAATTCTTCGGCTCTGAATGCAATTTCCTCCGCAATCGCCGACTCAGTTGCTCGTCGTCCGCTTCCGGTGCAACATACAGAGGACCAGTTTCTTCAAACTTATGAATCGTGCCTCTGATTTCATTTACGGACATTTTTCATTCGCCGATAAGCACGGAGTACTGCCGAATCACTGCTCTCATTCTGACAAAAAAGTTTTCGATCAATGTGCGTTCCTTCTTATTCATCGGCATGTTCACTGAGGACGTATGTTTTCTTTTAACCATACCTATCGCTTTTATAGAGAAATTACATTAGCTACTCATTTGCATATGGTTTTAGCCATACAGCGCCATCTGGTAGTGAAATTTCAAACATTTTTTTTTTTTTTTTACGATAACCTTGGTGATCTACATAACATATATTTGAAGCTTCATTCGGATCCTATCAGTAGAACCGGAGCTATGAGCCTCTGAGTACCGTCAGTTTAATTTTAACCACCCTGTATATCACATCTTAGAGGAGCCATGAAAAAAAAAGCATAAATGTAGCAAATAAGCACTATAAAATGAAAGAGAAGTAAAAGATTCGACTGAAAACGTCATCATCCAATCCGAAATAAGTAAGCCAGCCAATCAAATTTAACTTGTATAAAGCAGCCAATTCAAATAGAACTAAAATAAATTAATAAGTAAAATTATTTTAAATAAAAATTCTGGTGTAAAATGTTTTTATCAAGGTTGAGAAAAATTTCCGGTAGTTCTATGGTTATATATGTTTTCTGAAAACTAAAATCCTTATGCGACTTTTTAGTATAAGAATTAGAATACCTAAAAGTGTAATACATTCAAAAATCAATATAGGCACATGTGAATATGTCAAAAAGTAGCCAATTTACATTTAAGAAAATACCTTGGAAATTGCGCTTGCAAAATGTCTGGTAATTATATGCCGGTATTTTCGGCGCTCACTGTTTTCCATTTGCTTTTATTTTTCTTTTGACATTCATTCTTCTGTGTTTTTTATATGTTTCACGTTTTCATCAAATAATATAAATATATTTTATCTCAAAAGATACACAGTATTTCATGCAATGTTTACATGATATTGTTTCAAATTGTTAATTTACATCTCAATATATTAAATTTCCCTTGGGAACTGCACTTTGTTAACTGGTTGGTTTTCATTCCTAATATGAACTGTTTAGAAAATACCTCGCTTTATTAAATATATTAAACTTTTGTTTAAATAAAATAAAGATTAAATATTTTATAGTTTTAAAATTCACAAGGGAATAATTTTCAATTAAAAATTTATATTACAAATGTTAGTACATGAAATATGTTTTGTATTAAAATTAAGTATACTGCTGTGTGGACTTTATTTTTTTAATACAAAATTTGAAGTAAAATACTTAAACAATTTAATATTAAGCTAGAAAATTATGAAAACATATTTTTTTCTATCCAAATAAATATATTACTAGATTTCAAATGTTTGCACAGTGTAATAGACGTGTTTCATATTGTAATAAAATTTGAGATATAAAGAGTATTTTTATTTTTGAATATAAAATGTTAAGTTATAAACGCGAAATATAAAAATCCTTTGATAAAGAAATTTTTATGTATTATTTCTGTGTTCATTTATATCTATGATTATCAATTTTATAGTACGTAATTATAATTTTTGATGTAAACAAAAATATTACGTCGGAACATATTTATAACTATATTAAAATCATTAAAATTACAGACATTACATTACAAAATTACATAAAACATTAAAAACATATTTAAATTGGACGTTTCGGATTTACATAAAATCCCTCATCAGCAAAATTTTTAACGTAAGTCACGATAAGTTCTAAAACATCAACACACAGGAAATATATTGCATCAATCTGTCGAGGCTAAAGTTACAGTTATATTAACACTGAGTATTCATTCGGAATTGAACCTGCTTCGTTAAGAGGTAAATCTGTAATTCTAGTATACCATGCTTCTAAGAAAGTACGAGTTTTATAGTTGCTGCACCTCGATCTAATTATAAAATATTTAGCAAAATCTGGAAAATGGTCAGTTTCTAATGCATGGGCCACTATCTTGGAATTAAAATTTTTATTTTGAAATCTGTGCTCCTTGAGTATTATCTCAAGTGTTCGACCTGTCTCCCCTATATAGACTGCATTGCATTATTGGCATGGGATACCATACACCACATATTTAAACTGGGAACTAGGATTTTATGTTTGAAATTGCCTAAAAAACTATTTAAAGGTGTCTGTGAGCTATATGGATACCGAGCGGTTTCAAGAAATGCGAAATCTTTTCTGAAATACATTTGTAATATATACATTTTTAATATTTGTAATATCGCCGCAATTCCATATTTCAAATGTATTTCAGAAGCATGATATACTAGAATTACAGATTTACCTCTTAACGAAGCAGGTTCAATTCCGAATGATTACTCAGTGTTAATATAACTGTATGTTTGGCCTCGACATTTTGATGCAACACATTTTCTGTGTGTTGATGTTTTAGAACTTATTGTGACTTACGTTAAATTTTTTTGCTGATGGAGGATTTTATGTAAATCTGAAAAGTCCAATTTAATATGCTTTTAATGTTTTATGTAATTGTAATGTTCATGTCAGTTTTAATGATTTTAATATAAGTAATTGTAAATTGTAGTGTGCAATGAAATACAAATTTATAATTACAAAATTTTTAACTGTTCTGTTTTCTTCCATTGCACATTTATTTTCAGATTTAAAGGGTTTAAAGCTACGGTTCCCAAGCTTTATTGTTTTGCGACCCACATTAATTTTTGAAAAGGTGTCACGATCCACCTATTAAATAAAACTGTAGATCCTTTCGAATAGTCTTATCCTACTGTCGAACACAGCTGCCACACGAGAACAATATTAGTTTATTTTAATGTAAAAACGCAATAATCACAAAAACAAAATTTTATTTTACTACGTACAGAAAAAAATAGATTTATTCGTGAATTAAAGAATATATTATAAATTATACAGTTTACATGTGTATGTTATGTATAACAATTTTTTTTCCACCGACAAAGAAATTCAAATCAGGGAATTCCTATAAAAATTAAAAAATAAATAAATTTACTTAAAATTTATTTGTTAATCAAATTCATCTAAAAAATTAAAGCTGATATTTTTACATAAAATGTTAAAATAATTATATTTTCACAAATGTGATTTATCATTTTATTTTCACTATTTTTTCTGTCTTCAAAGTTCTTCTACGGAGGGTTGCATTCTCCGTATTTTTTAATACCAGTAATTTCGTATGGGAAATGTTGTTCTTTTATATTGAAGAATTCTCCGATTAAACAAAAAGAAAAAAAAATTCTGCCATAATTTACTGGTATTTAAAAAGTCAGAGACTTGGCATCTCTGCATATGATGTTCGTTATATTTTTACATTAGATACATTTAGTAATATATATTTTTTATTATCTTGTTGATTGTTTTTGGACTCATTAAATGTCACTCAAACCCATGCATAATGAGAAAATCATATAAGAATGAAATTTGCTAAAATTACTTGTTACAGAAAAATAAATATTATTTTTCTGTCTTTTATGTCAGGAAAAATAAAAAGCTTATTAAATAACACATAAAATAAATATATATAAATAAATAAAAATTTGTTGTAAATATAAAGAAAATTCCAATTCTGTTGTTTAAAAAAAAATGAAATACTTGTTTAAAACCTTTATAAACAATTTATTGACCTGAATTCAAAATAAAAAAAATAATAATTACACCCAGAAAAAGAAATTGATTAAAACAACAAAACACGTTTTGTTGAGTACATTTTGGTTGTTTCAAGCAAAATTTTTAGTTGAAGTAAAAAGTTGGTTTTGCTGCACTGACAAAAAAATATTGTTAACACTCTTACAAAATTTTAACAAAATTTCATCAATTTTACTTGAGTTTACAAAATCTGTTTTCTTTTTTAAATTTTACCATAATTTTGTAATTTATACAAAATTTAAATAGTTGTGTAGTAGCTATAACTCTCTCAAGTAACTTGGTTTATTTGACTTATATAGCTATAATAGCCCAACAGGTGGCGCTGCTATGCTACTTTTTTCATGATTTTCACTATAAATAAATCTCAAGAACTAATGTACGGATTAATTTTTAATTCATTTTCAGCAGTCATTTACGCCTGTAATTCTTAAATAATAACCAGTGAATTTTTATCCTGCTTTTTTTTCACGCGTAAACCGACAGAGTGAAATATGTCCCAAGCCAGGAATCGTACCCGGGCCCTCAGAATAGCGCTCTGAGGCCCGAGCATACGGCAACACAATTAATTTTTAATTAATTTTCTGCAGTGAATTATGTCTGTAATCCTTGAATAATAACCAGTGAATTTTTATCCTGCTTTTTACAGGCGTAATTCACTGCTGAAAATGAATTAAAATTAACTATATGTTGCCATATGCTGGGCTTTGTATTTTCGTCTCATGTTTGCCGCAGAAATTTGCATGCTCACGCAGGTCCTGTTTAAGGAATAGGCCCGAAAAGCCCGTGCTTACCAAAAGAAATACAAAGGTGTCCCCAAATTTATTTTTAAGAATAACTTTTTACAAAAAAAAAAAAAAAAAAAAAAAAGTACAAAATGCATCATTTCCTTACGAAATTTTTATCTAAGAAGCTCGCTGTTTCTAAATTGTTGTTTACTCGAAATTTCGATGGTAAAATTTCAAATTGTTGCAGCATACCAAAAATGAATTTAGTAAATAACAAAGCAATTGGTAAAGGGGGGCCTCAGAGTAACGTCGGGCTTCCCTTAGTTTTATGTCTTAAGAGAGCCCTGTGCACATGATAACATTTCCAACTTGTGCTGCGGTTGCAGCCGGTCCGACATATATAAGAGTGAGAAATTTCGAGTTTGGATATAGTTCCTTGTAGCTCCGTGGTAGAGCCTCAACGCGCTGTTCTGAGGGCCCGGGATCGAGTCCCGGCTTGGGACATTGGTCAGTCTGTCGGTTTACGCTTGAAAGAAAGCAGGATAGAAATTCATTTGTTATTATTCAAGGATTGCAAGCTGAAAATAAAATAATTAAGTTTAGATTGGTTCTAATACAAAAAAAAAATTAAATAAATATTATTATTGTTTCTGTAACAAAAACCTTTTGTTGTTAAAACAAAGAAAATTCTTAAAATTACACAAAATAATTGTTCTTTAAACAAAAGTTTTTGTTGCCGAAACTGAAAGGAACTCTTAAAGTAACAGATAATTATACTTATTTTGAGAAAACTTTCAACAAAAGAATTTAGTTAATTCAAGTAAAATTGAACCATTTTTACTTGAATTAACTAAATGGTTCAAGTAAAATTGAACCATTTTTACTTGAATTAATAAAACATTTTTTTATTGATGATACAAAATTTTTTGTTGGAACTGCAAAAAAAAAAAAATCAACGATATTTTTCTTGTTGATTCAAGCAAAATTTCCATTGACCCACATTTAAACGGAAAGTTTTGTTGGGCAAACCAAATTTTTGTTGATTCAACAAAACTTTTCTCTGGGTGTACCTCATTCCATTTTAATTAGGTTGAAAATTTATTTAAAAAAAATCTGTCCTTATACTTGTATTATTATTATTTAAATGTTTGCGTAATGGTAGACAAGTAATTTATTTTTTAGTAAAAATTCATATACAGAAAGTGTATTTTTTAAAAAAATATATTCAAAATGTAAAATTATAAACAACAAATTTATAACTCTTACGATTAAAGAATAGTTTTGTGTTATTATAATACTTTTATTTACCTAGTTCATAAATACGTCTCATTTTATAGGAAGCAACTAGTATAAGATTTATACTGCATTTAAAGAAACGCTTTAACGTAATAAACATCTATTTATTTATATCAAATGTATGTTTCTTCTCTTTTTGGTAATAAATATTAAATGTAATATTTGTAAAAGAAACAGCAATTACAAGAATGTTTTATATAATAAAAGCCACTTTACTTTGAAATGATTATGGTTAATATTAATTTTTTTTTGGTCGACAAGAACTAGTATTTTAATAAAAAATAATAATAACATTTTATTTAAGTAAACATGTTTTATATTCCCTAGATACAGTCATATGGAAAAATATAATAACTATCTAGATAAACTTAAAATAACAAATATAGAAAAAACCAACAATAAAAACCCAATAATAAAAAATAAGAAATAAAAACAATAATTCAGTTTAGAATTAGATGTTGTTTAAAATATAAAATGTCCCTTTGCTTTAAATGTAAATTTGCTTATAATAACTATTTATAATGTGTTACATATAACCTAGATTTGATTTTTTTTAAAAGTAGAATTTTATGTAAATAAACATGTATTTGAGTTTTACATAAACATGTTATACGGGATAGAAATTATTGAAATTAATATATCTTGAAAATTGCGTTTAAAAAGAAACATACATGGTGAAAGAAAACAAGTGTTATTTTGCATTTTGTGTATCAAAATACAAAAATACCACAACAAAAGAGACAGATGTTTGTGTGTCTGTATGTCCGTTTGCAACTGTCTAAAGGGATGTGTGCAGAACTACTCGATTTGGCAGGAAGGTGCCTGTATATGTATTTAAAAATACGCACTTCAAAGGCGGTGTTTTGGATTTTTTTGTTAGATTTTTTTTCATTTAATTTTCATACGATTTTAAATTATAAGTAATTAGCCTCGATTCTCCTGGCGATCCGTTTCCATACCTGCCCCGAGAAAATGTGGTTCTTCAAACACAGAACACGCAGACGGGAAGAAATTTTTTTGTTTTTCCTGCCGTTCAAAATTACGATCACTCGGTGCCCGAATGAATTAAGAAACATAGGGGACATGCGAATAGCCAACACCTTTTTTGTGCTGATAACATCTTTTGTTAGAAAAAATATACATGATAATTTACTATTTCAAAATATATATTTTCCGAAAGTCGTTTGCATAATTTTTGTTTTTTCTGCAGTTTAAAAGTGTCATCCTTGTGGCTCTGATGTAAAAAATACCAGCGGATGACGATTGTCTTCGTTGTCTTAACCTATATTAGCCTAGCGTTGCATTTAAGCAACACCATAGCTAAAACTACTTTTGTTGTTTGCACACCAGTAATTCTGAAGCAAATATTTTATTTATTTAATGACACAAACTCCTCGATAAAATAAGAGACCAAATTTTTATTGTAAAAATAGTAGTGTCAAATGCATTTTTGTCCATTTTTAAGTGAAAAATAATTGTGGCCATAATGGATTGACAGTAGCTTTCATTACAAAACTTGAATATTTATTGTTTCACAAATAAATTTTCTAAAGGTCTCTCCCGTCCTGAAGGTCGTATCTAAAATTTCCGTTATGAGCGTCTGCAAATTTGCAACAGTGCGTACGCTAGAAAGTTAAAAGATTTTAGCAGGTACAACTATTCCCCCTCATGGGTGTAACGGTACCGGAGGCAGTTCAGCCTGTAAGTGGCACCCTTTTTTTAGAAAAAAGATGCATGAATATTCACTATTTCAAAATATATACTTTCCGAAAGTCGTTTGCATAATATCTGCTTTTTTTCTGCAGTTTAAATATGTCCCCCTTGTGACCATGATGTACTTTAAAATTACTAACGTATAGTCATTATATTTGTTGTCTTAACAGATCCTTGTATTAAAAAACTTGAATATTTTCTATTTCACAAAAAAGTAGTTTCTGAAGATTTCTCCGACCTGAAGATCGTTTCTAAAATTTTGTTATCTACGTCTGAAAATTTTCAACAGCGTGCAATCTAGAAAATTAAAGGGTTTAGCAGGTACAAGTATTTCATCTCATGGGTGTACCGGTACCAAAGGCGAGTACAACATTCAGAGTTATTCAAGGATCACATACTGCTTGGCTTTCATTTTCATTTTCACCAGATATGAATTAAAATTGTAAACCTTTAAGCTAATCTCGGCCAATGCTGAGTGGGTGTATTAGCCCGGTTAAATAATCCACATAAAATATTATTAACAATGCTATTTAATTGTAGTTACTTTGTACTTCATGTACAAAATTTACATTTTTTGCTATCGAAATGTTATTTAAATGTAATGCTCCATGGGCATTGCATGTAATTTTAGTGGTTGGTTTTGCTAATAAACAGGCGAATAAATTTAGAATATGTTGTTATGTTTTATATAATTATTCCTTCCAATAAAGAAAGCAGTGATTAAACTTTTCACAGATTTTAACGAGAGAATAGTATTCAAGTAGTATTTTACTAAAATTATTTTATAAGAAAAATGTTATTTCATATAAAGATTTAAATACTAGCTCTAATAATTTTAAAATAAGAAAGTTCTTCATATTTAAGATTTACTTCTGAATTCTGATTAACTTTGCAATTTTTATGTTTTGTTTAAATTGAAAAACATTTTTGTTTTTTTTGGACAAGAATTGCATTCTATTTCTATCTCTGTAATTCATTATGCTCTTTATGTATTACAAAAACTTGAAATGTAGACAAAACAAGAAAGATTTATCTGAGTATAGGAGAAGAATAAACAAGTGCTTTACAAATCTCTTAATTTGCGTTATTAAAGAGTATATGTTAATATGTTAATCATTAATATATATATATATATATCTATATATATATATATATATAGGGGGGGCAGGATCACTTTGCTACCAGTATTTTTATATACTGTATTTGGCCTTATTTAATTCATACCGTTCAAAGATTAAATACGGCCAAACGTAGTATATAATTATTCTGGTAGTAAAATGATCGTGCCCCCATTCCCCCCTGACGCTACTCCACTGATTTAAAGTAAAGTATATTAAAGTAAGCAGTATATTTACCGAATTGACTATCCACATTTTTCCGGAAAAAATATTATTTTACATATAATAATTATATTAAAAGAAATATATGAAATTGGCTGGTTGTAGAAAAGCAATTTTATTTTTTACAAAATAACGGATAAACTTTTAGGGTTTTAGAAGAAAGGAAAGACCTGTTTTGAATATATTAAAGAAAACTCTAACAGTACCGATATTTCTTGTGTGGTTTTGTTTTGTTTTTTGTTTGTTTTATAGTTCGTTTAACAGAAACTTAGTTTAGTTAGCAATTTTTATTTTACTTTTTTATATAAGCTAACATTCTCATGTGAAATGAATACTACTTACTGAAATACAAAAACAGCAGTCAACTGATGCGTCACTGCCGGACACAGCGTCGATGGCCACAGTATCCCCAAGTAAAGTGAAATAGACAGGATATCGATTACGGATGTGACCGTAACCATTTCAATATATATCCTAAGCAACCATAATCGAGCTTTCGTTAAATTACCATTGTCTTGGGGTTGTTATGGCTCCCGGCACTACATCTACAGCTGTCGCGACAGTTGATGGCTGTATTCGTGTGTGATTAAATAAGATTAGTTGAATATTTTGAAATCAACTTTTATGAAAGGGTTAACTAAAAATACCGCTACATCCCGGAATATTAATTTTTAATAATTTTTAAGATTTTTGTTCAAACTATCGTTTTAAATGTCGTCGTCTACTTAGTATTATCGCAATAGTATGAGGATAAGATAAGTATATTCATAGGCAGAAGGGATCTATGACGTAACTATTGACGCTTGAGAAACTATTAGTGCAGCATAATTAAAAATGCTAAATAAGACACACAAACGTTTTGTGGGTGAAATTTTGGTGACTGCTTCACCATGAGCAAATGGCTCCCCAAATAGATCTCGCAAACAGCATGTTCGGCAAAAAGCAATTATCTTTTTTTTTCTATCCTGTATATAATTTTGTATTTTAGCATCAATATGTAATCTAGACTCAGTAAATGTATGTTACATATAACAGGAGAATTCGTCATTATGAAAATTCTTAACTAATGTTGTAACAGCCATGTCGCTGTTAGTGACAGTGAACAATGATAGTTAGTCAGTCGGAAAGAGAGCACAAGATGTATAAAATCAGAGTCACGTTTATTAAAACTTTAAGTGGGCAGGGAGTTTGAGAAAGACTCTACTAATTTTCCTTAAGCCAAAAGAAATCAGCTCCCATGAAACTTCACTCAGCCAAAATACAATTTCAAATATCAATTAGAAATAACTCAAAGTGACACTTATAACTTTGTATAAGGCAGCAAGTCAAGATATCTTCAGTAAAATCAAATCTCCACTATGCAAGCTAGTCGAACTCCGATGGCAAGATGTCCGCCTACGATAATACTGAAAATGGCACTCCGTGCGCACCGAATCAACTTTATTTTGAATAGCACAAAGTAACGTAATTTACGCACATTTTTGCATACATATTTGCATACATATCGATACTAAGCAAAAATTCACAAGTTCCGATGTTTTCATACTCATTCATCGAAAGTTAAAGAAAGATAGCATTGATAACTTTTACGCAGATTGATAATTATTGGACAAAAGTACGTTCTCAATCAAAACTCCGCCTACTCTTATGGTCAGAGTAGTCGATACGTCATAATGTATATTAGTGTAATTTTTGTAATCAATCACAATATGAAGTTCTTCAACATATAAAAAACATCCTCTCATCATTAACTAAGAATGCAATTCCCATTCAGCAAAAGTTAAGTTATAGATTAAAACGTTAACAAGTTATCTTTCTCCATACCCTAATTTCAATAGATATAACACCTTTTTAAAAATCAAATTACAGAGAATAAAGAGGAAAATTATGTTCTCTTTATCTACTTTAGAGGTCAGATAGGCGCTGGCGGGGAATGAACCAGGGACCTCTTGAACAGTAAACAAGCCACACACTTTCGAGGAAAACGACAAGCCAGTTACTCTAAACTAGTTACTCGCTTTATACTGTTCATGTGAAATTTTAAAGCTACATTACTATAAAAAATCAGCAAAACAAAGGTTAATTTCCATGACAGAAACGCAATTATTAAAACTTTCACAACCTTTTAAAGCGATTAAATGCTGTAGAATCTGTGTAGCTTAATCATATCCAAAATGAAAGAATAGCAAAATAAATAAATAAATAAATAAATAAAAATAAAATTCTAATTTGTGGAGAATCATCCAACTTCTCTTAAAATTACAAATAAATATTAAAGTAAACAATCATTATAAAAATCGCTCTATTGCGAGTATAACTCGCGTTCAATGGGTTCCATACATTAAATTTATTAATTAACAAACTGCTACTACCCTTAATTTTTTCATAACTTTAGTTTGGATAGATTCGGAAATAGAAGGAGAGGGACATATATTTACAGTACACTTTCGACGATATCTCGGGAAATATAATACCAAAATTAAAACAAATATATTTTTAAGTTCGATGTTATGAGATCTTTCGAACAATACCCGAATTTTACCTAAAATTACCTAAAATTATTGTACGATACCTAAAATTATTTTTATGTATTGTGTTTATATATAATTTTTTTAACTTAAGTAATATCTCAGCTAATTTCGAACATTTTTTTTTTCGATAATCCTTATCAAGTATCCTTGGATGATTCTGCGTCGATTGATGCCTCGAGCGCCAGTCAACGCCTCCGCTGACCGCCCGAAAAATAAAGTTTGTGTGTAACGGAAAAATGCACTTTTTTTCAAAAATTATGTCACCTAGGAAAATCACTATACTTTTTCTGCAAGGTTTCAATAAGCTCCTACCACTCCTAACTTTTTCATAATTTTAGTTTCAGTAGATTTGGAAAAATAGAGGAGGGGAGGACATATTTTTGCAGGGCATTTTCGACAATATCTTTGGAAATATAATACCTAAAATTAAAACAAATATGCTTTTTTGTTGGGTCCTACGAGATCTTTCACACGATATAACACACAATATACACAAAGAAAAAAATGCTTTTATCGAGCAACAGAATTAGCTCTCCTAAAGTTTACTTAAACACATTTGTGAAGGGCTAATAATCTGAAAATATGTGGGTCAATAGCCTTTATAACTTTCCCAAATTTGAACATTCCACGTCCCATAGTTTATGAAAAAAACGGCTCTGACATGCGGACAGACAGACACAGGGACGTAATTAACGCAGGGAAGTAAAGATATTTTAAAGTACATTAACGTACCTAAAAATGAGAATTATATGGAAATGAAAGTTTTTCATAAAAAAATCATATCTATCTATATATATATATATATATTAAATTACACTTTAATCATTCTTCTTTCATTTTGTATGTTGCGATAAAAAATTATGTATAGTCATCCTGAAATGTATTCCTGTGTGTGCACGCCCGAGTTGCACATTAAATTAGGAACATGTAAAGATAAACCATTAAAGCCAGATCATTTAATTTATTAAAATACATCATCACAAGAGAGTGCTTTGAAGCCAGAAAACATTTTTACAGAAAACTAATAAATGAAACGCATAAAATCCTTCTTTCATTTCCAATTCCTTTTTTAAATAATGAAGCGTGAAAGTTTAATTGATATTGAAGGGATGCTTTGCGGGTACTTCTAATTACAATATTTTTACATAACTAAGCAAGAAAATATATTTCATCATTACGTAAAATATAATGGGCTTGTTCAATGGTTTATTCAATAAGATAATTGGATAAATATTAACGTTATTAAGGTTTTATTAAATTACATGGAGTAAAATATATCTGAGTAGAATGGAATTTGGAAGGACAAATTAAACTTATACTGAAATTAATTTGGACTGTCATTCATCGAAATTTTACTTTGAATACTTTAATATTATTTTCCAAAAGTTTTATTTATGTTTCAGTGGACTTAATATTAATAATACTCAATTTTTTCTTACATTAAAACAACAGTTTAAACAGTTGAACTAATTGTTTAAGCACCCTCATTCATAAAAAAAACTTTATTTTTAATTAAATTGATTAAAGCTAGTCGTATGTGCCAATCCCAAATCTTTCTTCTATCTCATACAGGTTTCACATAACCAAAACCGAATCCAGAAACGAAATAAAAAACAAATCAGCACCAATTTATATCAAGGTCTAACGGAATCTAAAGTTTTATTGAATTTCATGTATTAGGTCTTGAGATAGTGCGCCTGCAAAATTTTTGCGATATACAGACACAAAGACAAACAGACAGACAGACTCACAGACAAGCATTTTCTAAAAAGAGTAAAATCGTGTTCAGGACCTTCAAATTGTATAAATTCGGAAACAAAAAATTTTATGAATCCAATACATTCTTCTTGTAAAGATAGAAGAAAGTAAAAATGTATGAAATGCAAGATTTTTCATACTGTAGACATTTAGAAAACTTTTTGTATATTTATTATATAGTTTTTCAGAAAAGTTTAAATAGTAAACTTTTTAGGTGTGTTCGTAATTATATAAATACGTTTCACCTATAGTCGTTGTCCGGTCCGTCTGTTTGTCTGCATACAACAGCACAAAAACTACCCAACCGTGGGTAGACAGACATTTTCTAAAAAGAGTCAGATCGTGTTCAGGAACTTCAAATCGTATAAATCCGTCAAAAATCGGAAGTCAAAAATTTTCATGACTGCAATACTTTCTTCTTGTAAAGATAGACAAAACTAAAATGTATGAAATGCAGGATTTTTCATACTGTAAAACTTCGGCTAAACAATATATAATATTTTAATACTTAACAAGACATCTGCAGGGCACGAATGAAAAAAAGAAAATTAATTCATTCGGATAGAGTTTTATTACATTTTAAATTGTCAATTTTAGAAATGAGATCGCATTTAGAGAACTTTTTGTATATTTATTGTATAGTTTTTCTGAAAAATGTAAATAGTAAACTTTTTAGGTTTGTTCGTAATTATATACATACGTTGCACCTATATTCGTCGTCTGGTCCGCCCGTCTATCCGCATACAGCAGCGCAAAAACTACTCAACAGAATGATTTGAAATTCAATATATATAATCTTTGTAGCATTTTGTCAAGTCATATCATATTTTATGAAAATCAAATCAAAACTTAGAAATATATAAATAAAAGTTTTCTTCATTCTATTTTTCAAATCATACTTAATTAATTCAATTATATCCCATGATAAGTAATAATTCTAGGCTGCCGTGGTGCTTACGTCCTATTTAAGATGGAATCATATTATTTCAGTATTACTGAATTTAAAAACTGAATTTGTGTACTAAAATTGCTTAATTGTAGCAATCATATAATCATCATTTTTTTTGGACAGATGTTTCCAAAGAAATAGATATTAAATGGAAAAATAGACTAAATATGTATTTCAAGTTCTGAAATTTTCAAAGCTGGGCTTTAGTTTCCAATTGGAATTTCTAGTAAATTTTAACAAAAGATAAAATGAAACCAAGTTAAAATGAATTCATTTTACTACGGAAATTAATCATATCATAATATAATTCATTTGATTGATATGATAAGGATGATTTTTTACATTGTCTTGTATTGGATATTTGCGCATGGTATAATTTTAATGTAACAGTATTGTAAATAATTGTTTGTAAAAGTGTATTGAAACCTAATTTCTTAAAATAAAATTAATATCTATAATATGAAAATCTGAACATAAAATAAATTTTGTATTCATGCATTTCTGCATAAGAGTGCAAGAGCTATTGTAGCAAGATCTGAAAATTTTCAAAACTAGTTATAGTAGGAACACACCTCATTTGTCACATTTGACATACAATTTCCAAAATGTTGAATTGTAAAACACAGGAGTACACAGTGTTTAAAAACACTTGTAATTTTTAATACACAGCCATTATAAAAAATTTTTGAAGAAAAGTAAATTAAAATGTTCGAAATGAAACGAAATTTAATAATAATTTATTGAATAATGAATTGAATGAATTGAATATTACTATTTATATTATTATTAGTTTTAAATTTATTTTTATTTATAATAAAACTTCTGTAATAATTGTTAATTATATTAGATTATGACAGTAATATTTGCTTCATTTATATTAATTTTAATAATAGTTTAACGTTTGTGTCCTATAAAAATGCATCTGATAATGTTCTATTGAATATTCAACGATTTAGAATTTCCGACACATTCCTGATACCTGAAGTATCGAGTAATTAGGAATATTTTCTAATTAAAAATGGATAGATGTTAAATATTTAATTAAATATATGAATAATACAAACAAAGACGGAGCATTTCTATAGAATTAATTACCCAAACAGCGGACTTATTTTGCTGTCAGGCACTAAAAATAAAATTTGAAATTTTTTACGCAACCTACATAATATGTAAGTAAATAGTTATTTCGTTTAACTTATCCTAAGGAAAATATAAACTTTGACACAAAGCATACACACGAAAACAGTATTAGGTAATATTTTTCTAAAAACGTTGTTTTTACATATGTACTACGTAAATTAAAAATACGTCCTTAAATAAATGTTAAAAAAAATATATAAATAAATAAATAAAATAAAACAAATTAAATGCGATAATGCGAATTAGATTTTTTTTTATTATTATTATTTTTTACATTAACGACAGAATCTGTACTGAGATTGAAAATTTAATTTTAGCCTCAAGCCGATCTCTAGAAAAAAAAAATTAAAAAAAGTTTAATTTTCACAAAATTATTTATCATTAACTTTTCACGATATTTTAAATTAAGGGTATAAGATCGTGTTTGTATTACATTATTGCAGAAGATAAAAGTAATGATGTTTTTTTGAAGATGATGCAGACGACGTTCTGCAAACCACTGGTGGGTCGCAACTAAGAGTCTTGCATCGGCTTGGATAACCGGATTTTACCAGAATCCGACCACACTTGCGATTAGACCGGATCTGGTTGACGCTAATTTTTTTCGTAGCGGGTCAGCTTTTGATTGGATTGGATTTAATTGTTTCCTGTTTCGGCCGATTTTTAAGTGGATTGACTTTAATTGTTTCGAGTCAGTTTTGGGTTGGGTTTTGATATTTTTTGGGTGAGAATCGGCTTGACCCGTTTTCCTGAATATTTTTAATTTAAAAAAAACTACATATTTGAATAATTAATGAGTGCAAATGAGTACATGTTTATATAAAAAAAATAATAAAAATTATATTACAAATATAATTGTAGACTACTTTTACATAGTTGTATAACAGTATGGATTGTTTTGCTTTCCCTTTGGTTCGCGTTGATGAGTGTTGAGTTTCGGGTTGACTTTAAGCAAATATTTGTGTTCTGCTTGAATACAACCCGAACCGTGCATGGCTCTAGTCAAAACTCATATAGTTTTTGGGAACTGCTAAGTTAGAAAAAATACATGATTGCGTTTAGTTATTGTGACGTACCGATCTGAATTTAAGCAATCATGACTTGGAAAAATACAGTAAAATATTAATATATTTAATGTTGTTTCGTACAAAATTTCAGAAAAAATACAATATTAAATGTTAGTAATAATATTCCTTTTATAATTAGTTTATTTTGCATGCAACTATTACAACAACAAAAAATTATCACGAGAAGAAAAATAAAGATTTGATTAAAAAAAAAAAAATAATAATAAAAAAAAAATTCAGATCACATATTTCAAATTTTACCAAAATAATTATTAATTAGTTTAACATGTCTGACATATTAAAAATAAAGTAAAACCTGCCATTGCAGTAACATTTAATTAATCTTTAACACAGATTAAGGGTTTATACTTAATTGAGTTAGGAAAATAAAACATCATTAGCTTAATTGAATACCATGTCTAAATAATTTGGGGGTTTCATTTTTGCAATAAAATACGAATAATGTAAACACCATTATCGGTAAATAGTCTTTTTAGAATGCGTTACACAGACTGTACAAAACGAAATAGCTATAAAGCTAATGGCCCTGCAAACCTTCAAGAAATTCGTGGCTTAAATAAGAGTGAGTAACTATTATCTTAAATCAACGATGCACACGTGGAAGAGATAATGCCACTAGTTTCTTTTCTAGTATGTGTAGGTGGCAGATTTTAAAGCATAATAATCGGAAATGAACTAATGTGGTAGATTTTATGGAAGATCTGGATATTGTAAACAAATGGGGATTTTCTGGGCTTACATTATTAGTAAGAAAAAGAATTGATGATCTAATTTAATGAAAAATAATGATAAATTTTGATAAGCCGTTATTAAATAAGTTAAAACAAAAGGTTTAAGCGGTATAGTTAGATTTATTTAAAGATAACTTCTTTCCAAATAGGAAGTGAAACATATTTTATATTGTTTTTTTGAATTGTTTATAAGCAAGTATTTTTATGTTTTGTTTATTTAACTAGCTTTGAGAATATGAAAAAAAATTGTATTGACAACAGACAGAAGAAATAACAAATCTTATGTAAGAGCATCAAATTCCTCTCTATGAGAAAAGCGAAACGCTTTTACCTAAACTAGGGTTTCAAACCTACGCTTCTCGGGTTTCAGACCACAGGTGAAACAATTTTTTATTGAATACTGTAATAGATTTTTTTTTAAACTTTGTAGTATTTTTTAGATACGCCACTAACATAATTGAGTAAGTAAAATAAAACATCATTACTTAATTAATTATTATGTTTAATTAATTTGGGGTTTTCATTTTAGCAGTGAAAGAGGAATACTGTAAACACCGTTATCGGTAAATAGTCTTTTTTTTAAAGCGTTATACTGAGTACACAAAACACAATACCTATAAAGTTAATGGACGTTCAAACATCAAAAAACATTATTTTATAAAAAATATCAATAATGTGTTCAATTAATTTTTTGAGCAAATACTTGGGTTCTGGTCGTATGCAACCTGACCAGTGCATGACTCTAGCCCCGACTCATAGTTTGGGAAATGCTGAGCTAAATAAAATACGTGATTGCATTTAATTAATGCGACATACTTATTTGAATTAAAGCAACTTTGATATGGAAAAACACAGTAAAAGATTAGTATAATATACTAAAAGTTGTTTCGTCAAACTTTCAGAAAGAATACAAATTTAAATGTTGTTTGTAATATCTCTTTTATAATTTGTTCATTTAGCATGTAACTATTACATCCAAAAAAGTTTATGATAAAAACGTAAAACCAAATAAGATTGGATGTAAAGTTAAACAAATCAAAATGAAAATTAAAGTATTTTACGAAAAAAAAAACAGAAAATAATTCATATCATATATTTAAAATTTTATCAAAATAATTAATAATTAGTTAATTATGTCTGATAAAATAAAAAAGACCATCCATTACAGTAAATTTAAATAATCACTAGTACAAATTAATGAATACACATAATTGAGTTAGGAAAATAAAACAGTATTAACTTAATTAAATATTATGTCAAAGTTTATTGGGGGTTTTCAATTTAGCTTAGAAAGACGAATAATGTACACACTGTTATCTGTAAATAGTCTTTTTAATAACACGTTACACAAAGTGTACAAAACACTTTTGCTGATGAAGGTTATTTTTTAAATGAAATGTTTTCCTGAAATGGAATAATTAGTTACTAAAACTTTTTAATTATCACATACTAAAAAAAAATATAAAATAATATAAACAGGTTTTGTGCCAATGTGGAAAATAATTATATTTTTTCTAGTTGAAGTATAACCATAAATAAGTATAGCCCTGCAAACCATCGAGAAATGCGTGGCTTAAATAAGTGTAAGTAACCTTTATTTTCAATCATCGAGGCATACGTGGAACAGATAAAATAATGCCACTAAATTTTTTTGGGATATATAGCGGGTAGTTTTTCAAATGTAATAATCGGAAATGAACTGATGTGATAGATTTTACCAAAGATATGGATTTAAACCTGGGCTTATTTAATTAGTAAGAAAACAAATCAACTTGATGATCAAATTCAATGAGAGATAATTTAATTTTTTTTTTATATACTGTTATTAAATGAGTTAAAATAAAGGATTTTAGCGGTAAAGTTAGATTTTTTTAAAGATACTTTTTTCGCAATAGGAAGTGAAAAATATTACTTACCCAACATACGTAGTATACGATGAGTCTTGTAATCGTTTTAAAAATCAAAAAATATTCCAAAAAACATATTTTCAGAAAACAAAAATTGCCATCCATCTCTCTGTGTGTGTGTCTGACTCTCGAAATATTCATTCTGATAAAAGGTATATAAAAATTTTCGAAATTGTTTATTTTAAGGAGTGAATATAAAAAACAAACAAAAAAAACATAAAGAATGCATAAAGAATGCAGTCTATCGGATAATTAGTTGGCGATATATTTGTAATCACATTTTCTACACTCCTCTAATTTTCATGACCCTGTATTTCATTCAAATTTCAATTCAAAGATATATTTTAATTGAAAATGAGACGCTTAATTAGACACAGTAAACTGTTAGTTAATATGATTATCATTTTTGGCGTTATAAAGATGTTTATTTTACGCAATTCAGTAATAGAGCATTTAAAGTTTATGACAGCATCAAGCCACGATTTTGTTTGAATTGCAATGCATTTTATAAATAGTTTAGACATGTTTTATTTTCATATTTATATTATAAATATCCCTAATGGGTAAGTATTACGGTGGCCCCCAACGACTAGTTTTATGTTGTCTTTGTGAATTGTTTATTAGAAGTATTTATGTTTTGTTTATTTAACTAGATTTGCGAATAGGAAGATAAAATAATGTGTGTTTGACAAAAGACAGAAGAAATAACAAATTTTATGTAAGAGCATCAAATGCCTCCCTATCAGAAAAGCGAAACTATTTTACGTAAACTAGGGAATCCAACCTGGGCTTCCCGGATTACAGTATATAAATGAAACAATTTTTTATTGTACACTCAAATAGTTTTTTTTTTTTACCTTTGTAATATTTTTATTTAGACTTCCCCCTAACAACACCAATCATTCTTACATAAAAAATATCACTAATGTATTCAAAGAAATTTTGATAAAATATTTAGGTTCTAGAGGTAGGTACAACCTGTCCGGTGCATGATTCTAGTCGCGACTCATAGTTTGGAAACTGATGAGCTAAATAAAAAAATTTATTGCATTTAATTAATGCGACACACTGATTGGAATTAAAGTAATTATCATATGAAAGAAAAAAACAGTAAAATATTAATATAACATATTTAAAGTTATTTCGTCAAAATTTCAGAAAACATACAAATTTAAATGTTGCTAACACTATTTCTTTTATAATTTGCTTATTTAGCATGTAACTATTAATTCCTTTCAAAACATTTGATGCTTTCTTTAATAAATCCAAATAAATTTCATTTAGCAACCAAAAAAAAAAAAAAAAAAAAAAGTCATGTTTGTTAAATTTACCAGTCTATTTTTCTCGTTTTTTCGAATTTCTAAACCAGCCCGAGAGCGGTCCAAGCCCGCTATTATATTCTGTCATAATAATATCTGTCATGTGGACTAAATGCGATATTAAAAAAAAAATAATTTCAAAATTAAACATGTTGTACTCCTTCAAAATGTTAAAATATGCGAATATTTCCATAATCGGGTTTTCATCATGATTCAATACGTTCCTCAAACTCATATATTTACTATTCTCTATTACTCATATTGATACGCACTTTGTATTATTCTGAAACATTTGAAAAATTCGTTAAACTTGCGATATGACGTCAGATTTTCTTTTTAATTCTCTAATGACGTGGCATTAATCTGTTTTGTGCACATACACATACTCATACTCCTTGTATTATTGAGAAATCTTTCCGTTTTATTACCTCTATGACGTCAATCAATTTTATATTCATTTTTCACGTGGAAATCGTCTAATAGAAAATTAATTATTGTAGAAAGAATTTCATCGTGGATTTTTAATTTTTGGCATCGGCTATAACGAAAAATGTTTAAATTTAATAGGAAAAGGCTGTTAGAATTTTGGTTTTTTATCTTTATTTATTAAAATAATGCAAATTTTTCAAATTTTAATATTTTCAGCTCTTCACAGCTGATATTCTGATTTATACACAAAGTTTCAACTCTGTAAGTTACATAGTTTTCGAGAATGGCTCTGTGACAGGCAGACAACGGAGCGGGAGCAATAGGGTTTCGTGAGATGAACGAAACCCTAATATTTTACCAAAAAAAATCAGATCATATATTTTAAATTTTATCAAAATAATTATTAATTAGTATAGCATGTCTGACAGTTTTTTTTTTAATGAGACCTGCTATTCAAGTACATATAATGCTTCAGTAGCGCAAATTAAGGGATTATACATAATTTATTTAGGATAATAAAACTGCATCAACTAAATTAAATTATCATGTCGAAATACTTTGGGGTTATCATTTTAGCAGTGAAAAACGAATAATGTTAACACCATTATCGGTAAATAGTCTTTTTAGAATGCGTTATACAGAGTGTACAAAACAAAATACCTTTAAAATTAATGGTCCTTCAAACCTACCAGAAAATCGTGGCTTAAATAAGTGTGAGTAACCATTATTTTAAATCAACGCAGCACACATGGAAGATATAAAATAATACCACTAGATATTTTGGGATATGTAGTTGGCTGTTTTTAAAGCTTAAAAATCGGAAATGAACTAATGTGATAGATTTCACGAAAGATCTGGATATTGTAAACAAAGGGAGATTTTCTGGGCATAATTAATTAGTATGAAAAATATAACTGGATGGTCTAATTTGATGAGAGATAATAATAAATATTAATACAATGTTATGAAATAAGTTAAAAGAAAAAAAATAGCAATATAGTTAGAATTTTTTAGATTAAAAAAAATTTTTTTTTAATAGTTAGTGAAATATAGTCTATAATGTTTTTGTGAATTGTTTACGAATAGATATATCTGTTTTGTTTATTTAACTAGCTTTGCGAATATGAAGAAAATAAATTATTTGTACTGAAAAAATACAGAAGAAATTATAAAACGTTATTTAAGTACATCAAGTGCCTCTCTATCAGAAAAGCGAAGCGCTTTTACCTAAACTAGTGTATCCAACATGGGCTTCCCGAGTTACAGAACATAGGTGAAAAGTAATTTTTTTATTGAAATATCTAATAGTTTTTTTTTTAACTTAATACTACTCTTTTTTCATATTTCGCATTAACAACACCAAAAAGCATTCATATATAAAAAATATGGGTAAGGTAGTCAAATACATTTTTTTATTTATTAAAAGCAATGCTTGCTTTCGTATTAGCTACATGACAGGGTTTAATTCTCGATAAAATCGTCAAAAATCGCTAGTTGCAACAGCCTTTTGCTTCTGATAACTTTAGTGTTTTAAGCGCGTAGTTCGATTACGTGTGAGTTATGTTATTATTTTATTTACTTATTGAAATTGAAATTTCGTTATGCATTATTTACCGGAAACATGATAGGGGGGCTGAGGGGGGCACTACTAATCCGCCCAACAACCTCATTAGCTACCTCTAGCCTTCAAAATCATTTAACGTCAATATCATTTGTATTACATTAAAACAATTCTAAACTCTTGATTGTAAACACATCTTACATGCTTAAAACCCTCTGAGCGTTTTGAAAAAGGGTAAAATTGTAATATTGTTTTCTCTGTATTTTGTTTTAAATGCTAAAAAAATATGATTCTTTCAGCATTATAAATAAAACTTAATTACAAATATGAATGTAACCCTTGAGAGTATTAATGATTCTTCAATGTTTGGAAAATTCATTAAATCTATAGAATTATATTATCTTAAACATTTCATATATTGCAGTGAAACCTGGAGATTAGTGAACGGAATATTACGTTCCACACGCTTAGAGGGTTAAAACATTATATAATGTTTTAAGCTAGTGCACCTTTTTGCAAAATGTTTGCACCAGTATAACAAACACAATTCATTAAATAATTGCTTTTACGTAATAGTTTTCTAAAATTTGTAAAACTTTTATTTTTATCTATAAAACTTATGTAATTTTACATCTAACTCATTACTGGGTAGCGACCCTTACCCACTTTTTCTGTCTAAATTTACTTCTCGTAAACTGGCAGGTAAAAAAACGGATGTCATTCACACCCGACCAAAGAATTTCAAAGATCTTCTGATTTCGTCAGCCTACATATGAACAAGAAAGAAAAAAAATGCCTCACGCATAGATTATGAAACTCTGTCTCACCCTTGCCGAATACTGTAACGAAACCCCACTATTTAATACTACTAATAAAATTATATCTAAATAAACAATTTAGGAAACGGATAACATAGTTTAACACTCAATTTCAGCATTTAGCACCCATAGTCGATGCTATATCGGAATCATTTTCAGAAGTCCTAGATTAGCCCTAGATTATCCCTAGATCTATAGATTTGTATACTCAACACGTTGTTTGTTAAAATTATATTCAGCAGCAAAATTCATAATATATTTTAAAAGTTGTTTTCATCTATTACCGCCCATAGAAGATAACTTTTCATTTTTTTATGTGCAGTTCCGTATATGAGGTACATATTTTTATATACACCACATATTAAGCTAAAATTTAATTCCGCCAGGAAACGGATAATACAACTAAAATCGCACTTCCAGAAATTACCATTAATCGATGACAATGTATCCAGTTTTGTATCTCAATTTATACAGACATGTATCTGATATTATTTATATTCTACAGACATATTTTAATATACTAAATATACTTAAGTCGGAAAATGCTTAACATAATTAAAAAGCACCTCAATGTAATTCACGTCCATAGACACTGTGGCATACGACTGTTTTCTGCTCTTATATCAGCCCTGTATATCAGCTGTATATCATACCCTGTATATCAGCTATAGAAATTTTACAAACCACGTAATGTACAAAACCTTTTTTAAAGCTTAAAACAAGAACGAAAAATCATGCGTGAAGCATAGATTATGTAACACATTCCAACGCTTCCAAAATACTTTTACAAATCATACCGTTTAATAAGCTGAAAGATGACATCTAAGTAAACAATTTGGAAAACTTATCAGATATTTAAAAACATAATTTCAGGAATTTCCAACGTATACAATATTCGGAAAAATATCCGAATACTTTTATTCAGCCCTGTATATGATCTACATATTGTATATATACTACATAGAATGCTAAATTTTAGTTCAGTTAAGAAACGCGTAGCACAGTTTAAACTTCTCCTTCTGGAGTTTCTGTCAATAAACGGAAATATGTTCGCGAACTTTTGTCCTTCCCTGTCTATGATCTACAGAATTTATACACACCACGTAACAAACAAAAAGTGAGTTAAATTTAAAATCGCGTTCAGTAACTTAAAACGCACTTCCACGAATTATTGTTAACAGGCAATAGAGAATTCTTTTGTGTGTCCCTGTAAATCAACGATGACTGCTATACACACAATATTCTGTAGTAAGCCTCTTGTAATCCACCTTAGTGATATATATAAATTTCAATGCGTTTAAAATAGTGAAACATTATTTAAATAAACCGCAGACGATTTTTCTCCATAGACGTAATGTAACGGAATTCTTTTGACTGTCCCTGTAAATTAACTATAAGTGCTATGCATACCCTATTCCATATTAAGCTTCTTGTAATACACCTTAGTGATATATATCAATTAAAATGTGTTTTCAATTGTGTAACATCATTAAAATAAACTGCAAATGATTTTTCGCCATAGACCGTCATGTAACGGAATTCTTTTGAGTGTCCCTGTAAAAAAAACTATTAGTGCTCCACACTTCAGTTGAAATAGGGAACGTGCTATAGATAACGACAATAACATATAAAAATTGCAAGGCAATCCGAGCATATTTACGGGAGTTAAAGCACGGCCAGACGGCAGACGGCCATACAGCCATATGGCCAGACAAACCGAAGTCATAAACACTTTTCAACTAGGTTGGAAAGTGTTAATGAGTATCTGAAAACACTCTTCCAGCGATTATCGGTCATATACAATATTGCAATCGAATTCTATTTTTGTGTCTCTGTGACATATAAATGAAGAAATAAATATGATGACTCCATATTCTGCAGTAAGCATCATTTTGTTCACCTCTGTAAAACACATCAAATTCATTATGTTTGTAATAATGTAACATCTTTAACATTCATTGTTTATGATTTTCCCCCATAGGCCATAATTTAACTGAACTGTCTCGCGTGTCCCTGCAAATGAATGATAAATGCTACAAACTGCATATTGTACAGGCAGAATTTTGTATTACACGTCAATAATGCATATCGATTTCTTTATGTTTTAAAAAGTTTAACTTTTTTTAAATGTACTGCAAACGATTCCCCTCCCCCCATAGAACATAATGTAACGGAGTAATTTTGTGTGACTCTGTAAACAAACTATAAATGCTGCATTTTCAATCTGGAATGTACTAGGCTGAACTTCAATAACGAATACCAATATCATCTCAATCCGAGTATTATTACGCCAGTTAGAGCATGGGCAGACGTTTAGACAGATAGACAAACAGACGGCGAGACAAACCGAAATCATAAACACTTTAACACTATGTTAGATAGTGCTAAAACAGGTGATGCATCAAATGACATATTTTGTCTGGTTTATTATCATCCATATCAGGATATAAATAAAAATAAAGGACGGACCCAATTAAAGCTCGGTTTTATGTATTTTTTTCAATAAAATATCATTTCATTTATATTCCTTTTGAAATCAAAGTTAAAGTTTCATTTTATTAGGTATTTCCGTTGCTATTTTTTCAGAAATCTAAGAATTTACGGTCTACGGCAATTTATCTAACACATCGAAATATATGTAGATACCTTTTTTTTTTTTTTTTTTTTTTTTACTTGTATTTGTGTTAATAATGATCTCATTATACTGTTTAAATTTTTTTACTTGGGAATAATATATTTGGAAGTAACGGTAGGTCTAATTTTTTTTTAATATATTAAGTTTATCTTATATTATGCAAAAGTGTTTTTGGAGATTTTTCATTTCCCAACAAATATATATGTATATATATTTACAGCTGCCTCTATTACCAATTTCTGTACAAATTTAGATTACGCCCCGAACACAATAGAGTAGATAATTGAAGTATGAAAGTAAATTCTAAAATATATAAGTTAAATATATATATTAAAGATGTAAGGGATTTTATAATAATTTGAGCAAAAATTATGGAAGATCTCTCACAGTACTTTAAACACACATATGGCTAGTTAAACATTTTACATTATGAAAAATTAAATTAAAAGCTTGGCTGAAACTCATTGACAAATGTATATAATTACAACAAAGCGTCTCGATGGTCGTTATCAAAATAAAAAATTCCATTTGAGAATTCCATTTTGATTTTCGCAAAACTATGTACCAGAAAAATTAAATAGGGAAATATTTAATTTAAATATTTTGTGTTTGCTAATTGACAAATAGTATTGTTGCTAGATAAATTCGTGTAAATCTGTTTGTAAAAACAGTTAACCCTCTAAGCGTGTGGAACGTAATATTCCGTTCACTAAGCTCCAGGTTTCACTGCAATATATGCAATGTTTAAGATAGTATAATTCCATAGATTTAATGAATTTTCAAAACATTGACGAATGATAAATACTGTCAAGGGTTACATTCATATCTGTAATTAAGTTTTATTTATAAAGTTGAAATAATCATATTTTTTTAGCATTTAAAACAAAATGCAGAGAAAACAACATTACAATTTTACCCTTTTTCAAAACGCTCAGAGGGTTAAATAAAGAAAAGAAAAGCAATCGAATAGACAACCTTGTAATGATATTCCTCATTACACATTCCCTTTAATTTAAATTTAATTATTCCTCCTCTAATTTCAAAATTTATTTAAATTATTTAAATTTTCCTGTATTTTATCAACCGTTAGAAATTAACTCCATTTTAACTTTCCTATTTTTAGTCTATTAGACTTTAATATCCTTTTCTTTCTGTTCGGTTGCACTTAATTTTTCCATACATATTTATTTTAACATGTCAGATATCATTTTGTAGCCTACAAAATAAAAGAAAGGAATGCAAATCACACCTGAACGATTCCAGTCTAATTTCTCTCTCCTCTTGCTGCGCGCTAGCATTCGTAGAAAAAAGAATATAAAAGAAAAAGAAAAGAAAAGAAAAAAAAGAAAAAACTATTTCTTATCATAATGCTTTTTCGCTAACGAACTCCTTTTTAATGTCTAATCCGATCTTAATTTAGCATGGATGATGTGTATATTCTAACGTACATTCATTAATATGCATTCCAAATCAATTGTCCAGGTAAAAAAATCATTTTCCATTCTCATGAGTTTAACTGCACCCCACTAACCCTTTTCCCACGAACTTATGCTGGGACTACCGTTTTTTTCATATAACTGACTTTAAACACCAAATACTTTGTTCCTTTGCATGTTTCTCGCCAAATTCGCAATGCGTTGGAGGTAAAGTAAAGAAACCACACGCCAAAAATAAAAATTGTTAATGTATTTAAATAAATTTAGCATTCAGACTCTCCTTTACACATATTGTAATTATAATACCTAAATCTGCTAACCTCCTCTTCAGTGAATTATGTATGTATGTATGAATCTTTTAGGCCAGCGTCAACTGCTAATAAAAATACTTTGAATATTTCAAAAAAGGAACGTCTACTTCTTTTATGCATCGATTACAGCTATGAAAACTTTTATTTCAGACTCTGGGAATTTCTATAATCTATTGTCTACGAAAAAAACGCAGCTTCTATAATTCACCCATGCAACAATAATTAACAACGTCATAAACATATTCGCCCGTTGACTGCATAAATATTTCAAATGAAACAAAAAATATATACACTTTTTCTTTAAAAGTAATTATACTTTCAAGCACTGAATATATGTTTGATGATATAATGGAACAAGCTGAAAAATGAAACAAAAAAATATATATAATTTTTCTTTAAAAGTAATTATACTTTCCAGCACTGAATATATGTTTGATGATATAATGGTCTTTCAAATGTAGAAATATTATTTAAAAAACATTTATCTGTTGAAATGAAAACAAATAAAACAGGAATCGCATGATAAAATATTTTTTTTCTGATACTAATATATCTTTTTAAACATCATCAAGACCTATTGTTATTAATTTTATAAATAGGTGTTGAGATGAACTGTTTTCCTATAAATTATAGGTTTAAGTAGTATGAATTTGTTTTCCCTGCCTTGAGTACATGTTTCTTTTTTCATATAATCAAAAAAAAGTATGAAAATAACTGATTATAAAAAGATGTGATATGTTTTGCAACGACAACAGGTAATTCTTCATTGTTAGAAAAAATGACTAACTAGATTAAAGCGATGTAACTAACATGAACAAAAGAAAAATCACTTTTTTTTCTAACATTTGGACTTAAAATACCAGATAGGAAATTTAATGAAGATTTATGTTTTTCAGACCAATGCCATCCCATGTTCTCCTTTGAATAATTTCTAAGAGTGCTTATAATAATTATGCATTCTAAGAAATGCATTTCTTAGTGTGTTTCATTTTATAATGTATTTAATGTGATTCTTTAATTCTGATTACACTGAAATTTTCTTTTTTTCTTTTTATATTGTTAATTTATTTGTATATTTATTTATTAAATCTGAGTTATGCATACTGGTTTGAAAAAGCTCTAAAGTTAAAAAAAGGAATTCTTCTTCCATCTTAAATTCTGCCTATTTTTTATACTAAGCGCTCATCTCTCTTGATGTTCAATTTTGTTTAAAAGAAACCATTTTTTTTCTTCCATTTCAAATAGAAATATCTATTTTTATAAAATCGAAAACTATATTTAGAGGGATAGAAACTGCATCATTATAACTTAGAAGATTTAAAAGATTTAAAAAAAGGTAAAATACTAAACGATAAAACCCTCTTTCTGAGTTCCTTAATACATTAATGAAAGTTATTATGTCGATAAGTTAAACTTAAAACAATAGAAAATCTTATTCCCTTCTATATTAAGATTTCTTATAATGTAATAATTCTACTCTCAAGAATTATAAAAATCTGAAAGAAAAATAATCCAACTAATCTGGAGATTCCAAGTTTAATCACACTTAAAAAAATCCCATTTCTTCTTTATTACTTGAGATAGTTGATGATTTTATTCAAAACTGTGAAATGGATTCTGTTAATGAGAAGAAAATGACTTCTAATTCCAACTGCACAAAGACATAATTCACTTGATTTTTAAAAGCAGAATAAGTTCTTTAAATGCTTCATTTCGTGAAAAGCTCGGGAACCTATTTCATAAGAAATTAATGATTAAAATTCAAATAATGTGTCATTTATAGTGACAAAATGATTTCCTTAGTTTACAATTTTATAAGAACTAAGGCTTGAAATTCGGTCTTCCCGGGATAGAGAATATAAGTGAATACCATTTATTTTTTTTATTGAAAACTCTAATAGATTTTTTACATTTAATATTTTTTTTAGATTGCCCCCTAAAAATATCAAAGAGCATTTTTATAAGAAATATGTCAATTATATATTCAAATAAAATTTGAAATTTATTAAAAGGGGTAATTTTGTATTGGCCGTGTGCCAGAAGTTAATAGCTGAAGAAATTGCTAAATATTTCGTTATATATACAGCAGTTTTTCTTATTCTGATACTTTTAGCGGTTTTAAGCGCTTATTTTGATTAGATTTCTGTTAAATTTGTATTTTATTTATACTATTTTATTTATTGTTTAATGAAATTTTAATTTCGTTACGGAATATTAGCTGGAAATAAAAGATGAACTTTTTATATTGTTTAATGGCAAACGGATTAATATTTTGTAATCGTCTGCAAGCGATAGAGATAGATCTTTAAAAAAATCGTGCTTGAAATTTAATTTAAATGCTATAATAAACGAGTAAATTGCGATACAGTTTTCAAGCAAATTGCATTTGAAAGTAGTTTTTTTTCCCTATATAGCGGTGTAAAAATTTAAATGTGCGATATTTAAAAATTAGAAAGATTGCAGTAGGAAAAGTCTCAAAACCGAAATTTCATCATCAAATGTTGCCATTCGCAAAATGACGTCAGTGTTACGCACGGACACGTTTGTCCTTTATAATATAGATAGTATAGTCCACTTTTGCCAAAATATAGCCCACTTTTGCCAAAATATAGTCCACTTTTGCCACGTATGCCAAAAACGTAAAATATTCTATTCGGTTTGGCGTCACACATATATTTCGATTCGTATATTTAATCTCAAGGATTTTTTTTTATGTGCCGTCGTCAATAATTAAAAAAAGTGAATGTAAATGATAGTTAAGGTTTTAAAAAAACACTCTTGCACCAAATCACATTTGTACAAATACGTAATTTGGCTGTGGAACTGATTAGGAAAGGTTAACGATAAGATACTGCACTTGGCCACTAAGATAAATCTGTCAACGAAAATACAGATTTTCATTTGAAGTTTATTTCGTTTATTTATTATATGTGTTTGAAATTTAATCATTTTATGTGAAAGGCATTAATTAGTATAAGATCAGTAGACTCCATGAAAAAAAGCGCACGCTTTATGATGCAAGTCACCCCCCCCCCCTCCCCATGAAAAATGCTAGATTTAATTACAGTACTATCAATAATATTATTTATAAATAATGACAATCAGAAAACTAATTACAGAAATATCTTTTAATTAGCGATTAAACAGATGTTTTTAATCACTTGTTGAATTCTTTTCAAGTAAATTTTGGATACATGGATTTAGGAGAATTTTTTTTCGTTTACGTATTAAAAACAACAAAGAAACAAGCAATTTCTTTACACTTCATAGAAATCGCTTTCTAATGGAATACATATATATATATATTTAATTTTATGTACGTTCAGCAAAATATTTGGCCCCTAAATGCGTGGATTCTGTAGATTGCGTTGTAAAGTACGTTGGGATGTAATGTCACACAAATATAAACATTTTTAATTTACTTTTGTAATACTTTTTCTGGTAAAGAATAATTTTTGTAATATTTATTCGATGCAAAAATAAATAACAATAATATATATATATATATATATATATATATATATATATATATGTGGTGATTTTTAAGGCCGAGTTGCTTGAGTAGTAACATTTTTTAATAAATGTTTTTATGAAAATAAGATGGGCTCTTTTCACATAATCAACCGAAGAGGAATTTCCAGCACTCCATATTAGATAGCGTGTGTACGTAATCAATTAAGCATCTCATTCCAGAACACAGAAGTTTTTATTCTCAAACTTAAATTGACATGAGGGAAGAATCTGCTTTCACTCGAGTCCTCTTTTCGTTTCAATCACGGCTCCCACTACTGCAGAGCACGATGGACATTTATTTAAAAATAAACATTCCGCAGGCATATAAGAAAAAACATACTGGACTCCACGCCAATACCAGACAGAGATTCCATCATTAACCTAACAAATCAAACTTCGATCAAGCGTCTCTCTATTCGAGCTTTCATCAGTGCATCACATCTTCGGATCTCTGAATAGAATAGAATTCTCTCCGAAACGGAAAAGGCGACGATATATTCTTTCAGTAAGAGTAGGAATACATGGTCACGCGCGCCAATCGTGAGCAGGGATTCTTTGCGCTGGCTCCAGAATATGGTAATAAAATGGTTTCCGCTAATTTTTGGCGCGAAAGAAAATTCTCGAAAGTTCCATGATGTTCGATGATTTAGCTATGACCCAGAGTGTTTCAGATTAATTGATTATCGTTAGTTAATTGGTTCGAGAATATGGAATGATTTTGACTTTTAGGGAAAGAAAAAAAAAAAAAGAAAAAGAGAAATGGTTTATCGAATTTGGAACATAGCCAGAATGGGATTAGAATAAATGCTTTGACATTTTAATATAAAAAAAAAAGATTTTATGATCTGGCGAATTATTTTTAATATCGGAACTGATTAAAATAAATACAGTCTTTTTAGGAATTTAGAAAATTAAAAGGGAATTATGCGGGTTTTTTAAAGTATGAATATTAGGGAGTTTTATAATTTAAAGATAAAGACGCGATTTATTGAACTAATTAGCAGCCATTGAAATATTGAATTTAGGTATGAGGTTTTTTCGGAATACATAGAGTTAAAATATTTTAATAAACGGAGGAAATAAATATTATAGAGTAAGTTAGACTAGGATGGAATAAAAATACTTTGGTTTATCGCGATAAATTTTAAATTTTGTTATATTATCCCCCCCCCTTTAAAAACTCTTGACTGAACAAGCTGTTTTATAAACGGCGGTTTCAGACGAGAAAAAAAAAATAATTTTTAAAGTTGTTTAGAGTGAGCCTGCACTGGCATTGGCGAAAGAGAAGAACTTAAAAAGAACGAAGTATAATAATTTTGGAAGTTAACAATTTTGAAGAAGGACGTGAAAGAAGATCTCCCTGAAATACAAAAATGTTACAATCTCACTTACCATTTGTAAGTGCACAAGAAAAATACAATAACAATAATTAATAAATATTAATAAACAAGAAAAACAGAATAATAATAATAATAAAAATTTTTGCTTTCACGAAATTCAATAAGTTTAGACTAAGTAGTCACAAGCAATTTGTAGATCCAACTTTTTTATTCAGTCTCTTTCTTGGATCTTTACAAGTCCTCATTTTGTTTTTTAAATAATTAGTACAGTCTCTTTTATAAATACAGTTTTTATATAAAGGCTGAAAATTAAGACATTTTTCCATCAAATTTTAAAACTATAGCACTTGTCACAACATCTTCTCTTAAGCATCACATTAATTTTTCTCACATAATAAGCATGTCTTTTGGTAATATGAAACTACCTTTAAAGGTTTGTTTATCAAATTATTTTCTTGGTCATTTATTTCATACCTGGAATATGTTATCTTTGTTATATTCCTGTGGGATTTGTTATATTTCTCTTGGGATCCCACCATCTTTAACTAATATTTGTCAAACATTTTTTCACTAATAAATAATATAACTCTTCAATAATATAAATAAATGCTATGATAAAATTCAATTCATAAACATAACAATAATAACTTTCAATATAACTAATACTTCTCAACATATGTAGTAATTCATAATATAATTCAATAGTAGAAATAATAATAATATAATAAAATTAGTATAATTTAAGAAAATATCACAGTTTGTTTATTTATTGTTAGGGAAAATATTGGTTGAGGATAAAATAATTACATAGCAAATGAATAATTTTCTTATTTTTTAATTATATAAGAAAGTATTTTTGCCAGTCGAAAGAATACAAAAAAAATATAATTTCAAAATCCAAATAAATTTAAATCTAAATATTTAGAAATTGACTCTCAACCAGTAGTTCCTTACAATAATTTTTTCCTCTGATACCCTTTTACAAAATTATACTGTTATAAGTATTCATCCTAAATGTAGAGAGTTGTTTTTTGGCACTGAGAATAAATAAAGACAATACATAACAATAAAAGATGTTAATTTTAGCTGAGAAATGGAATACAATGGCAACTAGTTTAGATACTTAATTTTCTATTGTCACACAAAACACTCACTGTAATATCACATCATCACTATCCAATCATTTATATAATTATAGAAATACTTATAAACGATTACTATTTGATTATCTATTGAAGTAAATAACATAATATTAAATTTTTGAAACAATTGGTTTAAGATAAAGTAAAAATAGTTTATTTTGATATAGAATTAAAACATTTAATTTCATTTTTCAACATCAATTTGACAATTCCTAAAATCAAAATACACATCTTATGCCTGCATAAGGTGTCTACTCAACCTCAAAAACTCTCAAAAACAAGTAATATTCTCGTTGCGCACCAAGAACATACCTGATAATGTTGAAAACTATTGTAATAAGAGATATTTAAAGAATTAGAATTTACTCTATTGTTTTTACTTTAGTTTGATTTTGTGATGGTGATTGTGATGTCTGTGTTGGTTTTGATTGTTGTTTGGGTTGCTCATGAAATAGTCTGAAATTATTTGGTGAAAAATATGGTCGTAATTTAGACACATGTACAATAACTGAATTTAATTTAGTCTCATAATTAAATTTGTCTATTTCATAGGTCACATGAGAAAGTTTATTTATTATTTTGTATGGTCCAGAGAAAGTAGGTTCTAATTTTCTAGTGTTAGGATATTTAAATTCTTCACAAATTACATAATCTTGTATTTCTAGTGGAGATTCAACAAATTTTCTATCATAGAGTCTTTTACTTTTAAGGTGGAATTCTCAAGTTCGCGCTTTTGCAATTTTGAGTGCTTTATTAACAGGAGGGTAATAATTTTGTTTTAAAGGAGATTCATAAGGTAATTGACCATAAAATAAATAGGCAGGTGGGAATTTGGTTATGGAATGTGGTGTGTTATTGTATTCTTGGATGACTTGGTCTAATAATCTAGTCCAAGGTATTTTAGAAGAAATGGAATTAACTTTACATTTAAGTCTAGTAACTATAGTTTGGTTCACTCGTTCTACCTTCCCATTGGTTTGGGGGTGATGTGATGATGTAAAACGTTGTTGAACATGATATTTTCTGAGGAATTTTTTGAATCTTGGAGACCTAAAAGATTTATGTCTATCGCTAAGTATTGTTTTAGGTGCTTGAATATTGAAAATTTGTTTTAAACAGTTAGTATATGTTTCGGTAGTAACACTTTTGGATGGAAAAGCCCAAACAAACCTAGTTGCATGATCTATTATTATGTGTAAGAATTTTTTTGTTGAATTGTAATAATTAAATCCACCCACAGTATCAATAGAAAGACATTCAAAAGGTTGATCTGTGGCTGGCATAGCTTGTAACAAGCCAAATCTTTTTTGTTTTGGTTTTTTATTTCTCTGGCATGTATCACAATGTTTAACAAATTGTGTAATGTCTATTGTCATGTTGGGCCAATAATAGTTTGGAGATATTAAGTTAAGCATTTTTTGTATTCCTAAGTGTCCAAAATTATCATGAGCAGTATGTAATAATTTTCTCCTGAGTGACATTGGTACTACTATTTTTTTGAATCCTTTTCTCTGAATAATTATAATCCCATTCTCTTTTTTGTATTTTCTGTCACAAACATTATCTTTATCTTGCATCGCTATAATTTCTTTTTTGTCCAATAATAAACTTACATGTTGATTAAGATAAGCAACAGGATTTCGTGACAACATGTCCGCTTCGACATTTGTAGAACCTTTTTGATACTTGATCTCATAATCGAACATGCTAAGTTTTAAAGACCATCGAAAAAGTCTACCTCTTAGATTTTTAACATTCTTTAACCATACCAGAGATGCATGGTCGGTATGGATTGTGAATTTAGTACCATGAAAATAGTGATAAAACTTATCAAGAGTATCTATGATAGCAAGGCATTCCAATTCAGTTATAAAGTAATTTTGTTCATAACTCTTCAAAATTCTAGAATGGTAAGCAATAGGATGCAAAAAATTGTCTTTCCCTGGTTGTTTTAGAACTGCACCCACTGCTACCTGAGAGGCATCTACAAACATGTGGAGGGGTAATTTTGGGTCATAAATTTTTAGAATTGGTTTTGCAATTAGAGTATTTTTTAATTTCTCAAAAGAGTTTTGACATTCAGAGTTCCATTCCCATATTGTGTTTTTCCTAAGTAATTTATTGAGGGGGTATCTAATTTCAGCATATTTATCTATGAATTTGTGATAAACATTAATGGAACCTAAAAATCGTTGTAGTTCTTTAACATTAGAGGGAGGTTTCAATTTTTTAATTGTCTCAATATTGGTATTAGCTGGAGTTAAAGTCCCATTGATGATCTCATAGCCTAAGAAATTAATTTTATTTTGATTTAGTTTACATTTAGAAAGTTTAAGTTTAAGGTTTTCTAGTTTACAGATTTCAAAGATTTTTGCTAAGTGATTTAAATGTTCTTCTAGAGAGGAGGAGAAAATTATGATATCGTCGAAATAATGGCAAGCAAAATCAATTTTATACTTATTGAGGATTCTTCTAATGGTTCTATTAAATATCGGGGGCCCTGTCTTTATACCAAAGGGGAGCACCAGCCATTCGAAGAGGCCAAAATTGGTGGCAAAAGCTAATTTTTCTGTATCGGATGGATGTATTGGTATGTGCCAGTAGCCAGAGGCTAAGTCCAAAGTGGAAAAATACTGGGCACTACTCAATTTATCTAAAATTTCATCGATACGAGGTAAAGGTTCTGCATCGTTTTTAACTATTGCATTTAATTTCCTATAATCTATACATAGTCGGGTCTTTTTACCTTCCTCTCTTTTCATAGCCAAGGTGACGGGGGCAGAATAAGGACTATTGCTTTCTTTTATGAGACCAGCTGCTAACAAAGATTGAACTTGATTTTTTATTTCTTTTTCTTCTAAGGGGGAAGTTCTGTAGGGCCTCAAAGATATAGGTAGGTCAGATTTTAGTAAAACGCGTTGTGGTTCAATATTTATCTTACCCACATCATATTTATGTTTTGCAAAAATATCCCTATAATTTTGAACTATTTCCCTTAAATCCCCATTTTCAATTAAATTTATTTCCCCAATTAAATCTGAATCATAATCATTAATATCGCGAAAATTTTGAGGAGTCATTGAACTTCTGTAATCAGGCTGCACGTTACAATCATTGTAATTAGCTGCAAAAAAGTCCTGAGTATTCACAAAATTTTCATTAGTATATGGTGATACTTTGTCATCATTATATCCATTTAAACTCTCATTACTATCACCATTTGTTAATAACTCATCTTTACATGAAATAATATCTTCATTATAAGTTGTTATCAAGTTACCATCATTAAATAAATTCAAACTATCACAATCAGAAGTTATCAAGTTATCATTACCTTGTTGCAATTTATTTACAGTCACAGTATTAAAATGAAGTGATCTCTCATCATGTATGGATATACTCCTATTTATAATCTTCCTTCCCTGTTTTACTGTACAATTCTTACAATTTATATTTAAATCAAATTTTGAACATTCTTTTAACCCCAAGATGCAGTAATCCAAATCTGTATCACATACTAAAAAGTTAACATATTTTTGGATTTTACCCACTTTAAGAAGAATACTACACTTTTGATTAATTTGTAAAAATCCCTTTGCCTGACCAATAGTAACTGGAGGAACAATTTCAATTTTAGCATTCAATTTTTTAACAAACTTTAGTGGTAAAATTGCGATAGTTGAACCGGTATCGACGACACATGGTAAATTATAATTATTCGTATATCCATACACAATTAATTGTCGAACATTAGGAGTACCGATTGGAAGAGTATCAGAGGGTGTTGAGTTGTTATTAAAAATACACTCTTTTTCCCAGTGAAAAGCATTCATGACACCCTTGTTTACACAAATTCTACATGGCCTAGATGGGTACTGGTTCTGAAAATAATTGTTTTGTACTCTGTTTTGAAAATTTCTAGGTCTTTGAAAATTATAGTTTGGTCGAGGAACCCAGTTTCGAGGAGAATTAAATTGATTATTGGGCCGATTTGACTGAATCCAATGCCTAGGAGTATTAATTTGTTGAAAATTTGGTCTATTAGGCTGCACACTATATCGAGGAATGTCAAAATTAGTTGTATTAGGTTTACTTGGTAATGATGGACTTGTAACAGCAGGGGTGGAAACTTCCACAAATTGCTTAACAATTCTATACCATTCTGTAGTACTCTCAGGAGGGTTAACAATTAGATAATTTTGATATTCTGGTTTTAAACCATCGGTTAATCCTTGTAGTAATATAGTTTCACATAAATGCAATTTCCTGCCAATTTCAATTTTCTTTCTAAAATAAGTTTCTAAGTTACTTAAACTATCCAATTTTAAAGCAGAAAATTCAGAAAATTTCGGGATATTTACCCTAATAAAATTCTCGGTTAAGATATCAGCTATCTGTTCGTATTTAGTGCAATTAAGGCAATCATTTATGTACATCTTAAGAGCTTCTCCCTTTAAATTTTGAGAAATATTTTTAAACTTCCAATCATCATCCTTCTTTTCTTTTTCACAAGCATCATCAAAGTACTTTAACCACGCTTGTATCTCAACTCCTAAATCTGGATCAAATGCTATAAATTTTGGTTCTGCCATAATATTTAATCTAACAAAAGAGTTAACTCGATCTTCTTTTAAATATCCGGATCTTAAAAACATTAAATGTTAAACTTATAACACTATATACCATACAAATAACGAAATAGATAAAATAGTAAATAAATATGTAATCTACGATCTCAGTAACATAGAAAATTCTATATACCATACAAATAACGAAATAGATAAAATAGTAAATAAATATGTAATTTACGATCTCAGTAACATAGAATTTTTTTTTTTTTTTTTTTTAAGAATATCTGTTCTTAAAACATGAAAATATAAAATTTATACCGCTGTCTTTAACATTACGATGACATATCATACTAAATCATCAAATAAATTAATTAATTAACCTTAACAACACTTAAATATTTGTATACAACTATATTTGCAACAGAAATAATTTTTAAAACAGTAATCTAATCAACACATAATAGCATTTAAACCCTGTAATTTTCAGAGTAGATTAAAACTTAGTTTGCTATTAAATAAACAATGAAGAACAAGAAAAATAAAATATTTTAAAAATAACAAGTAGTAAATATCAACATATAAAAATATCAATAAATAAAAATACCAACTTACAGTCATTCTGGACATATTTCACAAGAAGATTTCCTGACAATACCAAATTGTACACTTTCCTAATCCCTTAGGATCAACTTTACGAAATCTTTTTATCACCGAAACTTTCGTGCATTGGCTTGCTGTAAGAACATCAGTCTCCGATCCGAACAAAAGTACCATGAAAATGTTCCATCACTCGATAATTCCTTCAAAAATTACTAGTCGCATCCTATGTCGCACATATAAATCCATCCGAAATCCATTGGAACACAGATAAAAAAAATCCTGTCCGACTAAAATAATTCTGTGGTGATTTTTAAGGCCGAGTTGCTTGAGTAGTAACATTTTTTAATAAATGTTTTTATGAAAATAAGATGGGCTCTTTTCACATAATCAACCGAAGAGGAATTTCCAGCACTCCATATTAGATAGCGTGTGTACGTAATCAATTAAGCATCTCATTCCAGAACACAGAAGTTTTTATTCTCAAACTTAAATTGACATGAGGGAAGAATCTGCTTTCACTCGAGTCCTCTTTTCGTTTCAATCACGGCTCCCACTACTGCAGAGCACGATGGACATTTATTTAAAAATAAACATTCCGCAGGCATATAAGAAAAAACATACTGGACTCCACGCCAATACCAGACAGAGATTCCATCATTCACCTAACAAATCAAACTTCGATCTAGCGTCTCTCTATTCGAGCTTTCATCAGTGCATCACATCTTCGGATCTCTGAATAGAATAGAATTCTCTCCGAAACGGAAAAGGCGACGATATATTCTTTCAGTAAGAGTAGGAATACATGGTCACGTGCGCCAATCGTGAGCAGGGATTCTTTGCGCTGGCTCCAGAATATGGTAATAAAATGGTTTCCGCTAATTTTTGGCGCGAAAGAAAATTCTCGAAAGTTCCATGATGTTCGATGATTTAGCTATGACCCAGAGTGTTTCAGATTAATTGATTATCGTTAGTTAATTGGTTCGAGAATATGGAATGATTTTGACTTTTAGGGAAAGAAAAAAAAAAAAAAAAGAAAAAGAGAAATGGTTTATCGAATTTGGAACATAGCCAGAATGGGATTAGAATAAATGCTTTGACATTTTAATATAAAAAAAAAAAAGATTTTATGATCTGGCGAATTATTTTTAATATCGGAACTGATTAAAATAAATACAGTCTTTTTAGGAATTTAGAAAATTAAAAGGGAATTATGCGGGTTTTTTAAAGTATGAATATTAGGGAGTTTTATAATTTAAAGATAAAGACGCGATTTATTGAACTAATTAGCAGCCATTGAAATATTGAATTTAGATATGAGGTTTTTTCGGAATACATAGAGTTAAAATATTTTAATAAACGGAGGAAATAAATATTATACAGTAAGTTAGACTAGGATGGAATAAAAATACTTTGGTTTATCGCGATAAATTTTAAATTTTGTTATATATATATATATATATATATATATATATATATGTGGTGATATTGAGGGCCGAGCTGATTCAGCAGTACCATTTTTTAATAAATGGTTTTTTTTTTAAATAAGATGTGTTCTTTTCACATAATCACCAAGAAGAGGAAGTTTCAGCACTCGGATTAACGGCAGTCGTGTTTTTCTCCGTCGATGGCGTGTGTACGTAATCATAATTAGGCATCTCATCCAAGAACACAGAAGTTTTTATTTTGAAGCTTAAAGTGACATCAGGGAAGAATCTCCTTTCACTCGAGTCCTCTTTTCGTTTCAATCACACGGATCCCACTACAGCAGAGCACGATGGCCATTTATTTAAAATAAACATTCCGCAGGCGTATAAGAAAAAGCACACTGGACTCCACGCCAATAACAGGCAGAGATCCCATCACTAACCCAACAAACCAAACTTCGAACTAGCGTCTCTCTATTCGAATGTTCTTACACGAATACGTGTAGCTTTCATCAGTCATCACATCTTCGAATGTACGAATAGAATGCTCTCCGAAGCGTGACGATATATCTTTTCAATAAGAGTAGAGATACAGAGATCACGTGAGAGCCTGTGCGCCAATCGTGAGCCGGGACCTAACCGGGACTCTTTGCTACGGCTCCAGAATATTGTAATAAAATGGTTTCCGCTAATTTTTGGCGCGAAAGAAGATTCTCGAAAATTCCATGATGTTCGATGATTTAGCTATGACCCAGAATGTTTTAGTTTAATTTGATTATCGTTAGTTAATTGGTTCGAAAATATGGAATGATTTTGACTTTTAGGGAAAGGAAAAAAGAAAATAAAATAAATGGTTTATCGAATTTGGAACATAGCCAGAATTAGAATAAATGTTTTTACATTTTAATATAAGAAAAAGATTTTATGATCTGGCGAATTATTTTTAATATCGGAACTTATTAAAATAAATACAGTCTTTTTAGGAATTTAGAAAATTAAAAGGGAATTATGCGGGTTTTTTAAAAGTATGAATATTAGGGAGTTTTATAATTTAAAGATAAAAACGCGATTTATTGAACTAATTAGCAGCCATTGAAATATTGAATTTAGATATGAGGTTTTTTGGAATAAATAGAGTTAAAATACATTAATAAACGGAGGAAATAAATATTATAGAGTAAGTTAGACTAAGATGGAATAAAACTACTTTGGCTTATCGCGATAAATTTTAAAATTTTGTTATATATATATATATATATATATATATATATATCCTATAAATTAAACAACTTAATCTATCTCCGTATAGCATGTTAATGCCTTTTATTGAATCTTTTGTGCATGCACATATAACCCAGTATTTTTACTCATTCCTCCACTCCTCTGAGAACCTGGATATTCTTGTATTGGGAGCATGAAATATTCTATTTTAGCGTTGTCAAAATCATAAAAACTTTTCACAGCTAAAGACAAAAATTGAAACTTCATGTTTGAGTTACAAATCCACCAAATTCCTTATATATAGTACAGACAATATCAATCATACTGAAAAAAGGACAAAATTTCTACACATATTCTTAAAAAAATCTTCCTTTAATTTAAACTTTAAAACAGCGACTTATCTGCGGAATATTCAATATCGTCAATTCTGCAAATGACAGACACAAACTTCTACGGGGGAAAAAAAAGGAAAAAATTCCGCTTCAATTGGAATTTTAAAATAGTGTTCTGTCCGTACAAGAGCCAGTACCTTAATTCAGCAAATAAAAATCAGACACACTGTCCACAAATATAACAATCTCGCTTGAATTCAAAATTTTAAATACCTATGGCGTAAACAGATAAAACTTCAGCTTTTATTAATGTTTTTAAATATTGTTTAATATTTATTCAATACTGCAATATTACTAAATTTATAAAAAAAAAACATCTTTCAAAAATTTTAAACAGGGGGAATTTTATACGAAGCATATCTGAAGTTTTTATTAAAAATAACTTTACAACATTTTTTATATATACTTTAAAAATTAAAAATAGTAACTTAATTTAAAAACGTGAAGAGTACATTTTATATGTTAAATGTTTCCGAAAGTTTTTAAGCTCGTTCACTTAAAATTTATTTGAAGCATTTGTAAAAATCATTATTGAATATTTCAAAAGCAAAATTCTTTTCAGTTATGATTTTTAAGAGACTAAGTAGAAAAACCTCCAAATAACGGACGACCTAGAAATAGACCCCGATATCTGTCCGCTATTTGTAGGTGTGCGCTGTTCAGAGGTAAAATCATACAATACATAGGTGTTTTGGAGTGAATATGTGTTCTCTAAACAAATAGTTCATTATTTGGCGCTGCCCTTTATGGAGGATTTACTGTATAATAATTTCATATTAAAATGTCACATCACTTTATATAGATTGTTTTACTATGGAAAATATTGAAATGCCATGAAAGTCAGCTTAGCCATATTCTGAAAATTATTCGAGCTATCTGCATAATAACTGTTTTAAAAGAAATAATTTTTTAAATGAATAAGTGTCCTTCTATAGCCGTATATGGTGATAGCTGAATTTCGTTTTACCACAACCTCTACTGTAGTGCAGCATTTTGAAAAAGGTGCACCTTAGAAATTAAAATATTAATAAATATTAATATGAATGAATAAAATCATATTTTGTGGACGACTGGAAATTCCCTGACCTCCTAAATTTATTTTTCTTTCTTTCTCATTATGATCCAGATTGAGACCCCAAAATGTAATCTTAATATATATATAAATCTTTGAATTAAAAACACAGTAAACAGGATCTAGCAATAAAATCTAACCAAATCTCCACTTTAAAGATAGGTAAGTATAAAGTGTATACAGAATACTATTAAGTTGATAAATAATTAACAATTTCAAACATCAAATTACCGAATATATATATAATGCAACCCCATATTTGGCATTCGAAACATAATTCAGATAAAATAAAACAGAAACACATTATTTAAATAACTTTTTTAAAATTTTCCTTACTCATTTTTTAAAGGTAATGGAACAATTGTACGTTTGTCATTTCTTCTGTCGAAAACTCTTCTTAATCTCTCTTTCAATGCAAGAAAGGAGAACAATTCAGAGGAAATACAAAGCATGTTCTTAACGGAACAAGAAATGATGTTTGAAATGAAAATTGATTGAAGTTTCATCGTAGATAAGCCTATAATTAATTTAGACTATTACTTATTTTTGCCTTTTTTCGCGGACATTTTATATAGAAATAAAAATATTTAATATTATACGATAAAATTAATCTTGCAAAACTAATTTTCCAAGATTGTAAAGTCCAGGTTACATATTTTTGAGTCATTAATTCTTCTTTATATGGACTTTATACGTTCTCTCTCGATTAAACATGATACAAGAAAGATATTGTAAAAAATGCAAATAATATATATAATAATAATTTCAAAATTCATAAAAAATGATCTTATTTTTGGTATAACTTCAAAATATGTATAAAAAGGAAATTAAGTTATCTACACAAATATATATAACACAAATATATAATGTCCTTAATTAAAAAGAAAAAAAAAACATGTAAATCCATTAACTCGTTCAGATGTTACTGTGAGCGTGTGAAAACCGCTGAAAAAGTGTTTCGAGATAAATGAGTTAAACGTTTTGCTCTTTACAGGTAATCGCCGATTAGCGCCTCAACATTTAAGTCTCGCACGACTGTAATTTAAGTAAAAAATCTATATGACCAACTCTACGATATTTTTAAAAGTTCGATCATTATAAAAATAATATTAAAAAAAATTTCGTTAATTCAAACCTTTTTGGTCCCCTCAATAAAATATTTATGGGAAAAATGTTTGTGATTTGTGAGTAGTAATCAAATAATCAACCCAATTGCAAGGTAATAAATAAAAATGGATGCCAAAAACCAGCATTGGAATAAGTCTTAAAATGAAATAAATGTAATTTATACAGTAATTTGTTTAAAAATTTTAAATTACGCCGAATTACTTTTTACTTTTATTTTGTTTTGCTGATTAATCGGGCTAATATCGTACAAAATCATACTCTTACGTGCACCCACAAGCGAAACATTGAATTGGATACTCGTAAATGTTAATCAATAAAGCCAGATTCATTAATTTTTGAAAAAGTCAAATTTTAAAGAAATATGCTAGAATTATTTTCTAAGAAAAGAAGACGTTTAATAATTCCTTCAATTGTATTAAAGTAATGAAGCATGGAGCTAAAGATTAATTTGAAATTATGTTTTGCGGATGTTTCTAATTGCGATATTTTTGCATAAGTAAACCATGAATTACATTTTATCATTTCGTACAAGCATATGACCTGATATAGGGCTGCTTTTTAACATTCGAAATTTGGAAAATCATTTGGATCATTTATATGACTACAATTTTATTTAATTACATCTTACAAACTATTTTACAAAAAACGAAATTTTGAACAATAAATTAAAACTTGTTTTTAGTTTTTCAGTCTTTCATAGATAATCGAAAATTTATTTCAGCACATTAATAAAATTTGTTACAATCCGGGTCTGGGAGCCAGGCTAATTGGAGAATGATCTCCCTTTTTCTAATCAGCCAGATATGTTTCAGGCTTATTACTAAGAGCTTACACGGCTTTAGGGTAATTGAAATTTGACCATTTGTTTCGCAATGGCCCTTATATATTTAGGCTTGTTGCAAAGATCCTATGCAGTGTTAGGCTAATTAGAAAACGTCCAAATATCCAGGCTTTTTGGAAGAAAGTCCAAGGAAGTTAATGTTTATGCATCATTTTAATATAAAGAATAGGAGCAGGAACTTAAAATGCTTATAAAAATGTATATGAAAACTGTCTTATTGAAAGATTTTATTAACCCGTCTGAGAGTCTAAATTTAGTGAATACCTTATTTTTATTTTAAGGGTATATATTTCGCAAACACTCCGCGCAGAAGTAACAGTATAACCTGCAGAGGTAGGTTTTTAATGTCTTTCCAGCATTATGTCATGAAGATGGGTTGCTAAAGAAAATTTTTATAAAAAAAATATAGATAAGTATGAAATAATGAAATCTACTGATGAGACAGTTACTAAGACAAGATGGTTTGCTGAATGAAAATAATTATAAAAAATATATAAGAAAAATTCACTAATATTGAAATACTCAGATGAGGCAGATTTTAAATATTTTCCCAGCACCATGTGGAAATGATGGGTTCCCGAATAAAAATGATTACACCCCCCCCAAAAAAAAGAAGAAGAGGAAGAAGAAGAAGAGGAAGAAGAAGAAAAAGAGGAAGGAGTAGAAGGAGAAGAAGAAGAAAACTGCTTTAGAAACACATTTGATTTATGCACCTGGTAGATAATTAAGATTAATAAGTTATTTGATATTTTTTATAGATAAATTTTGCCCTCCACCTCTCGTCTGGTAATGATGTAAAAAATATTGCAGTCAAGGCAACGCCTAAGTGTCTAAGTATATCTATATATCTATATATATATATATTACTATATATATATATCTCTCTCTCTCTCTCTCTCTATATATATATATATATATATATATATATATTCATTCAGCAATATACTGCTTCAGCACAAAGTTGGGGAAACATTAAAAATATGTCTTATTTGAAAATTTCATTGATACAGCAATTTTTCTTAAATATTTTTTATGATTAGTTTAATTAGTAACCGATCTTCTCTGCGTAATGCTAGGAAAAATATTAAAAATCTGCCTCACCTGCAAATTTCAATAATACATAAATTTTATTATATATTTCATAATAACTTTTTTTCAGCGATCTATTTTATCTAATTAATGCAGAGGAAACATTAAAAATCAGCCTCAACTGCATAATCATTTGTTATAGTACTTTTTTTTTACATTTTTATAATTACTTTCATTCAGCATTCGATCTTCTACTTGTACTGCTAGGAAAATGTTAAAAATCTACTTCATTAGCAGTTTTCATTGATATAGCATTTTTCTTACATATTGTTATAATTATTTTCATTCCGCATCCAACCTTCTTTATGTCATGCAGTGAAAACGTTAAAAATCTGTCTCGTCTGCAGATTTTATTGATACTTCTAAACGGGGTGTTTGCGAAAACTATACCCTTGAAACCATAAGTTCCCAAGGGGAGCGGTGCCACCCCCCCCCTCCCCCAAGTGGGCGCTGGAGTCTTCAATGGGGGCGGTATCGGGTCCTGAGACAGATGGGGAGCGTTAAGACAGTCAAGGGGGGCGACGGAGGCGTAACTATCTGTGTAGAAAATTAATATAAAATAATAAAACTAGCTGATAATAATATTAATAAAACTAGCTGAGCAACCCCCCCTTCCCCATTACGGTGTTACCCATGCCCATGTTAAAAACCATAAGTATGAATGAACAAACAAACTGTAAAAAAGATCGTAGAGCTGGGCGTCCCAAATCGAATTTCTTTACCGATTGACAAAAAATCGCCGTGGAACACGAATAAACGTCAAAACTCACAGAGGACGAAATTTTATTATCGCAGGTTAGAACCGCAGTTCTTTCATGGATGTCAAAATATCGCTGCGAAACGCGAAAAAATCGCTGTAAACCGCGTTAAAAATCGTTAACAATTCAAAAATCGTAGAGTGCAAAAGTTGCTGTTATCAGGCTGGCTAAACGTTTTTAAAACAGAATTCATTTTCTTATACAGGTATACACCAGAAATACACTCGAAATACGGGTGTATTTCGAAAAATGTCAGAAAAATGCCGACACATGCCTAAATGGAGATTTCCAACCGAACCTGTGGTTTGAATCTGCTCAGAAAAATTCGATTATTCTGAGTGAAATTGATAGAAGTCATTTTAACCATTTTTTCATAACTGTCTATAAATATGCTGAAAGGTTCATTTATTTAAACTTAGTCAGTGGCAAAGTTTGTATTTCAAGAAGAAATGCTGGCAGTACAGTTTTGATTATTTGAAATATTCATTTACGCACTCTCCTGCAAACCAATCATTACCTATGTGTTTAGTTGCCAAAAGGTTTTCCAAACAAAGCCAGGAAGCCTTCTCGGCTACAAGAGCATTTGAATAAAATGCGTGCTTATAAAAAGGACAAACATTTAAAAAATTTTTAAGGACAAGAAAATAAATATTTAAAACAGCAAACTGTATCGAACTTTTTTGAGCCGTCATCTAAAACAGAAGATAACAGTCTACGAGGCTCATTTCATTGTTAATCGCAAAAATGGGAAAAACACACACAATTGGCGAGGTATTAATTTTGTCCGCAGAGAAAGTCAAGAGTTATTATTTGCGAAAAAAATTAGAAACTGATACAAAGAGAGAATCGATATTTAATACCATAAACAAGTTTTTTCAAGAGAAATAAATTCCTATTCGTAATATTTTGTCAGCTGCAACTGATGACGCTCCAGCAAGTATTGGGCGTCATTATTGTTTCAAAGATCATTTAAAACAAGCAGTACCAAATGAACTCGCGTTATTCATTACATCGAGTTATTCATTACCAGCATTTCGTTGCAAAAAAAATTTGAATAAATGCCTGTATACGTTGCTTTATTACGTTATTTGAGCATTCAATAAGAGTAGAAGCAAATTATTGCATGACAGATAATTTGGCCAACTTTGTAGTGAAAATGGATAAAGATTACAACCACTTGCTGCTTTACGCTCGTTCGTAATCAAAAGGTATTTGTCTGAATAGTTTTTCGAACTATTTGACACGCTACTGGACGTCCTTGAAAATAGAGACGAGAAACTGCGGGAAAACCTGATTACAACAGATAATGACATCGTTTATTTGACAGGCCTGTTAAGAATATTTAATGAAGTCAATATAGAATTGCATGTTGATGAGTTGAATTTCATTAAACAGCCCAATCGTGTTCAGAACCATCAAAGACGTATAAATCAGTCCAAAACCGCAAATCCAATATTTTTTTTCTTGTAAAGCTAGAAGAAAGTAAAAATCATTGAGATAACTGTTATTTGCTGCTAAATTGTTATTTGATTTTGAATTGTAATAATATACATATGAATACAATTGTAATATACATATATGAATTGTAACTAGCGTTACATCTGCTTCTCTCTGATTTTCAAACCATTTTTGTAATCAATGGGAATGGGATTATTCAGGGGGTGTTTATTTGTGGAAATTTGTTCAGATTTCCGAAATTGCTCGATCTAATTTAAATAATTATTGTGATAAAAATATGTATTATTTTTTAAGTCATGCAATATGATTGTAAAGTTTCAACCCTAGTTTGAATCATTTATTTGCATTTTTATCATGTTTCAAGTTTTGTATAATTATTTTAAGTGAAACATAAGGTTTCGTCCAAAAATGTGGGATACAGACACAATATCCTTTATGAAGGAACATGGAAGGTGTGAGGGATGTTGCCTAAATAAGAGTGTGTCGTATAAACGAATGTTGAATAATCGGTAGTTTGCTGTTCTATACTTTAAAATGTAAAATCTACATATTTTAGAAATTCTGACGGTGTTATTTCACATCTATCACTCATTAATTGTTGACAAAAAAATGATAGTCATATTCTATTTTTTAAGCAATGAATTAAAAAATATATATAGCATTATTTGTTCTAAAACTGTAGGGAGTCAAATAGTAAGTTTATTTTGTTTTACAGTGTAAATATATATTGCATAAAACCAAACAGACAAACATATCTTTTTCATTTAAAACTCTTAATATCAAATAGAGATATTTTTTTTTATTATTATCAATTTAAGATTTGTATAAATCTAATCTTTGTTAGTATATAATGCGTGGCATTAAAAAAATGTTTATTTTTTCTAAAAGGTCTTTTACATAGAAATATATACGTCGTAGGTGAATTGGAAAATCCAGCTTTTTGAAAAGATCCTAGACTGTTTACAAAAAGCCTGGCTAATTTCAGAATCAGCTAACATTTTCCAATCAACCTGATATTTTTCAGGATTATTGTAAAAAGCTTATACAGATTTAGGCAAATCTAAAAATGGCTGTTTGTTTCTCAATCAGCAGGATTTTTCTTTTCGGACTTGCAATGCGCCTATTGAGTTTTAGGATAATTAAACCAGTTGGAAATTGTACTTTAAACGTGACAAAAAATGTGGGTTCGTTTCCTGCTATAACTATTTTTATAATGTAAAAAATAATGGTTATTATTTCAGTGAAATAAATTATATCGTCTGCTATGAACGAAATGAGGATGCTTTTTTTTTCTTATTGCGTATCGATGTTTACAGATGCGATTTTTTTTCTACACCAGACACTGTTGCAAAATTTACCATGGAGATCTTGCTTTGCGAATGATTACCTCCATGGTTAATATTTCTATGACTCACGGTAAATGAATCTTTTGTTTATTTACGTTAATGGATTGCGATATTCGATTGTTTACCTAATTTTCACTGAAGTTATCTCAGAATCTATACATTTTTTAATGTAACACATCTCTCAAGCAAACAATTTTTTAGAACGATTTTTCTAAAAATGTAACTCTTATGCAATTTTATTCAAAAAAATAATTTTGAATAAAAAAGGTCGCTTGGCATATGGAAAAAGATATGGTTTGCACGTATTTGTTTTCCTCAGTCTGATGACTTGCAATTTTATTATACAGATTACGTAAAATAGGATTTAATAGAATGACGAAAACTTTTATTAATATCTTTTTAAGTTTTAATTCGATTTTCACAAAATTTGAAATGACTCGACAAAATTCTGCAAAGATTATATGAATTAAATTTCAAACCATTCGTTTCGGTAGTTTTTGTGTTGTTATACGCGACAGACAGACAGACAGGCAGACGGACGGACCAGACTACGGCTATAGGTGCTACGTATTTATATAATTACGAACGCTCCTAAACATGACCGGCTATTTGCCAAAACATACAGGTTGTTGCATAAAGTCCAAGACACTGAATGAATATGCATAATATTATTATAAAAGACAGGAGCGGGGACTTAAAATGCTTATAAAAAGTTCATAAGGTAACTGTTTTATCGACAGATTTCATTAACGTGAATGTGAAGTCTAATCCTAGTGAATATTTCATAGTTATTTAAAGCATGGATTCCTAACCTTTTCTGCATCACTGCATCCTTTTCAAGAAAAACAAATTCCAGCCTCCCTTCTTCCATAATATTAGTTATACCAAATGTTAAAATATTGTTCCATATTATCTGTACCTATTTTATCTGTCTACCTATCTACTAAGAATCACAAAGTAGAAATTTATTAAAAAGACCATCAAAAGTTACAGTAAAACAATATTGATACAAAATATAAAAATAAACACAAAATCAATTAAAAATAAAATATAACAATAATGAAATGGTTGAGGCAGGTGGAGTTTTAACAATTTTTTAATGTCGCGTTCCAATTTCGTTATCATCAGTCGCAAATTGCCACGTTAAGTGATGTGCAATCTGTTCATTTTCTTAAACAGTAAATATAGCTACTGCACTGAATTCACGCTCAGCCAAATACGATGAAGGAAAAGGAATTAAGAATTTCTCTATCCTTGCCCACAATCCAGGGTAGAGAGCTAGTATTGATTTTTGTAGCCAGAATTATTGGTATCCATTTCTGATTTTTTCTTTCAATTCTTTGGTAGTTGTGAGTTCTATGAGTTTCTCTTCTAAATTTGCTGATTCTGCCGTATCTGCATTTGAGAAAACCCAACTCGATTTATTCATGTTTAAAATATCCTCGAATCGCTTCGTAAAATCAGCATGAAGAATGTCCTAGTGTTGACAGTAAGTAAAGAAATCTTACTGTTTTGAAAATACTGCTTACGATGTGGGAACGATGTGTATTTACCTCTACCTAGATTTCGTTTGAACAGACGTTTTCCCACAAACCCAGTTATATATTTTATAATTTAATTAAATACAATTCATTACCTTGGAATTGTAGATTCACATTCAAAACAGGTCTCTCATATAAGCGATGTCGTGTTTGGATGTAATAAGATTTTTGAAGAGATTTTTGTCTCTCTTTTGAAGATAATCCAGTACTGAGTCAAATAGATTGAAAAAAAAAACGATTTAGACAAATATGTTTTGAGCGTCAATGAACTTCTGTGTGCAGTAGCAAGCACAATAACAATACCATCATTTTCTTATATCAGTAATTCCTAATTTATCGATTCAAGAAGTTTGTTTTACTGAAAAATACAGTATTCCTAAATTAATTACCGCATCAGTGCCTAAGAGGTTCTGCTCTCAAAGCTAGTAGATGTGTAAAATGCGTGATTGTAATCTTCATCATTTTCACTACAAAGTTGGTCAAATAATATGCCATGAAACGAGTTGCTTCTAATCTTATTGACTTCTCTAATAACGTGAATTACAATTCATATTCCGCTCGTCGGCCTAGCCATTTGACGTTTTCCGTGGTTTAATTTAAACCCTGCTTAGCTCGCGTAAATATTTGTTAGGTTTTCTGTAGAAAACCAACATGAAAGGCAACTCCGCCTTGCATATGTCCCTCGCACAGTAAATTGATCGTAACAAAAACACAAACAATTAAATTAGTTACTTGATGTTAAAGATACATAGAATAACTTAGTCCAAGATCATCTGAATTTCATAAAAACAGAAAGATTAAATTAAATTAAAAAATATTTCAATATGGGCTTTTAGGACTATTATTGGAATCACAGTCATATACTGTATTTTATTGTTCGTGTGAGATTATATTTCTGTCGGCCATAACTAGTTCGCCTTTACATTTATTCGTTGCAGCGGAGGTAAGAAGTCAAATTGATTTAATGTTTTTATTTAAATTTCTTTATATAATTCAGATTCCTATTTGAGCTACAAATAGGCGTCAGTCTAACTTTTTTATATTCAATTTTGCCAACTTTGTCATTTTAAATAATAAAAATATATTTACGTTTCACATAGTATGTTCTTAAGCAATTTTTATTTCACTAGACAAATGTGATTGATAGATGTTCATTTCGATAGTCTCATTTTATATCAAAGAATGAGAATGAGTAAACAGAATGACCAATGCCAATGTAGAAAGAATGAGAATGAGAAAGAATAACAAGTGGTGTTTTGCATCAATTTGAATGACATATAGAAAAACTTAAAATATTCGGTGTGTGTTTTAATTCCTTTAAAAAAATGAACGGGAACATCCGTAAACTTCGAGATTTCTTTTCGAATATCTATATATTTGTTTGAAATTGCAGAAAATAAATTCAAAGTTTTCATTGATGTAGGGTAAGCAACTCCTTTAATTTTTTTTTATTTACTCGATAATATATTACGTGCAATAGAGATGCTTCATTCTTTGTTTAATATAAAGAACACTTATTTGATTTTGGACATATACCAAAAAAATTATTGAGTTAAATGTTAAATTTAATATTTTTTTTTAATTGTTAATATGAAAACTTTTCCATTTCGCATATTTTCAAACAAACTGCCCTAAGTGACAGTTGCCTAAGAAATAAGATTTTTCTGCTCCCACAGAATTTCCACATGTTTTATTTATATATTTTGCACCATTTTTTATTGTTTTTCATACTTTGTATGTGGAAAGGTATATAGAAAATAAATTAAAATTCATTAAAAAAAAATAACTATATTAAAGTCTGTTAAATAGGAGGGTGTCGAAATATGTGATACTGCGCTCTTTTACAAAATTCTAAGATTTATAAAATATTCCATATTTTTTTTAAACGAAAAATGAACAAATAAAATCTAAAACTTTTAAAAACTATACACTTTTCTATTAAGTTATGATATTGAATTAATGCTCATAATCTAAAATATATATATATTTATATGCATTAAATATATCATATATGTTTTATATGCATTAAATAAATTTTGAGTAATTTAAACAATACCGAAACATTGGTCAATGTGCCAGGTTTTGACGAAAAATATCAGGGAAGAGGACATTTTTATTAATATTCGAGGTTAAGGATAAAAAATAACAAAACTAAACTTTTTAGTAAATCCGAACTTTATATTTGCCATTTACAAAATTTTAAATAAATTCAAATGTTAAAAATATTTCAGATAGCTCTGAATTTTAAACATACCAGGTAAACTGAATAAAGTGCATGGAGCACATTTATAGAAAATTAGCTCTGCAAGGAGTATCATGAACAGGTGAATCATTCCGTAAAGTAAAAAATAAAATAAAAACCTTAAAAATTAAATTTTAACTACAAATTTAATCCTCTAACATATGTTTCTAGTGGGGTTTTCTGCATTAAACGAATACTTCAAATAAGCAAAACGAGGGTACACAGATTGTTATTTTAATGGATTTTTGCATCAATGTATGTATGTATAGACATGTATTCAAGCCAATTCTTTTTTCGAATTCTATGTGCGCCATGCGATTTCTCAAATCACCGTTAAATATATTTACGTATGCTAATAATTTCAAGGTTCAGTTTAAGTATTCTTGGTTATATTCTGGTTAATGTTATCGTTGTCGTGTAAGAGAAAGTGCCGTGGCACTTCTCTGAAAGAAGTTGTGCCAGAGCCTACAGTGAGGTTCGGCTTATAGAGCTGGTCTCCTAATTTTGAACCAGTTCCAGATGAGACCCTAAAACCTAGTTTGGCACCCCCAGAGGTATCGTTTTCAAACTTAGAGGACAGTGGAGCCACAAACAGATTTTATGTGCAACAGCTCCCATTAACGTATACGGGCCCACAACAGCTGCAGTCGAGAGAGGTTGACACCCACCCAAGCACTGACCATGATCGATGCTGCTGTACTTTCAGTGATATTAACGGGACCCGAGCTTAATCGTCTGCGCCACTGCAAGACGATTGTGGTTAATGGTCGTTAAATTAATGTATTTAAAAACTGTAAGAGACTACTTTCCCAAATAGGGAAAAACATACGATCCTCATTATAAAACTCACATCTATAATAATAAAGAAAGAAGTTTGTTTGTATCTATGCGTCCCTTTCAGGAACATGAGAAACCCCTCAAAAAACGCAAGGATAGACAAGATGCGAAATTTAATGAGACAAATCTCGCTTTCTTTTCTTTTAATCTATGTTTTTGTTACTGAATTTTCCGCATGCTGTAAGCAAGAAACGTAAAAAGAGACTGGTAGTAGAAATTAATATCCGCTCCAGACATTTTATCCAGAAATAACAATTTGTGTAACGTGTAATCCGGCACTTCTAAGAAGTTTGCAATTTATAGTGATTTTTTGTGACAATAAAATTTATACGCACTTTTTAGGAAATCGCGTACTTGCAATGCATTGATATCACTCAAATTTTATTTATTTCCATGACAGATGCGGAGCCTCTGCGAAGTGTACGAAGAGTCTTTAGAGTTTCGCGGACCACTCGTTGGTAACAGCTTGTCCAGTTTAACAGCTTGTCCAGCTTGTCCTGCATAACATTCTTTGGGTTGCACTCTCAGCCACATTAGAACTTCAAGTTGAACACAGGAGACGGTTCAAAAGTTAGGTTTGCAACTTCTTCAACATCCACCATACAGCTTCGACGTAGCCCCAAGCGATTTTCATCTGTTTAGTCCACTAAAAGCCATCTTGGAAGCAAGATGATGTTCACAGATGATGAAAAGATTCAACTTGAAGTCCTAATGTGGCCAAGACAGCATCCCAAAGAATGTTATGCGCTGGTGTTTTGGCGCACTGACAAAACGGTGGTATAACTGCATAAATATTGGTGGAGAATATGTCGAGAAATGAAAATAGTTTTGAAGTGAATATCATTGTAAGTTATTATTTAATTATCTTTTGTGACTTAATGAATTTCCTTCGTATTTTTAACATACCTCAATTACGTGAGTGCCGAGAAATTGGAAGTGTACTAAACTCGGAAATGAAGACTTTAACAGATTTTGCAAAAGATCGGTATATGTCAATTAAAGGTAATATGAATAAAAGTAATTTTCATGTGTACTATCCGAAATCGTTTCGTTAATATAAGAAATACTTATGTACTAAAAAAATAGCTTTTTATACTTAAAGCTGTTTTATAAGAATTTCAGGAAATATACGTATTTAAATTTCGTTTAGATTATTTTTTATTATCTGATAATTAAAATGAAATTATTCGGTTGTAAAATGTTTTAAAAAGTTTGTAGTACACCCAGAAAAAAGTTTTGTTGAATCAACAAAAAATTGGTTGACCCAACAAAACTTTTTGTTTAAATATAGGTCAATGAAAATTTTGTTTGAATCAACAATTTTTTTTTTTTTTTTTTTTTTTTTGCAATTCCAAAAAAAATGTGTATCGTCCGCAAAAAATGTTTTGTTAATTCAAGTAAAATGGTTCAATTTTACTTGTATTTTGCTAAAACAACCAAAATGTGCTCAACAAAACATGTTTTGTAGTTTTAATCAATTCCTTTTTCTGGGTGTAAAATAAAACTTAAATAAAAACAGAACATCTAGAATTTACAACATATTTTTTTACAAATTTTATCAAAATATAATTGCCACAAATAAACCTAAAGCAATTAAACTGATAGCTTTTCAAATACTAAAACGACACTGTCATCCTAATAATATTATAAATCCGATTGTGTTCAAATGTTAGGCTGAAGCCAGCGTAAATATGGAAAAATTAATGGCCCCGTATCTTTGCATATAGGTGGTTTATAACCCGGAAATGAACATAGACTGGTTTTTGTTTATTTTATGCAAATACTTTTCCTAATAATTCAAAATTTGATTATTTTCATAGAGAATCAATGGACATTTTTAGATAAAATTTCACCATTTTACTTTATCGTTGCTAGGTCTTTGATCGTTGCCAATAAATAAAAATGCGGAAAAATAATTTATCCTCAACAATTAAGTTTCAATTGAGCGATTTTCACGTGAAAAATGAAAATAATTCAAAAGAAGATGAATTTCTGTGATATTTGAAACAACAATATGGAGTATTTGTTATTATACATGAAGTATGAATATCGGTTACATTAAAAAGATCTTTTTTCTGTCAAAAACTGTGTTATAATTAGAAAGAAGAATTAACAATAATTATATTACTAAGAAAAAAATTTCGCTTGAACCATGGAACTATGAAAAGGATCCTCCTTGGCTTGAACAAATATGACGTCATAAATAAACATGTATTTTCAAATATTCGTAATATTACAAAGAGCATGACTATCAGTGTATAATAAAAGTATATACATAATGGACGTCATATTTAAGATGAATAACTGAAATATTTTTCGATACTGATTAATAATAAGCTTGAATATCAGTTAGAAACAGATGTGAGTTTTCTGCTAAAATTCACTTCATTCTTGCCAGGAAAAGAAAATTAACAAGAATTATATCATTGAAAAGAGATTTCTCTGGGATCAAAGTGACGTCATAATAAAACGGTATTTTTTAAATATGTTTCAAATGGAGCGTGTATCAATTTCATACATTAATAATCCCTGAGTACAGTGAAAGAATAGAGAGGTAATGAACCGTAAAATCGGCTTGCAATATGAAGCCGGTGATCTCTCAAATCATTAGGCCCAAGGGCTGATTTCATTGGATGGTGAGAGGCTGCACGTGGAACAAGGACTGGATTCATTGGATGGGGAGAGGTTTTCAAAGCAAGCCGCCAGTTGTTTGGGCCGACTGTAGGGTTGCATTTCAGCATCACGCCAAACATGAACATTTCATCTCTATTTATTCTCTGAACTCTGTGATTAATAATACAAGCATCAGTAAGATTATTAGGAAAAGAAAATTGAACACAAGTCTATTAAGTTAAAGTCTGACTGTGTGTTTCGCAACTACTCCTCTTAATGCAACGCGATTTACTTAATACCGGTTATCATTGATTCGAGGATGTCATATATACACTCTGAGAATTTAAAATTTTGAATTAGATTTCGAGATATTAATATTTCTTTTTGTAAATTTTAACGAAATTTCTCTAAAAACGGTACTTAAATTACTCCATTTTTGTGGATAAAAAAAAGGAGAAATAAAACGGATTAATATATTTTTATGCCATTTTCTCATTAAAACTGAAAAAAATTATTTTATTTTCAATTTGAATAGTTGGTGAAAAAAAAAAATCTTGATTACAGTAAAATTTCCGAAAAATAAAAACATATTTCCACATATTCAAACTTTAGGAATCAATTTATTCTGCAGAGCAAAAATCGTCTGTCAGGTTATTGTCAAGAAATCAAGATTTGTTTCAGCTATAGATTAAACCAAGGGCACAAATTTGCTGTTACATGCAAACGTAACACCTGCAATTGAACCCCAAATTACATGCAAACGTAAAATTTACATGTAATTTTCACCCAAATTAATTTTAATTTGAACAGTAATAAATGTTAATTTTCAATGAAAATTACATGCAAAAGTAATGTTTACGTATAATTTTGGGTTTCAAAAAGCTTTGCAATTTAAGTGTTACGTTTGCGTGTAATTTTGGGCTGCCAAAAGCTTTGCAATTGAAGCTCCTTGCATTTAGGTGTAGAGTTATTCCTCCCTATTCACAAGAATTGGATTTAAAGAGAAAGCATATACTATTTCCAAAGAATTATTTTTAAATGATGGCTGTTAAAACTTTTCTCAAAGTCTTTAAAAGTAAAATGGTTTATCAGGCAAAATTGACATTTCTTTTTACCCAATTCGTCGATTTACACGATTATATTTGGCCGTCCTTTTTCCATTGGTTGCAGTTTCTTTTCGCGGTTATTTGGCACAAAATTTTACCTTTTTTAAACTGATTTATGTCAAGGCCCTTATAATAAAGAAATATCGTATTTTCTTCTATGAAATGTGATAAAGAGTTAGTTAATTATTTACGTTTTTAATTATCGGGAGTGAAATATTTTGCTTGATTAGTACATTTAGTTTTCTTTTAATGTTACGTGAACGAAGTCACGGGTAACAGCTAGTTACATCATAACATATTCAAATGCAGTTTAAAGTATCATATATAATTCATTTGGACGAATAAAGCAGCATTATCCTAATTCAATAAAATTTTCAAAGTTGTTTGTGCTTTCCATTTTAGCTTTAAAGAACGAATAAAGTAATCACTGTTACCCGTTATAATCTTTTTAACAATATGTTACACTTAAAGTACAAAAGACTCTAGTTATAAAGCTAATGACCCTACAAACCCTAAAGAAATCTGTGGTTTAAATGACTGTAAGTAACCATTATTTTCAATGAATGAGGCACGTGTGGTGGAAATAAAATTAATGCAATGGCTTTTCTGCGATATGTAGCAAGTATTTTTAAAATTAAAATAATAGGTCATGAGCTAATGTGGCTTATTTTATGAACGGTCTGGACAATATACGCTAAGGAGAACATTTGGATTCTATTAATTATCATGCGGAAATAAGTCGATATATTTAATTTAATTGAAGATTTGGAATATCTGCGTCGTAAGATTCTACGAAATTTGCAAGATAAATCCAAAAAGAGGATTTTATTTTAAAATAGATGTGTTCAAGAAAAAGAAAGAAAGAAAGAAAGAAAGAAAAATGCTGAGTGGGAGCCCTGCCAGAAGTTAAACTGGGAACAATAAAAAATCTTATTTCCCATACGCATTAGGATTTTTAATAAAAAAGTATTTTTACTCGCGAAGATACGTTCAAAAAGCAAATAACAAACTGAACGAAAAATACTCAATGTGGTGATAACAAGAGTCGTAAGCACAATTAATAAAAAATAAAGATTATCCATGTTGCTGAAAAAAAAAGAAACTCTGAAGTGGACTTTTTAATTCTGTAAATGAAAAGGAAAATGGCTTTTAATTCAGGTTGTTTTTTCCATAATTTATTTGACTTTGAAAAACAGAATAACTTTATTAAATTCTGACTTTTATCTAAAATTCGAAAGCTTTTTAAATAAAATATTTGAAAAGTACGATAAAACCTAAAAACAACGTTTAAAACATTGTAAATGTTTTCTTGCAGGAATGTTGAAATTTCACTTGTTTTATGTTAAACTAGCTGATCGGCCCAGCGTTGCCCGGTCCCAACAAAAAAAATTAGAAATGCTAAATCATTCTAAATATCGCTGCATGAAAATGGTTCCTCTGGTAACTATTTCGTGTCTCCGATATTAAATAGAAAGATGGACACCGAAGCGTAAGTAAATTGCATACCACCCCTTCAAATGTCTGGATCATTTGATTCAAATAGGGTCAGTTTTTGGTAAAAATTAAAAGGTTTTTAACAAGTTTTTTAAATACTTTTTAAAGCATTATTGGGATAGCATTTTTCTGCACTATGTATTCTACGCTCTGTAGTTTGATTTCCAATGAGCGATTTGTGACGTCATTTGAAATAAAAAACGATGCAAAACATGGGAAAAAAATTAAAAATCTCATGAAAAATTAAATAAAAAAAATCTAATAAAAAAGTCCAAATCGGGATACTTAATAACCCGCCTTTCCCTTTAAAAATCATGATTTTTTATCTTTAAAGAATTAACAACTCTCTCCAAGATAAAAAGAGAACGAAAATAATTCGATTTTGAGCACAACTGCCGTGGAAATGGAAGGCAACCAACGAACCAATCAAGCATTCTGGGGAATATTTGTTAGTGACGAAGGAAAAAAATCGCAAAAGATTCAAAAATCGCTGTAGGAATTCCGAATAAACATTATTGAAAAGAGGATAAAATTTACTATATTAGACTACAAAGTAGGAACCGTATTCCTGTTACTAATGTGAAAACGTTGCAGCAAAACGTGAAAAAACAATAAAAATCGCATAACATTTTAAATTAAAAAAATCTATTTAAAAAATCCAAAATCAGGCTTCAAGGTGCAAAACTATATACATGGAGACCAAATTTTGTAGCTCTGTGTGCAGCGGTCTCTTCAGAACACAAACGAGAAACACAGAAACACACAGACACAAACACACAAATGCACACACAAACTTCCTTCTTTATTATAGTTAGAGATAATATGAAGTTTAACAAAAACGATTTTCGACTTGATTGGAAATGTGACTTGTTTAAATTTTAGTATTTCTTATTTATTTCTTAAATATTTTTCGGATAATAAGTCTATTTTTCTAATAATCTATCCCCATACTAAGGACAGAAAAACCATTTAGAGAAACAATTGTCGAAAGTTAAAAAGTAATTAAAAAATATCTCCTCTTTTTACTTCTCTATTGCAACATCTTCTCACACACAATGCAAACTGAAATATGTTTTAGTAAGCATCTCATCTTTGATTACAATTGATAAAAAATGCAGTTAATTTTGATAAATAATCAACCTGTTCCCAAAATATAAATATAATTAGGAAAAACTAAACTACTCTTAAAATCAGACACACATGGAAATAAATGTTGTTCATTCATAGAATGTTTTGAAAACATGTTGTAATTATTTTTCATACTATTATTATTCAGAGCATATCATAAAAGACATTCTATGACGTACGATCCCGAATGATACATTAAATCGCGGCCTCATAAATTAAAAACCATTAATTCCAAATATTTTATTTTGCTAAAATTCTTAATTACAGTATGATGATTTCAAGCTAGATATTATTTGAAAGAATAACTTTAAATAAACAGTACGAAATATTTTTTTCCATTTGTAATTATTTTAAAAATTAATGATGCATAGAATAATAAATAATTTAATTTTAAATGATATATTACTGGTATTTTTAACTAGGAAGTTTTTTTTGTAAAACTGTACAATAAGATATGTTTTATAATTACATAAAGAAGTTGGAATGTTTCAATGTTCTATTTCATGTGGATAATTTACAAAAGGGGAAGTTCTTTTAAAATATTATTGTTTCATTTGAAATAAATTACGCAAAATATTATTTCTTAACACGGTAAGAGAGATTTTGTGAAGCATCGATTAGCTTTGGTCATATTGCTATGAGAGAAATACCTCCATTAAGGACATTACATTTGTAGCGAGAGTTACCACAAATATTGTTTTCGTTCACTGTAAACAGAATTCTGTATGTATACAGGTTATTTCATGTAAAATGTTTATCCTCTAACGGAAAGTTTTTGTTTTGAGCGGAAATCGTATATTTTCCAGGTCTAAATGAAAAATTTCCATTTATCCTTACTCTTTGAATATTAAAAACAAAAATGTTCCTTCAAAGAGAGACAAACGGAAGTGTTCCTTTTCAATTGAGAGAAAACGGGAAATATCCAGTTACATTTTCGTAATTGTTCTATTGGGCAATAACCAAGCTATTGGATGTGGCCAGGTGGTTTAAGGGACAGAATATTCTCTCTCTATTGAATTGGTACCGGGGTTCAAATCAAGACGAAGGGAAGACAATAAAAAACGGATGTGATAATATGCAATATAAATATATGCTCCGTATAAATGTACATCAGTATGTAAAATTATTCTATACATTAATTTTTAATATCGTGCAGTTGCTCATATTTATATCTAAAAACAGAAATTTCCCATCTTAAATAATGGAGAATTTCCATCTTGAAATGTGGGAAATGTCAAAACAAAAATTTTGTGAAAAAAAAAGCAGACAATAGCGACAACTTTCCTGCCGTTTTTACCTCCATACATTTTCCGTTTTTTTTTTTCACGAATACTTTTTTATAGTGTATAAGGAAACCCCTAAAAAAAAAACACTTGCACAGTCACCCCACCCAGACCAATTTGCTTTAGACACGTCGAACTTCGACCAAAGCTTCTCATTCCGTGTCCATAATGCTCACCACTAAGGTGAGTGTGGCCCCTGCTTCACGTGGATTGTAGATTGACAAATTAAACACAAACTTAAATTAAATTTTACAATTATTCTTCGATTGTAGAATAATATTTCGGTATTTTCATATTTTAAAAATCAAAAATATTTCGGGAGATTCAAAATAAATATGTAATGCTAGAAAAATGTATTTTATTAAAGGTCCTAATTGAATCCAACATTGAGTACAAGAAAACGAAAGAATTCTGAGAAAATAAAACAAAAAGTCCGGAATAAGGTAAAAAAGAAAAAAAAATCTTGTAATTTATGATGAATAAACAATGACGAATTACAAAATAGAAAGAGTAGTCAACTGCTTACTATGTATGGATGCATTCTTAGTCAAACCAATCCAAAAATATGAACGAATATGAAAGACAAAAATTGTTTTCAAATGCAATTAATACTATTCATCAACTGGAATATTTTGTGAACACATTGCAATGATTTGCCTGCTTCTTTTTCTGCTCATTTGGTTCATAAAATTATTTTAAAAGAACTGTAGCACGTGCATTTCCGTATAATACATTAAATTGTGGCCTTGTACAATTAGACACTGTTGTTTCTTCTTAAATCTTCTGAGAAAGAATTTTTATGAAAAATAATTACAAAAGCAGATCCTAAAATGATGGTTTAATTTTTAATTCTTTTAAAATGTAATGAACACGGACTTCTAATTTGATTTGAAATTGTGAGTTACACAATTACGATATTAATACTGTGCCTTTTCTTTTGCTCAATTCGTAATATATAAAATTATTTTTAAATTTCATTCTATGACGTGTATTGCCGAAAAACACAATTAAATGTGTCCTTGTGCTATTAAAGCAGTTGCTTTAATTTCAGTAAAAATCATAACTACAACATAATGCATTTACACTAGAGATTGTTTGAAAAAGGAATGATAAAAGAAGAGCATAAAATATTGGTTTCATTTGGATTCCTTTAAAATGTAATAAACATGGACTTCAAACTTAATTTCAATTAATTTTTTTCCGGATGTATCCAAACACGATATTATTTGTATAACTAATCAAGAAAAAGTAATTGATTATTAGTAAATATTATTCTTAAATATTTTTTTTTTATTATAAAATTCGGGAAATAATCAATTCGTTTATAATATTAAGGTTTTATGTAATTACATCTAATAAAATTGTAATCCGAGTTCTGGTTTAGCAAAAAAATCAGAAAACGAAATTAGTTATTTATTCATCCATTTTCAAAAATGCAATTCAGTGGTTTGATGGTATAAAAATATGGAAACTATATTTTAGAGGCTTTTATTTAGGCCTATAAATCCTAAGAAATGTTTTATAAATTAATAAACTTTGTTCAATTCTTATTAAACATAAGAAAATAAAAACAATTCCGAGTACAGATTTCTCTCGATTAGTGCGATTAATATTCAACCCGCATTATTACAGCACCATTAGAACTACATATTCAATGGGAAAACCTACAATAGATCCCCAGCGCACTTTCTTATATATTCAATATAATAAAGTACTATGATATTGTTTTTGATGTGTTATTATTTGAAATCGCATATTAGAGCTTGATTTTATTTCAATAAAATGTATCAAATTTGCATGAGTTCATAATGACATGACGTGTGAACAGATTTAATAAGTGACAGTAACAAAACGTTAAAAAGTCTATTTTAAGGTTAATTCTGCATTGCTACATTTTTATAGGTTAATTATGCTAGCTTCCTTATGAAATTAATTATAAAAATTATTAATAATTAAAAATAATTAATAAAATTATTAATAACTAAAAATAATTATTAAAAATATTAAAAATTACAAATAAGTATTAAAATGATTAATGATTAAAATTAATTATTAAAATTAATAATAATTAAAAATTAAAAAAATTCGGAATTTGGTTTTTTACTTAATGCAATACAATTTGATTAATTCAAACTTCGGGATTTTAATTTTCGAAAGCGCTCCTTACCTGCTGTAAAACGGACGTTCTCTTTTTGGTATTTCGTTTGTTTCAAACGAAAAAATGAACTAAGATCTTTAGTCTAGTCATATTATCAGTAGTACCATTTGAAATCCTCGTTTAATTACAATCTTCAAGCCATATATTTCCTTTTTCTACCATTCTTCAATAGTATACGGGTTGCGCACTGGAAAATACAGCCACAGATTGTCCCAAATTTCGATACTCATCCTGTTTACTTAAAACAAGTCGTATTTTTAGTCGCCGAAGAAAAGTTCTAATCGGATTTTTCCTTTACTTTTACTATTCTCGAATCTTTTAATAATGTCCAATTTGCAGTCTGAACGAATGAATTTCCTCTTCTTTTTGTAGTTTTCTTCAACTGTATCTCCATTCCTATTTGACATATTGAAATACATATAATATATATAACTTATAACTATTTACTATGTTTTAAATTTATTAAACGCGCTTGCATTCTTGCTTAACTGCGGTTGATTATCTGCAAAGACTGATTGTCACATCATAGGTCACATTTTATTGCAGACTGTTATAGATATTAATATAATTTGGCACCGTTTGGCTCACAAAACAAATTATAATTGAAAAAAAGGACCGCACTAACTGTAAACCACATTATTTGAAATCTCACTAATAAAGAGAAACATATAATAATTAATGATACTCCATACCAAAATTTTGGGTTTCTGTATATGAATTACGATAAGAAAACAACTCTTTGGACGTCATATATTCTATTTTTAAGAATGTCCCAAAAATATTAGCAATACACAAGCATGAGTAAAGACATTTCACAAGCAGGCAAGTGTTTCAGACATACAGCTAAGCAGATTCATAAGAACAGTTTAATTGTCTAGGAAAATTATAGGAATAAAATACTCCAACTGAGATCCCGAACTCTCAGTTAAACATTATCTATCGTATTTATATAAATTCAGCTACGCTAATTCTTCTATTGTATTGTCTCTGCAGAAATTATATTTGTTTTCTTTACCTGTGAACGTATACCATCTCAAAATTTATGAACGTTAAGCCTGCCCCTGTCAGTCGTGAACGAAAAGCTTCCGTATCCCCGTTTGTTCTGATTGAATTGCAAGAATGAACAATAGCAACGCCCGTTACTGAGAGATAACAATAGACTATGGGTCGCCATCAGTCGGAAAGAAATATTAATAATCTGTAACACTACGAAATGAAAGAATAAAGTAAATATTGCATCTAAAATGTGTTAAAAATCCAGACAAATCCAAAGACTGCAGAGGAATATGAAAGAGACAAAATTCCTGATAAAAAGAGATTTACAACATGGAAATGAAATTTTCATGAATGAAATCTAATGAAATGAATTTATCCATTGGAAAACTTGGTGAACTCGAGAAGATATTTCAAATATTTCCTTAATTATTTATTGTAATAATGATTCATCATAATGTTATTGTAAAAAAAAAAAGTAATTTTCGTATTTGCACGCCACAGTGGCACATTAAATTGTCACCTCGTAATTTAGAAAAAGAAAATTAAAGACAGGAAGAGAAAAAAAAAAGCGAAAATTTCTTAAAGAGAAAATTTCTCAATAAATAATAATAATTAATGAGCATAAAATATTTCTTTCTTTTGTAATTATTTAAAAAAGTAATGAAGCGTGGAATTGTAACGTAATTTGAAATTTTACTTAACGGATATTTGTAATTACTACAATTTCGCATAAGGTAAAGCTAGGATAGTCTGCCCACAATGAAAAAGAATAGCAATAAAAAATCTAAATATTAATTTTTTTGCTAAACTATTCATGAATAATTTTTATTTCATTTGTTTTTTATGCATTTCCATTGCTATTTTGTTGTTATGTTACAATATAATAGAACAGTTGCAATAAAACCAAGAAAGTTATTTTGCGCAATCTGTCCTTACAGGGTTGGTGTGATTGCGCACATGGGTAGGAGAGATTGTTACTAATAATAACTACAATTAAATTGTTAACAATAATAATTACACATTAATGACATTGCTGTAAGGTTTTTGTGAACAAATATTATTGTATTAGTAGTGAATATTTCAACCTAATAATTAAAGAATCAGAAATAGAAAATAATTTTAAAAACGATTAAAAATTTTTAATTAAAGGGGAAAAAATAAAGAATCAGAAAAAGCAACTCCATATAACATTACAAAATAAAATTATGTTACTTAATAGCACGTTTAACTTAAAATTAGTCCATTTTCATTTTTCGTTTTTTTTTTTTTTTGCAAATTTACCAATAAGCTGCGTAATCTCTCCTAGCATGGAAACTAAAGGGAACAATGCGCCATCTCTCCTAAGTAGCAGATGCGCAAACTCTCCAATTTCGGTAGAAGAGATTGCGTGGCCTTTTATTTAAACATGACCTCTTCTAAAACAAACCGTTGATGTTCACATTGTTAGTCTAGATTAGTAGCTTATGAGAAATCGTTTAAGTTTAAAATATTTTGTACTATTGACATTGTATAGAAATTCTGATGAATAGCTATGAAAATTCAAGCACTTACTTTGGGAAAACAAAACAAAATAGCAATACTTTATCTTAGACGCTCAAAGCAATCACCGTGCACTTTCAAGTAGACACTCCACTACTGTTGTTGTACAACTACCTGGAGTCGCTGCGCACTCACTCTACTCCTTCCCCCTGAACCTCTATGTGCGCAATCTCTCCGACCGCGCCATCTCTCCTGGCTTTACCTTAGATAACCAAGAAAATGTATTTTATTATTGCGTAAAAGAAAATAGTTTGCTTTAATGGTTTATTTCATTAGAGAAATGGAGCAAAATTGAGATTTTTAGATTATCAAGATTTTATTTAATTACGTCTCCTGTAAAATTTTTTGATGAAAAGGGACCTTAAATTAAAATTCAGAGAATAAGTTTTATATATTGTTTAAAGTGAAAGAAAATATAAAATGAATTTAAATTCTGTTGTCCACAATCAACAGTCAACTCTAATTCCATTCACGTAATTTAAAAATTTAAAAGATTATTTACGTATATACATAATTTAAAAGATTTTTTTTTAAATAATAGAATGAAGAAAAAAATGCTTGTGCCTATGCTGTATAATCAACAAAATACAAAGAATGTAATTAATGAAAATAGCAAAAGTCATTGTTTAAATGTTACTCATACGAAAATGGATGTTACTACATATTAAAATATTTAATGGATTTTAAATCATCCTGTATTTAATATTTTGGATGATTCTTCATCTTACACTTCTTTTTTCTTCTTTTATGCTCAGTTGATTATCATGGACATTATTAAAGAAAAATATCCTCCTGAGACGTGCACGCCCGAATTCACATTAAATTGTGGTCGCATAAAATTTAAAACATTAAAGTCAAATTCTTTAATTTCAGTAAAATACACAATTAGAAGATAATGGTTTATAACTAGAATTTGTTTTAAAGTGTGCTATTAAAAGCTTTGAAGATCATAAATATTGTTCTTTTTATCTATTTTTTTTTCTTTCTCTCTGAAATAATGAAAATGAAATTTTAGTATATACTGAAAACATACTTTCTGAATATTTCTGATTACGATATTTGTGCATAACTAAACAATAAAGAAAATTTCACTATTAAGTAGAAGAAATGGGCTGCTTCAGTGGTTTATATTATTAGATAATTGAAAAACAATTAAAGTCATTTGCATTATTATGAATATTTTATTTATTTATAGACGGTGTTTCTTAAAATTCACCCTACTTATAAAATTCTTTAATTTATTAACAAAAATAAATATATAGAATGGTTCCGGGGTCCGACTGCGATTCGTTCCATAATTGTCGTATTTAAGAATCTACGTTAATAACGCGAAGATACTAGAAAGCTAATGTTAAACCAAAGCCAACATTTATTTCGAATTTCTTGTTTGCTTTTTAATATTTTAAGGGGACACATCCATTTTGACAAAAAAAAAATATGTTTTCAGATTTTTATCCTAAAATGAACCTTAACATATCTAGAACACTGTGTCTAAATATTTTAAGTATCTGATAAATAGTAAAGGGAATATAGTTCATTTTACGTAATTCTCTTTTTTTTTTTTTTTTTTTTTTTTTTTTTTTGCAACAAAAATGTTTAAACTCAATTCGATATTTTTCAATTTCTCTATGCAATAAAAATGCTAAGGCTCCAGAATAATTGCGCAAATTGTCTTTTTTTATGCAGCTTTAGATTCTATGAGCGATAAATTATCGATTCTATGATATCTTTGAAATTTTTGTTTTTTAAAAACAAATCAGAACCAAAATATATACGGTTTTCATAGGTTTATTCTATATACATCCAATTATTATTTTTTTTCTACAAATCAATCCTTTGTATCAAAAATCCGATTCTTAGGTTTGTAGGACACAGTACCCTGAGTATAAAATAAAACAAATGTAGTTTGAAATACTAAAATTGGAAAAGAAAAAAGAATTTTTAAATTGTTTATATACTAAAATAAAATAAAATAAAACAAAAATAAAAATCAATATTAATTTATTAACAATTTAAGGACTTTTATTATCGGTAATGATTTTGCTTTATTGAAACATGATCTATGAATATAAGTGTTAGTTACAGAATAAATATTTTCGGTACCGAGTACCCTTAAAATGATATTTTCCAATAAAAAGTTAAAATTTCAGTGCAAATTCACCATGTTTAATAATTAAAATTCATAAAGATACAAATAAATGTAAATATATTGCTTCAAGGGGCGTAAAAACATACTAAAAAACATTTAAAATCACATTAAAGTCCTTTTAAAATCAAAACGTTTTCAACCGAACTTACTTGGTCATCATCAGTAAAAAACTAATAGTTAAGATGAGTTGTTCTCTCTTCGCATCTTCTAGCTTGCCCGGAACAAACCATTTTACTTCAAGGGTGTGGAATATAAGGTGGGATGAGAAAGGTCATTCAACATGTATTCATTAATTAAGGTTAATCAATCATTTATTAATTCATTCCATACTGCGTGAATGTCATGTGATAATACATCTTTACAGACTATTTCTTTTTTAGATATTATTTCGATATCATAAGAGAGTCTCTGGAAATAATATCTAACGTCTGTAACGTTGTATTATCATATAATATACACGTATTCTGGAATGAATTAATACATGATTGATTAACCTGTACTTATTTTTGAAATGTTGAATGACCTTTCCAATCCCACCTTATATTCCACACCCTTGCAGTAGAGTGGTCTTTCAAAATTGTTCTTTGGTTCATGTCAGTATCTTCGCACATTTCAAATAGACTGATAAAAAGCGCCCATGTGTGAAAAAAATTAAGTTATCAGCTGATCTTTGTCATTTTAATCAAAGATGTAGATGTAGTTTTGAAAAAAAAATCATTTGATAAAATCTAATAACTCCAATATATCATGTTGTATGATTGTTAAAATACCAAGAGCGTTATCAAATGTTAAAATGTCTTCTAAAAGCAGACTATGTGCTCAAATGATGTTTTAACAGATGGTTCAAACACTTAGCCAATAGAGGAAGTAAAGTTTTTTCTGGTGACCCAGATTTTGTTGCTAGACTTCCACAAGCACAGGGATTCATTTAGAGACATTGAAATTATTAAATGCCTTAGGATTCTGCGAGTGGTAAGAAAAACGTTGGTTTTACCATGTACAGTCCCTGGCCAAATTATTAGACGCAGTTGTTTTTATTATAATTTGTTAAATATCTGGAAAGATACATGAGGAATTATCTTGAAACCTTAGGAGTGTAAACAACATGATCAACTTCATATATTTCCGAGAAGATTTTTTCTTGAAACCCCGTAAGGGACCGTCAACAAATTGAAGAAAAACGAATACATTTTTGATAACCCTGTAAAAACCAATATCACAAAAGCGTTGAAACGGTATCACACGCTTAGGAGGCTTATTGTACTAATTTGGGCTCATTTTTATGAAGATAGCATGTATACTCGAACAGAAATTCAGGTTTTTATAAAAACAGTCCCAAATTTGATGACAGTCCCAAATATGACAAACAAAATTATACCCAATACCCTGCAATCAGAATTAAAAAATAATAAAAATTGCATGAAAAATGAGTAGGTTTACTAAATATTTTTTCACTGCGCAAGCGCGAATGCAATCAAAATATACTGTGCATAATATATTAGCTAAATATATAGACCAACTTTTATGAAAGTCTCAAAAACATAGCTTGAAAATTTTGATAGTGATCGTCGATAGAATAAGCTCGAAATTCGCTGTTTCCAAAAGGAAGCAAAAAGATGAGGGGTTGTATCCAAATATACTAGCTTTTGAAAGTTGACATAATAAGAATGAAGCGTCTCTCAGTCTATATTTGATACAACCCCTCATCTTTTTGCTTCCTTTTGGAAACAGCGAATTTCGAGCTTATTCTATCGACGATCACTATCAGAATTTTCAAACTATGTTTTTGAGACTTTCATAAAAGTTGGTCTATATATTTAGCTAATATGTTATGCACAGTATATTTTGATTGAATTCGCGCATGCGCAGTGAAAAAGTATTTAGTAAACCTGCTTATTTTTCATGCAATTATTATTATTTTTTAATTCTGATCACAGGGTATTGTGTATAATTTTGTTTGTCATATTTTCTGAAAATAACTTGTTTTTATATTAAAAACTCTGCAAATTATAAGCAAAAAACTTCGTAATATTTGGGACCGTTTTTATAAAAACCTGAATTTCTCTTCGAGTATACATGCTATCTTCATAAAAATGAACCCAAATTATTACAATAAGCCTCCTAAGCGTATGATACCGTTTCAACGCTTTTGTGATATTAGTTTTTACAGGGTTATCCAAAAGATATTCGTTTTTCTTCAATTTGTTGACGGCCCCTTATGGGGTTTCAAGAAAAAATCTTCTCGGAAATATATGACGTTTATCATGTTGTTTACACTCCTAAAGTTTCAAGATAATTCCTCATGTATCTTTCCAGATATTTAACAAATTATAATAAAAACAACTGCGTCAAATAATTTGGCCAGGGACTGTAGATTCCACTGTACTTACTGTTAAAAGCAATCTTAACCTATCATTCATTCTGTTAGTCTCAGGAAATATTTTTCTTCCTTTATGATGTGTGTCTGGTTAAGCATTTTCTACCAAAACGTCTAGTTTTATCGTAATTGCAGACATTTTGAGGTAGGAATTCTCATTTTTATTATAATTCTTGCAAAGCTAATAAAAAATATATAAGCTACTGGTCAGCATTAGCTGATTCTCTGATTCATTTTATTAAAATAGTCACATCGAATAATTAACCAAAGCATCTGCCTTTAACCAATTTTTTGTATTCTTGTAGTTATTCTTCGTTAACCAAATACGACGTCAACTGAGACAGCCGTTAACCAATGTATCACTAGATTTGATATGTGATATTTTTATCAGACACCTGCTGTATTTGGTTTTTAGTAATTTTAAAAACAGTTAAAAATATCGCCAATAGGTGGCAATGCACTGCCTCACGTTATATAAAAGCTCACACTAATGATTAAAATTGTATTAAGTGTTGCTCGTACTTTACATCTTTTTCTATTTACATATTGAAACACGCAAATAAATCTATATAGAAATTTTGAAGTTAATTTTAAAATTTTGAGAACTTTAGATAAAGAGAGTTTCGAATTTTGATGGAATTTCAGATAAATTACTAAAAAATTAAGTTTTTTATTTTAATCCCTGCACACAAAATGTAAGAGTTACTTGATAAATATGTCATTTATTTTGTTTTTTGTATTTAATATAGTTCATGAAATATTGAATTTTATATTTATGAAGTATATTTTAAAACTCATTTATATCCTAAAACGCTTTAAAAAATAGTTTCTTGTTGAATAAACTTAAAATAAATTTCAGAGAAAAAACTTTACATTTTCCTTTTTCTTTTATTATTTTATATTTGCAATTTTTGCAATTTGATTTGTCCATATTCTCATTAAAAACTTTTTCAATACCTGTAAAAAAAACAAAAAAAGAAACAATTTTTTATAAATGTTCAAATCACTAGAATATAAAAAAAGCTTGTAATTTTTTCTGAATAATGAATTATCAATCACAAAATTATAAAAGAAAACAAATCATATGTTTAAAATCAACTTTATATGAACGGAATGTTATTTGATCATTGAAATCTTTTGCGAATTTTTAAGCCTTTTACATGTGGGTTTTTGTTTATCATTTTTTTTCTTATTATGAAAACAATTACCTTAATGCATTATTCCGGCACGTGAACACCCGAATGATACATTAAATTGTGATCTCCTAAATTTAAAGATATTAAAGGTAGTTAAATTTCAATAAAACTCATAATTGCAAAATAAAGCATTCAAACGGAAACATTTTGAAAATAATAAATGAAGCAAATAAAATATATCTTTCATTTATAATTATTTTTTTTAATAATTTAGCAAGCAGTTTTAATTCCATTTCAGATTATGTTTTTGACTATTTCTAATTACAGTACTATTTTTGCATAATTGAACAAGTAATATAATAATGCAATTTTGCATAATTGAACAATCTCTAAATATGAGAAAATAGTCTGGTATAATGCTTTTTTCTCATTAGTGAAGAAGAGAAAAAATAAATTATTTTATATATTAAAAGTTTTACTTAATTATGTCTGTTAACATATTTTTCAGAAAATTAATTCTTCAACTATAATATAAAATTTCAATTTAAACTGGGAATGTTTTGTTGAGTTCCTAAATTGCATTGCTATATGGTAATAACATTATTATTCAGATTTTTTTTTAAATAGCTTCTAAGCAAGTATATAATGCTAGGTTTTATGAAAGTTTTTATGAAAAAAAAAATTGCGACAATTCAAATGCTTTAAACAATTATGTCAGTTATTTTCAAATAATTACGATTTAAAAAGCATATATTAATTATTTATTTGATTCCATGTAAATATGGTAAGAAAACCAATGCTTCCTTCTTAACGCCTTTGCGATGTGAATCCCATAGACTGTGCAAAACTTTTACCACCAGTTATATCAAATATAAATCTTGGACAAATTTAATTGAATAAATTTTGCCATTACATAAGGCAAAATTGTCTTTAAAAAACACTGCTAGGAAAAGTGAAAAATTGTACACACCCGTACATCAGATATACTTGACGTTCGTAGAGTAATGGTTTTACGTAGATGTTTGTCATAGAAAGCAATCCCTAATCCACAACAAACAAATCCTAATTTCTTTAAGAAAACAGTTACTGAAAAAGTTTTTTTTTCTTGTGTTGCGTCATTGTACAGGATGACAAGAAATATCCCAAAGAAAGCGATGTCGAATAAAAAACATTGAATTCCAGCACTAAAATTGCACTATTTCTACGTGATTAATATTCTTTAGACTTCATTATAAAAGTTTGTATAAGCTTTGTAATAATTGTCTCTCAGTAAAATGGTCTTCTTCCATTGGATGCTAAAGGCATGATGCAATAAGCGGTTGTTGGATTTCCTGGAAAAAAAATTCCAAGTTATAGATTGTCGGATTACAGGAAACTGTTCTAATAGCTTGTTAATAATAAGGAAAATCCAAATGAAGATAAAAGTATTAACATTTTCAAAAAAATTCGAGGTAACAGTGAAAGGATTGGACACATTCTCACCATTTCAAAGAGAAAAGTCGCAAACGAATTGAACATCGATAAGGAAAAATTTCAATAAATTGAAATGAAACATTTCAAAAATAGATATGTAAAACGAAGCTGAGTGCTCATGTTAAGCCACAAAATGATTTTTCAAATTTCGCAAAGTCGAAATGGGAAAAAAACGACACGGGAATCAAATTTACTGAAGGATTCTCTTCGCCCATTAGCCATTATCGATAAACGGCAAAAGTCCCATTTGGCTATTGTTCTAAGTGCAATTTGTTAAATTGGCAAAACACCACTTGCCATTCTTGATGAAGGCGTCTGAATCAATCATAAAACGAAACGCTAAAACATTTTGCAAAATGTTCTATTTCCCTGGATCTAAATGAAAATTCGGAAATAAAAACTGAAATAATCAACATGATTCTGCTTCAGCACAAAGAATACATAGAGCAATGGATTGGTGCGAGTCATACTTGTGAGACTCCTTATGAATCCAAGAATGACTCCGGTACACTCTTGATCTCAACCATATGGGTTATTTCGCATGATTCGCTTATAGAAAAGGGTTTGTTCTAAGCTCCACAGAAGTATGGAGTACATGAGAAACTTCTTCGACACGAATGGATGAAAATATCAAGGGATGAGTTGCAATTATTTGCTGAAACTTTTTTTCGAATAATTTTGCTTCTACTTAAAAGCTATAGGTAGCCACTTCAGAAACGTATTTGATGTAAGTCACAGATCTGTATATTGATTAATCTGTAAATCGCAGATCTATAATTTGCTGTTTATTATTATTTATTTGTTGACTAAAATAATCATAAGGTAAAATGCTTGTCTGTCTATCTAGTCTCTTTACACTCTGCATATTACATGTTTTATCTTTCAGTTTTCAGAAGTGTATTTCTCAAAAAATTTGAAGGTGATAATTAATGAAAATCATATGAAACGAATCGTGAAAGATTTTACCGGGTGTTTCACGAAGGACTCCTATGTGAAGTGGATTTAACTTCACATATTCCACTTTCATAAAATTCATTCCCCCAACCCCTTACTTTTTCTAAATTTTCTTTTCTTAAAATTATTTTATTTTTTCGTGTTATAAAATCTAGCTACTCCCTGTATTTCTGTTTTATTAAGCTTTCTTTAATTCATTCGGATCTCTTTCCTCACCGCATAAATCATATCGTTATAAAAAAAAAAAATCATTCTTACAGTAACTCGCTCTTTACGATCGGCGGCGTTCAGACTTTACTCAGATTTTACGCCTACACTTTTGTTCGTCAAGGTTTCATGTTTTCTAACGTATTTCATTATTTTCTCAATTGTCCAGATGGCTTTCATATATATTATCTGTAACGTACCAATTCTATTTTTAACGCCAGTTCTCAATTCTTTAAGCTAACCCCATGAGAAATGCACCATGCGGTTTCGCTGGTTTACCAAAATTCCATATCTCCACTGTGGCGCTTAAATTCATAATTTTTCTTCATCTCTCCCCCATAGGTTTATTATTAACGGACAATCGCCACCTGTCTCTCGCCAAAACAGTACGTTATCTGGCTAATTGGCGTATGTAATTATCGCCATGACTTCACCGTAATCACGAAAAGAAATTGTGTAACAGCACTCACTCTCTCGCCTCCTGCTTTTAGTTACTTTGCGTGAAAAACTTAAGCCTTCTCCTCATATTGCATATTTGCAGACCGGCGACTTGTGTGTAACAGAACTTGGTCTTAACTGCTTTAAAATAAATAATCTTCATATCTGAATATGATGTCTTAGTCCTTTCAACATTCTGTGAGTCCTTATTTTTCTTGTTGGATACTTACGAATTGCTTATTTAATCATGGTCAAACGAAACTCCATTATACCCTACACTGCAAAAATGTTTTTATTTTATTCTACAGTATAATACTGGCATCCCAGCTGCTAGTATTATATTGCAAAATCAACACATTTTTTTTGCTGTGTAACTTTGAAAATAAATAACGCGGAAACAGTGATAGATAGAAGCATGAAACCAGTGTTATGTTTAATAGAAAAAAAACCCATAAGAAACTGATAAATCTCAAAATTTTAGTTAAAGTAGCGCAGATAGATGGCGCTGCAGGCAGCATTAAGGATTCCTATAAAGAGAGCTCAGACGCCAAGAACGTTCATTAGTCGAAGATTTCGCCGTTTAAACACGATCTCTATTAGCACATAGTAAAAGAAATTCTGGAAGTGACACTGAAACGCATTGTTTACCGCAACAATCCTTTAACACCAGACAAGCTGGACGAGGCTATTCGTTAAGAACGTGTGTTGATTTTTTGTGGCATACTACAGAAATCAGGAATCACCCTACTTACGACCTGCCCGCCGTTAAGCTTTAGGATCCAATTGGTCGCAAGGGAAAAAATACACATCCACGACCCAGCCAAGCCCCAGAGCAAAAGCCCAGGACCCGAAGGTAGCGGATTGGAAAAAAGACCTTCGGATCCCCACATGGCTCCCGAGAGAACATAAGAGGTCAAGTGTTCGGTCTTTCCGCCGTCGGCAAAAATTATTACAATGTCATATATTTTGTTACATCACTTAAATGCATTCTTTGAATGCTATAATTGAACATAGTAGTGTTTATAAATACAATTACATAATGTTAAATATAAGTAAAAAAAATTTTTGATAAGCACGATAAGATTTTTTCCACGCACGTCACTGACTGCCTTAACCAAGCTCCAAGCTTCCGCCACCATGTAAGCGCAATCTTTCAAATTTATTTTTTGTGGTTAGCTAACACACCTTCTTCGCCTTCGCCAAATCTTCTGCAGCTTTGAAGTCTGCTGATAACTTCTCGCCGCTTAAATCTAATTGGCGGACACCGTGCCTGGACCTAAAATTTCCTAGCCAGCCGTTACTTGATTTAAAAGATGAACAACCAAGCTTCTGAGATAAGATCTTAACTTTTTCACAAAGAATCCTACCCGAAATTGGGTTTCCCATAGAACATTGCTGTAAAAAACACTTGAAAACGGCATCTTCTAAATCTTTGTTTGTTGCTGCTTTCATTGATTTTCTTGAAGAACTTCCATCTTCGTTTTCAAGCAGTGACACGAAGTTTAAAAGTGTAGGTTTGCTCCTTATAACGTCTGAAATCGTTGATTGTCCAACGCCGTACATTTCAACCATCTGTTTACCCGTAACTCCTTTATCTGATTACTCTATAATGTTTAATATATCCGCTAACGATAACACAACACGTTTTCTTTTGGAAGCCATGGTGAACGACGAAACGCACTCACAAAAAAACAACGCACCGACGCGAAAGAGTACCGTCACAGTACCAGGTCAAGTAATCAACTAGCAGCACCCAGAAAAAGGAATTGATTAAAACTACAAAACATGTTTTGTTGAGTACATTTTGGCTGTTTTAGCAAAATTTAAGTAAAATTGAACCATTTTACTTGAATTAACAAAACATTTTTTGCTGACGATACAAAATTTTTTTTTGGATTTGCAAAAAAAAAAAAAAAATTGTTGATTCAAACAAAATTTCCATTGACCTATATTTAAACAAAAAGTTTTGTTGGGTCAACCAAATTTTTGTTTATTCAACAAAATTTTTTTCTGGATGAGGTCACGTCATACTGACTGAATAATTAGTCAAAACGAACAGTGACAGTTGGGCCGGGCCGGCCACCTGGCGACGGACGACAGCCAATAATCGAACTGCACTATGAGGCGGTGACTCATTATCCCAATAATGTTCGCGCTGCGCCTACACTAGCTTCGTGGAGGAAAGGACAATAACGCGCGTAGACAGGAATCATTATTTTGCGAATCGCCATACATTTCCGTCTTAATTTTTTGTTTCTGAAATTCTGAGAGCGATTCGGATAGTCGGGGCTCGGATAATTGGAGCTCTACTGTATAATAATATTTACTATTTAGAAAAACAAATATTTTTCGTAGTTCGATTCTATGGTGGTTTTCCGTTTTTTCCAATTTCTTTTAAGTTTTCTCTTTTTTCTACACTTTAAAACTGCTACATTCATTTTCCGGATGGAAATATATATATAAAATAAAAGATCCGCTTATTCAGTGTACTTAACTGGTTGTGGCAGTATCTTTGATTTCGAAAAATGTTTACTATCTCAAAAGAAAAAAAAACGATATTTTTCGATGGTTGATTTGCGATTGTGATTTCATTTTTTTCCCGCTTTTTTTCTCGAGTTTTAAAATGGCAAAATTCCAACACAGGTTGTTAATACATGGAAGATACAATTTCGTATTTAAAAAGAGTGTGGAGCTGGTACACGTTTTTTATTACTTAGATTTGTTTCAAGAACTTTTGGTCAGAATTTAAAGTATAATATATCTAATAATATATGTCAGAAATTAAATTGGCAATCACTGTAATACGGGCCCATGAGTTTTTTTTTTTTTTTTTTTTTTTTTTTAAAGAAATATAACTAGGCATATTTATATAGACTTATCATTCAATACCTAGTAATATCGGTATAAGTGTTCTTTCACGATAGGAGTATTGGAGTTCCTCATGTTTACCATGTCGATTGATCCAGCAATCAGCTACTGAAAATGTTGTTCGTGCACAGTCTCGCGTACACTGGTGGCAGCAACACTAGTAAGAGGTTGTCGGGACTGAATCCTGAATAAGGTTCGTGATCACGTGTGGTAGTCCAATTTTAGCTGCAACAGAATGAAGGGATCACTTTCATAACTGTCACATGCGGGAGTGCAACGTTTCCAACACGATCTTCATTAACGTTCCCAGAACACTGGCGTTTTCCAAACAGAGCCTTTATTGTATCCATTTTGGGTCCTTGTATGAAATTAAACTCCCTCTGAAAACTGCGCCTTGTTTCTTCAACAATACTGTGGTCTGTGCGGTGAAATTCCAAGGCAAGAAATACCCGTTGTTTTTGCGAATAAAACATTTCTACACAGAAATTTGCAATATCTGAGCAGTAGACTGTCAAAAATAAATCCGTTAATTCACGGGAAAAGTACTGTCAGCGAAGTTGCCGGACTTTATCCGTTCCGTTAGTAGATTTTCCATTTTGAAAGATTGAAGAAACGGTAACTTTCTGTTATGAATGACCTCGGTTAAAAAAAAACTGTTTGTGCTGCCATCTGTTGACTATAACGGGAGTATTTAGTTTAATACTTGATATTTTAATATTAAATACTCCCTGGTACAGATACCTGATACTGGTTGCCCTTGGGGTTCGAACTAGGGATGACAGCGCCTTGAACCGAGTGTTTTACCTCAAGACCAGCGGGTCCTTGCAAGAATAGGAGTTTGAAAGGATGATACGGGGATTTCTTCAAATCGCTGCTTGGAACTTAAACAATCTGGGGTTTAGAAACCTAGTAACTTTGAAATTAAGTGGGGGATTATTTTGTTATAAGATTATGACTGAAAAATTTAGTATTAATAGAGGATTGAAACATGAATTATATTAATTCTTAATTTGATTGTTAGATGCAAAATATGAATATTGTATTTTGAATTAAATTCGATAAAGTATGTTGGCTTTTTTGAGAAAATCGATTTTTTTTCAACTATTATATATTTTTTAAATGTGTTCTGTTAGAATATATTTTTATTGAGAGTGTCTTTTATAACTTTAAAAAGCAAATTACGAATAATTTCAAAGGAATGGGAAAGTTATTTCTTTTTTTTTTATTCGGAAGCATTATTTTTGTTTGTTGCTTTTTTGCGTAAAATCGATTTTTTTTCACTTAATTTAACTATTATATATATATATATATATATATATATATATATATAAGTTAAATTAAGTGAAAAAAAATCGATTTTACGCAAAAAAGCATATATATATATACATATACTAAGCTATTTGTTTCGAATATATTTTAAGTGTGAATATTTTTTTGTAACTTTAAAAAATAAATTGCTAATAATTTTTAAAGCATGGGAAAATAAAGTGTTGCTTTTTAAATTAGAAAGAACTATTTTGTTCTTTTAAATAAACTGGAATTTTTAATTTATTGAATTTTTAGTTCTTCTGTGCTGCAACATGTCAGTTTTTTAAACATTGGAAATAAATATGCAGCAGATAACGGAATATCTCCGTTAGCCACTTTCTTCTCCTTCTGTTCCGTTGTTTTCTGGAAATATGAAGAAACTTTCTGTTTTTAACGGAAAGTGCCCTTTTGTGGTGAAAAGGGACTTTTTCTGTGAAATTCAGGAAAAAAATACCCGTGAATTTCAGATTATTTTTAACAGTGTACGCGCTAGCTGGAAGACGGAAATTGGGTTTCCCATAGAACATTGCTGTAAAAAACACTTGAAAACGGCATCTTCTAAATCTTTGTTTGTTGCTGCTTTCATTGATTTTCTTGAAGAACTTCCATCTTCGTTTTCAAGCAGTGACACGAAGTTTAAAAGTGTAGGTTTGCTCCTTATAACGTCTGAAATCGTTGATTGTCCAACGCCGTACATTTCAACCATCTGTTTACCCGTAACTCCTTTATCTGATTACTCTATAATGTTTAATATATCCGCTAACGATAACACAACACGTTTTCTTTTGGAAGCCATGGTGAACGACGAAACGCACTCACAAAAAAACAACGCACCGACGCGAAAGAGTACCGTCACAGTACCAGGTCAAGTAATCAACTAGCAGCACCCAGAAAAAGGAATTGATTAAAACTACAAAACATGTTTTGCTGAGTACATTTTGGCTGTTTTAGCAAAATTTAAGTAAAATTGAACCATTTTACTTGAATTAACAAAACATTTTTTGCTGACGATACAAAATTTTTTTTTGGATTTGCAAAAAAAAAAAAAAATTTGTTGATTCAAACAAAATTTCCATTGACCTATATTTAAACAAAAAGTTTTGTTGGGTCAACCAAATCTTTGTTTATTCAACAAAATTTTTTTCTGGATGAGGTCACGTCATACTGACTGAATAATTAGTCAAAACGAACAGTGACAGTTGGGCCGGGCCGGCCACCTGGCGACGGACGACAGCCAATAATCGAACTGCACTATGAGGCGGTGACTCATTATCCCAATAATGTTCGCGCTGCGCCTACACTAGCTTCGTGGAGGGAAGGACAATAACGCGCGTAGACAGGAATCATTATTTTGCGAATCGCCATACATTTCCGTCTTAATTTTTTGTTTCTGAAATTCTGAGAGCGATTCGGATAGTCGGGGCTCGGATAATTGGAGTTCTACTGTATAATAATATTTACTATTTAGAAAAACAAATATTTTTCGTAGTTCGATTCTATGGTGGTTTTCCGTTTTTTCCAATTTCTTTTAAGTTTTCTCTTTTTTCTACACTTTAAAACTGCTACATTCATTTTCCGGATGGAAATATATATATAAAATAAAAGATCCGCTTATTCAGTGTACTTAACTGGTTGTGGCAGTATCTTTGATTTCGAAAAATGTTTACTATCTCAAAAGAAAAAAAAAACGATATTTTTCGATGGTTGATTTGCGATTGTGATTTCATTTTTTCCCGCTTTTTTTCTCGAGTTTTAAAATGGCAAAATTCCAACACAGGTTGTTAATACATGGAAGATACAATTTCGTATTTAAAAAGAGTGGGGAGCTGGTATACGTTTTTTATTACTTAGATTTGTTTCAAGAACTTTTGGTCAGAATTTAAAGTATAATATATCTAATAATATATGTCAGAAATTAAATTGGCAATCACTGTAATAAGGGCCCGTGAGTTTTTTTTTTTTTTTTTTTTTTTTTTTTTTTTTTTTTTTTTTTTTTTTTTGAAAAAATTTTATTTAAAGAAATATAACTAGGCATATTTATATAGACTTATCATTCAATACCTAGTAATATCGGTATAAGTGTTCTTTCACGATAGGAGTATTGGAGTTCCTCATGTTTACCATGTCGATTGATCCAGCAATCAGCTACTGAAAATGTTGTTCGTGCACAGTCTCGCGTACACTGGTGGCAGCAACATTAGTAAGAGGTTGTCGGGACTGAATCCTGAATAAGGTGCGTGATCACGTGTGGTAGTCCAATTTTAGCTGCAACAGAATGAACGGATCACTTTCATAACTGTCACATGCGGGAGTGCAACGTTTCCAACACGATCTTCATTAACGTTCCCAGAACACTGGCGTTTTCCAAACAGAGCCTTTATTGTATCCATTTTGGGTCCTTGTATGAAATTAAACTCCCTCTGAAAACTGCGCCTTGTTTCTTCAACAATACTGTGGTCTGTGCGGTGAAATTCCAAGGCAAGAAATACCCGTTGTTTTTGCGAATAAAACATTTCTACACAGTAATTTGCAATATCTGAGCAGTACACTGTCAAAAATAAATCCGTTAATTCACGGGAAAAGTACTGTCAGCGAAGTTGCCGGACTTTATCCGTTCCGTTAGTAGATTTTCCATTTTGAAAGATTGAAGAAACGGTAACTTTCTGTTATGAATGACCTCGGTTAAAAAAAAAACTGTTTGTGCTGCCATCTGTTGACTATAACGGGAGTATTTAGTTTAATACTTGATATTTTAATATTAAATACTCCCTGGTACAGATACCTGATACTGGTTGCCCTTGGGGTTCGAACTAGGGATGACAGCGCCTTGAACCGAGTGTTTTACCTCAAGACCAGCGGGTCCTTGCAAGAATAAGAGTTTGAAAGGATGATACGGGGATTTCTTCAAATCGCTGCTTGGAACTTAAACAATCTGGGGTTTAGAAACCTAGTAACTTTGAAATTAAGTGGGGGATTATTTTGTTATAAGATTATGACTGAAAAATTTAGTATTAATAGAGGATTGAAACATGAATTATATTAATTCTTAATTTGATTGTTAGATGCAAAATATGAATATTGTATTTTGAATTAAATTCGATAAAGTATGTTGGCTTTTTTGAGAAAATCGATTTTTTTTCAACTATTATATATTTTTTAAATGTGTTCTGTTAGAATATATTTTCATTGAGAGTGTCTTTTATAACTTTAAAAAACAAATTACGAATAATTTCAAAGGAATGGGAAAGTTATTTCTTTTTTTTTTTTTATTCGGAAGCATTATTTTTGTTTGTTGCTTTTTTGCGTAAAATCGATTTTTTTTCACTTAATTTAACTATTATATATATATATATATATATATATATATATATATATATATATATAAGTTAAATTAAGTGAAAAAAAATCGATTTTACGCAAAAAAGCATATATATATATACATATACTAAGCTATTTGTTTCGAATATATTTTAAGTGTGAATATTTTTTTGTAACTTTAAAAAATAAATTGCTAATAATTTTTAAAGCATGGGAAAATAAAGTGTTGCTTTTTAAATTAGAAAGAACTATTTTGTTCTTTTAAATAAACTGGAATTTTTAATTTATTGAATTTTTAGTTCTTCTGTGCTGCAACATGTCAGTTTTTTAAACATTGGAAATAAATATGCAGCAGATAACGGAATATCTCCGTTAGACACTTTCTTCTCCTTCTGTTCCGTTGTTTTCAGGAAATATGAAGAAACTTTCTGTTTTTAACGGAAAATGCCCTTTTGTGGTGAAAAGGGACTTTTTCTGTGAAATTCAGGAAAAAAATACCCGTGAATTTCAGATTATTTTTAACAGTGTACGCGCTAGCTGGAAGACGGAAATTGGGTTTCCCATAGAACATTGCTGTAAAAAACACTTGAAAACGGCATCTTCTAAATCTTTGTTTGTTGCTGCTTTCATTGATTTTCTTGAAGAACTTCCATCTTCGCTTTCAAGCAGTGACACGAAGATTAAAAGTTTAGGTTTGCTCCTTATAACGTCTGAAATCGTTGATTGTCCAACGCCGTACATTTCAACCATCTGTTTACCCGTAACTCCTTTATCTGATTACTCTATAATGTTTAATATATCCGCTAACGATAACACAACACGTTTTCTTTTGGAAGCCATGGTGAACGACGAAACGCACTCACAAAAAAACAACGCACCGACGCGAAAGAGTACCGTCACAGTACCAGGTCAAGTAATCAACTAGCAGCACCCAGAAAAAGGAATTGATTAAAACTACAAAACATGTTTTGTTGAGTACATTTTGGCTGTTTTAGCAAAATTTAAGTAAAATTGAACCATTTTACTTGAATTAACAAAACATTTTTTGCTGACGATACAAAATTTTTTTTTGGATTTGCAAAAAAAAAAAAAAAATTTGTTGATTCAAACAAAATTTCCATTGACCTATATTTAAACAAAAAGTTTTGTTGGGTCAACCAAATCTTTGTTTATTCAACAAAATTTTTTTCTGGATGAGGTCACGTCATACTGACTGAATAATTAGTCAAAACGAACAGTGACAGTTGGGCCGGGCCGGCCACCTGGCGACGGACGACAGCCAATAATCGAACTGCACTATGAGGCGGTGACTCATTATCCCAATAATGTTCGCGCTGCGCCTACACTAGCTTCGTGGAGGGAAGGACAATAACGCGCGTAGACAGGAATCATTATTTTGCGAATCGCCATACATTTCCGTCTTAATTTTTTGTTTCTGAAATTCTGAGAGCGATTCGGATAGTCGGGGCTCGGATAATTGGAGCTCTACTGTATAATAATATTTACTATTTAGAAAAACAAATATTTTTCGTAGTTCGATTCTATGGTGGTTTTCCGTTTTTTCGAATTTCTTTTAAGTTTTCTCTTTTTTCTACACTTTAAAACTGCTACATTCATTTTCCGGATGGAAATATATATATAAAATAAAAGATCCGCTTATTCAGTGTACTTAACTGGTTGTGGCAGTATCTTTGATTTCGAAAAATGTTTACTATCTCAAAAGAAAAAAAAAACGATATTTTTCGATGGTTGATTTGCGATTGTGATTTCATTTTTTCCCGCTTTTTTTCTCGAGTTTTAAAATGGCAAAATTCCAACACAGGTTGTTAATACATGGAAGATACAATTTCGTATTTAAAAAGAGTGGGGAGCTGGTACACGTTTTTTATTACTTAGATTTGTTTCAAGAACTTTTGGGTCAGAATTTAAAATATAATATATCTAATAAATGTCAGAAATTAAATTGGCAATCACTGTAATAAGGGCCCATGAGTTTTTTTTTTTTTTTTTTTTTTTTTTTTTTTAAAGAAATATAACTAGGCATATTTATATAGACTTATCATTCAATACCTAGTAATATCGGTATAAGTGTTCTTTCACGATAGGAGTATTGGAGTTCCTCATGTTTACCATGTCGATTGATCCAGCAATCAGCTACTGAAAATGTTGTTCGTGCACAGTCTCGCGTACACTGGTGGCAGCAACACTAGTAAGAGGTTGTCGGGACTGAATCCTGTTTGGAAAATGTGGAGGCTGTGGCACATAATAAGGTGCGTGATCACGTGTGGTAGTCCAATTTTAGCTGCAACAGAATGAACGGATCACTTTCATAACTGTCACATGCGGGAGTGCAACGTTTCCAACACGATCTTCATTAACGTTCCCAGAACACTGGCGTTTTCCAAACAGAGCCTTTATTGTATCCATTTTGGGTCCTTGTATGAAATTAAACTCCCTCTGAAAACTGCGCCTTGTTTCTTCAACAATACTGTGGTCTGTGCGGTGAAATTCCAAGGCAAGAAATACCCGTTGTTTTTGCGAATAAAACATTTCTACACAGAAATTTGCAATATCTGAGCAGTACACTGTCAAAAATAAATCCGTTAATTCACGGGAAAAGTACTGTCAGCGAAGTTGCCGGACTTTATTCGTTCCGTTAGTAGATTTTCCATTTTGAAAGATTGAAGAAACGGTAACTTTCTGTTATGAATGACCTCGGTTAAAAAAAAACTGTTTGTGCTGCCATCTGTTGACTATAACGGGAGTATTTAGTTTAATACTTGATATTTTAATATTAAATACTCCCTGGTACAGATACCTGATACTGGTTGCCCTTGGGGTTCGAACTAGGGATGACAGCGCCTTGAACCGAGTGTTTTACCTCAAGACCAGCGGGTCCTTGCAAGAATAGGAGTTTGAAAGGATGATACGGGGATTTCTTCAAATCGCTGCTTGGAACTTAAACAATCTGGGGTTTAGAAACCTAGTAACTTTGAAATTAAGTGGGGGATTATTTTGTTATAAGATTATGACTGAAAAATTTAGTATTAATAGAGGATTGAAACATGAATTATATTAATTCTTAATTTGATTGTTAGATGCAAAATATGAATATTGTATTTTGAATTAAATTCGATAAAGTATGTTGGCTTTTTTGAGAAAATCGATTTTTTTCAACTATTATATATTTTTTAAATGTGTTCTGTTAGAATATATTTTCATTGAGAGTGTCTTTTATAACTTTAAAAAGCAAATTACGAATAATTTCAAAGGAATGGGAAAGTTATTTCTTTTTTTTTTATTCGGAAGCATTATTTTTGTTTGTTGCTTTTTTGCGTAAAATCGATTTTTTTTCACTTAATTTAACTATTATATATATATATATATATATATATATATATAAGTTAAATTAAGTGAAAAAAAATCGATTTTACGCAAAAAAGCATATATATATATATACATATACTAAGCTATTTGTTTCGAATATATTTTAAGTGTGAATATTTTTTTGTAACTTTAAAAAATAAATTGCTAATAATTTTTAAAGCATGGGAAAATAAAGTGTTGCTTTTTAAATTCGAAAGAACTATTTTGTTCTTTTAAATAAACTCGAATTTTTAATTTATTGAATTTTTAGTTCTTCTGTGCTGCAACATGTCAGTTTTTTAAACATTGGAAATAAATATGCAGCAGATAACGGAATATCTCCGTTAGCCACTTTCTTCTCCTTCTGTTCCGTAGTTTTCAGGAAATATGAAGAAACTTTCTGTTTTTAACGGAAAATGCCCTTTTGTGGTGAAAAGGGACTTTTTCTGTGAAATTCAGGAAAAAAATACCCGTGAATTTCAGATTATTTTTAACAGTGTACACGCTAGCTGGAAGACGGAGAAATTCAGATCTACATATCTAATTGAGTATATTTCCTTACAAATATCTCAGAATTTCAGTAGAGACATCTGTTGGCGAACTTCGTAACTAATATTGAATTTATGTGTGAATGAAACTTTACTGGTTTCCTAAATAGATTGTAGCAAACGGCGCCGCATTTCTATCGACTTCTGTTTTTCTTTATTTCAATTCTCAAATGCACCCACAATTTTTGGGACATCCTGTACTATACTTGATTAGTAAACGTTTTGCTATTGGAAGTATTCCGATCATCACCGGTTTGAGAGATAATCGAGTCTTTAATCTTGTTTATTGTAAATAAAAGCGTGTTTTAAAAATATGTATTACGCTATTTATTTATTTTTTATTTATATTTTATTGTCTACTTTTGTTTTTAAAATATGTTATAGTGTAAATTTCACAGCCAGTTGGCATATTCTCGCGAGTGTGTTTTGTCACATAATTAACCCCATATTAACTGTTTTAATTCGTATACAGTTGTAACTATACACAATATATGGTGATTTATCACGTTCTTTCCGCTAACAGAAAATACCTTAATTCATTTATTAATTTATAATTAAGTTCTAAAAATATTAAAATATTGTATTTTCTTCGAAAGCACACCTGTGTACATAAATTGTTGTATCTAGTATATAAGGAAGTGAGTCTAAAATCAATTACAAAATTCCATCTTTACGTTCATGAACCAAGTTAATTCAAATAAAAGTGTGTAAAAAGAACTCTAAATCATTGTTAGGTTTAAACTTATATTCGAGTAAACAAATTCTAGTTTTACTTTTTATCTTAAATAGATTATTATCTTACCTAACCATGCCAAGTTTTGTTCAATGATTTTCTAGGTTGACAGCATTACATACTTTTGAACACTTTTAATACTGGAATAATTCCAAAACTCAATAATAGCTATAAATATTTAGTTGGTGGAAAAAAAATTCATAATTGCAAAGCTGAATTTTATGTTTAGTTTCATAATTTAAGAACACAGTGTGATAAATTGCGTAATATCGTTGCAATATGAAAACGTGTTTTTTGTATGAGAATTGAAAAATGTGGGTAAATTATTGTAATTAAAAACATATTAGCAGCCTTTTTTAATATCTTTACTCAGTATATTTAGTGGTTGATGCAATATTTTTATGAAAATTAAATGAATAAATAAAATGCATCAAAGCAAAGGTTAAAAGAGTTGTTAACACGAAAATAACTATGTGTATCGCAAAGCTTTGTTATTAAAACTTTATATTTTCCCCGTTAAAAGATTTAATTCATCGAATAAAGAAAACAAATTCAAATACTATTAGTAGTTATGGATAATAAAAATGTAACTTCTTCTTATTTGTTAATAATGTAAAATTAGTTGATTTTTAATAACTTATTTTTTTCAAAGCTTTTTAATAGGACTCAAAATTTATACATATTCAACTTTAGTTATTAATAGTGTCAAACACTAATTTGACAGATAGGTCAGGTCATAGTAGTTACAAAAATCTCGGCTACATTGTTTTTATGCTGCTAAATATACGAGGAGCGGTCAAAAAGTTCCCGGAATTTTGTTGTAACTCTTTTTTACCAAAATATAGTTGCACATTTACTTAATCGCCTTCAAAGTAGGCTCCTTCAGAACACACACACTTGCTCTTCCGCTCCTGTCCTTAGTCGAAATAGCGATAAAAGTCCTGTTTTGGTATCTTCCCAAGTTCAGCCGTCGTGTCGCTTTGGATTTGATGTCTTCTACGGTGTCAAAACGGTTACCTTTAAGGCCAATTTTGATCTTGGGGAAGAGACAGAAATACGATTGTGGTAAATTCGGTGAGTAGGAAGGGTAGTGGAGGAGTGGAATGTTATTTTCTGTGACACGTATCTCAACAACAATCGATGTGTGGGAGGGAGCATTGTCGTGATGCAATGATCCTCCTTATCGATTGGCGAGGCGTTTTCTTCGTAGTCCTTCCCCCAGTCTTTTCAGAACTTGCTGGTACAAATCCATGGTGCATCACACCTTTGTTGCCGAAAAACGCTATAAGCATCACTTTTGTTTTGGATTTACATGACGTTATTTCTTTGTTATGAATTCCGGTAGTAAAACTATAGTGGTAGCAATCTAATTATATTGTGGTATTAATGAGTTACAACGAAATTTCGTGAACTTTTTGACTGCACGTTTTATTTATGTAAATAGTAATTTTTGATAAGAACTATATTATTAAAGAGAACCAAATAAACTATAAAATATTTTTTTTTAGTGTTATTCTTTTCTTTTAACGTGCACATCCGCTTATAATAATGTTATAAAAATATAATATTTTTAAATATTCACATTTTTAAATTACATTAGTTATGGTTAATGGTGGAAATGCATTAATAAATATAATCCATTATATTAATCATTAAATATTTTTAATTATTATTCTGCATTTTTCCGCATAAAAACATGCATCTTTGTACACATCTCTAAAGAACATTATTTTATATTCTTCGGCCAAGTGAATTACCATATCATACTTTAAATTTCGCTTTCCGCTTTTATGCGAATGCAATAGGATTCAGAATATTTTCATAATGGCGTCTTCCAGTTCCGAAATTTCGTTGAAATTGGAAGTACCAAATCTGTTCATCTCCAAAGAAGCTAAAGTATAATTCTCTATAGAAATCAACAGTACGTAAAAATCTAAAGACTATTACTGTGTAGTTCATGACTGAAGACGCATGTTACCTGGATCCCAGGAAAATTATCCTTCACTGTCCTTAATATATCCCTTAAAGATCCTCCCTACAACTATTAATTTAGAATCAAACGGTGGAGTAGTTACAATTTTGCAGGATTTTCTACAATATAGAACTAGAGTGATTACTTGGAAATTCAAAGGGAAGTTTATAAATTTCAGTGTATAAGATTCGAAAAGTTTGATATTAGAAAACTGTACTTAAATGTGCTTTTATCTGTAGTTAAAAAAAAAGTCAATTCTCTTGTCTAAGAAGAAAGGCGAAATACGAAATGTTGTCTAGTCTAGAACAATCTTACAAAAATAATTTTTTTTAAATTTTCGGTTTAATTTAATGATTAAATTTAATTAAATTTTTAAATGTTGGATAAAGTTGAGAAATCCACGAAAAATAGCTGGAATTATGTTAGCAAGTTTCCCAGCAACCACTAAATGTATTTCAAAAATATTATTTTTTATGTTTTTATTGGTACATTATGTATAAGACATTAGATTCTAATTATAAAAATTAAATATATTATAAATAAAAAAAAAATCCACAATTCTTCTTTCAATATTTTACGGATTTATATAAATGGTCGTATAATCTTTTTAATATATAATGCTGAAAATATATTTATTTTGCATGCTGGTTTATGAATTCAACAAAGGCTGCTGGGTTTTACTTGTTGTTTATTTCTAATGATTTAATTTACACTCTTATCATTATAATATTCTTTTGGAAGCCTTATTAATTTGTAAGTAGATAATCGTATTTCTTCATTTTAAAGATTCAAGTTTTGAAAATGTCACAATGTGAAATTAGAGGCTTAACAATTTATCATTATACTCTGCTGTATATAGAGAGAATAGAGCTGAATTTTGTTAACTTCAAAAAGTAGTCGTACGATAAAGGATTTTTCACAAATTGTCATTTTTTATTAACTTCCAACAAAACAGTTAGTAATTGAGTGCTTAGGTTCTTTAATAATATTTGTAAAGGAAGATATATCTAAATAGATACACCTACGGAGATACTTTAAGGAGGATGCATCTGCAAACAACATAGAAATACAAAATGTTTTGTTTCATTATTGAACGCTTATTTAATGTAATGATATGGTAACGTGAAGTACATATCTAAAAACAAAATGAAAAAAAGCTCATGTCTATTAAATAAATACTGCTTACATTTTAAACAAAAACCGGAGGGTTCTAACAATTCATGATATTTATTCATACACTTTACAATGAAGGACATTTTTAATGAAAATTTTTGACCATACTTTTTTATAAGTAATGTCTGAGAGAAATTTGTAAAGTGTATGAATAAATTCATGATATTTCCTAGTTCAAAATTAATAGCAAATGAAAATGTGCACATTTACAGTTATTAAAGCAAAAAATACCCATTGCCTTTAATTATTTTATTAGACCACGAAAGGTACTATATTCTGGGAATTTTAAAAGTTAATGTTATTAAATCAGTTTTTTAATAACGTGAATTTTATTCACATCTCTTACAAGGCGTCAAATTGTAATATTTCAGCTTGTCAAAAACTTATTTTAACTCTAGTTTTACATAATTATATAAAAAACAACATAAGGGAAATTAAATAGGTCATTAATTTTTTAGGCACATTTTCATTTAAATTTGTGGATTAAAAATCAGCGCATAAAAAAGGCTTCTTCTTTAAAATTATGCAAATGTTAATTACAATTTCTTTCTAACTTGAAAATATATTCTAAAATAATAACGAATGAAAGTTAATTTTATTCATTTTTAGCAATGTTATTATGTTAATAAATTTTCTTATTCTCATCTGCAAGCACATTATAACGGCGGCACAAGTCATTTATTTGATGCTATACAGGAAGCTTATCACATCACATATTCTGCAACTATTATTAGTTTTTTCTCGTATTTTTTAGTTACAATCTAATGAATGGATAAATAATTAATTTAATCCAGGTTTTGCTTAAAGGTTTTCTATATTTTCAAAATTAACGAATTTTCCAATACGTTTATTTTTTTTTTATATAGTATACCGGCTAAAAAGTTGGTAATGAAAGAAAAAACTGCATATTGCATTTTTTGCTTTATTTTATACTATGGTAGTAATGATAGAGAATAAATAATATTAAAAAAATAAATATTATATAAATGATTAAGAAACGAAAAAAAAAAAAAATAACAAATGATTATTTTTTTTAAACTTTAGATATGGAATGAGGCATATACCTACTAGTGGCCTATTTTTTAATTCTATTCTTACCACATTTTGGAAAAATAATCTCTGCTGTACACTTAAACTAGAAAATTCTAGAAGTTTCAAGTAAGTTCTGAAATGTAATAATTTCTGCACCCGGCAAAAGGCGCTAATCTGCCTATGCGGTATCTTGTCCTCAATGACTGAAGAATGCTTTATAACAAAAGAGTCAGTATGGTGAAATGTTGACACGTGTAAAATTGGCACTAAAGATGTTTAAAGACTGTAGCAGATCCCGCCAACTGTGAAATGCAAAATGTAATTCTCTTTTTGAACTTATGGAAGCACACCGCATCGCCAACACAGCGAAAATTCAAGCGTGCCTTTTCCACACAAAGAATTATCTGCACCGCTTTCTGTGTCAGAACTCTCAACATTCTTGAAATTTTATGGTCTGTTTTTTTTAAAGAGAAATTCTTTTTTGCGTGATTTGCTTTTTTTTCCAAATTATTCTGATTTTATAGATAAACTGTATCAGAAATGCATTTGTCGAATCTGAAGCTGAGAGTAACAGATTTTAATTTTAAGACCATCCCCACAATAAGTGATGTCCAAAAATTAAGGGGCAGTGCCTGATCTTTTCGATTTCGGACGTTTTGTAGAATATCTACTGAAATACTTTACGAATTGTCCTTGAACTTCAAGAATGTAAAGAACATGTTTGAATTCATAATTTTTAGTGACGATTTTGTCGCGAGGACAATTAGGGGGGAAGCAATAATAATTTTAATAATAAAATAATATTTGCAATCGCCCAAGTAACAGAAAATGATCAAAATAGTCTGTCACTGTAGAAAATGACTATGAAGGTCCTGATCAAAATTTGTGTGCATTTGTATAAGCATAGCACGTATATTCGTGAAGATGTTAACGTTTCTGTGAAACATTCAAAAGTTTTTTGTTTACATCACACATCGTTTTCAACCGAATTTAACACCACTTTCCGCAAACTTGACAAAGAAGAGTAGAAATAGTATACTGCAATTAAAAGATGAATATATTGAATATTTGATGAGATCTGGGTATTTGTATGAAATAAATTGCACATGCATGAACTACAGGAAAGATTTTTTGTCATGGTTTGGTAGTCAATACTGAAGAGCAACTCATATAAAAGGACCAGTCAAATATCGTAAAATCTCAAACAGATACAGGGAATACAGTGAGCTAATTGATAAATTGGGGAGGAAATCCCATATAATTCTATGGGATTTCCTGCCCAATTTACCAATTAGCTCACTGCATTGCCTGTATCTTTCTGAATTTTCGCGATATTTGAATGGACTTTTTCGCGCATTAGTTTGGACATGCGCATTTAAAATTTATTTCATACAAATACCCATATGTCATCAAATATTCAATATATTCATCTTTTAATTGCATTATACTATTTCTACTTTTCTTTGTCAAGTTTTCGGAAAACGGTGTTAAATTCGGTTGAAAACTCTGCATGCTATTATATAATAATAATAATAATTTTTCACAAATATATTAACATCTTCAAGAATATGCGTGCTATTATTACACAAATTCACAAAAACGTTGGACAAAAGCTACATAGTCCTTTACTACAGTGACGGATCATTTGGAGCATTTTCTGTTTCTTGAGGGAATGCAAATATTACTTTATTATTAAATTTATTATTATCCCCCCGCATTGTCCTGGGACTAAATCTTCACTGAAAAACATTTTTATCAAGTTTTTGGAAAACGGTGTTAAATTCGGTTGAAAACTCTGCATGCTATTATATAATAATAATAATAATTTTTCACAAATATATTAACATCTTCAAGAATATGTGTGCTATTATTACACAAATTCACAAAAACGTTGGACAAAAGCTACATAGTCCTTTACTACAGTGACGGGTCATTTGGAGCATTTTCTGTTTCTTGAGGGAATGCAAATATTATTTTATTATTAAATTTATTATTATCCCCCCGTATTGTCCTGGGACTAAATCTTCACTGAAAAACATGAAGTCAAACATGTTCTTTACATCCTCAAAGTTCAAGGGCATTTCGGACATTTTGTCACGAATTTCAGTAGATATTCAACAAAACGTCTGACATCGAATGTGTCCTGTCTCTGCACCTGCATTTCTGGTGGGAGCTTGTCGAAATTCAGCTTGTCCAAAAAAAAAAACCTCTAGTTTTACACATTTATATAAAAAACTAGATAAGTTTTTTTAATAAGGGAGGATTTTTTTTCAGGTACATTTCACTTAAATTTGTAGATTAAAAACTGTGTATAAAAAATACTTCCTCTATAAAATTATATAAATGTTAATTACAATTTCTTCTTAACTTGAAAATACATTCTGAAATTATAATGCATGAAAATTAATTTTACTCATTTTTAACAGTGTTATTTCCTTAATAAATTTTCTTACTCTCATCTGGAAAACGCATTATAACGGCGGCACATCTAATATATTTGATGCTATACATCACGCTTATCACACCACATATTCTGCAACTATTATTAGTTTTTTTTCTCTTAATTTTTAGATATCATGTAATGAACGGACAAATAATTAATTTAATCCAGGTTTTGTTTAAAGGTTTTCTATATTTTCAACATTAATGAATTTTCCATTACTTTTAATCTTTTTTCATATAGTGCACATGCTAAAGAGTTGCTAAAAAAAACTACATCTTGTATTTATTTTCTTTTACAAATATGGTAGTAACGGTAGAAAATAAATAAAATTAAAAAATGAATATAATATGAATAAATAAGACAAGAAAAAATTACAAATTGCAAAAGCATTATTAGTATTTTTAAAATTTTATATATTGGTTAAGACATGTGCGTCTTCGTAGGCTATTTCTTTATTTCATTCGTAGCACTTTTGGAAATCTAATATCTGCCACACACTTATACCTGAAAAGCTTTACGAGCAATCTACGAGGGTTGTTCGTGAGGTAAGTTCCAGAATATAATAAAATCCGCACCCGATAGATGGCGCTAATCTACCTATGCGGTTTCGTGTCCTCAATTACTGAAGAATGCCTCATAAGAAACGAACCGTTTACACGTCTAAATCTTGCACAAAAATTGTAAAAAACCGGAAACTGTGAAATTCATTCTGTGATTCGATTTTGAGTTCATGGAAATACACCGCATCGCCGACACAGCCAAAGTTCAAATGTACCATTTCCAGACACAAAATCCATGTGCACCGTTTTCTGGATCAGAAAAGGTGTGATATTGGTGGATTTGACATCCAGAAATGTGACAGTTGGATTTCACATCCGGTGCTTATGGAGCAATAATTAAAAAGATGCAACGTGTTTTTCAATACAAGAGACAGCGATGCTTAGAGATGGTATAATTTTGTTGCAAAACAATGCTAGGCAACATTTAACTATAGCTCTCACGAAGTCCTTCAATTGACGGAAATTTGTAAAGCAGCGGCTCCCAACCTTTGTTCTTTACCTTGCTTAGACTTTTCATTTAGGAGTACCCCCCCCTTTTTTTTATACACTCCCCCTACTCATCCAAATAACGTAAACATGCTGGTTTATTTTAAATTATTAATTTTCTTAGCAAAGCTAAACAATAAATAGACTCAAATTACATGGACATTTCTAACAATTTATTTTTGATCTTTCATTTAAAAATTAATTTTACTTTTTATAATGTTAACTTAACATCAATACAGCATTAAAAGGATTTTTTAATAACTTACGATGAAAGTTTATAACAATTTTTCATCATGATACGCAAGTAGTAAAACATGACTTTTAATACTCACAACCGGAATACTTGAGCATGTTTCATGTAGCTGAGTTTTTAAAATCAGATTCAAACGGAGATAGATATAATCTCACGTCAGGAGCTGCGTCAATGTTATTGCGATATTTTTTCTTAATATATGCAGAAGACAAAAATGCTCTTTCGACAAGCTCTGTATTTCTGAAAGGCAACAAGTATCTTATTAATGCTTTGTCACTGAGTTCTTGGTTATCTTCAATTTTTTCAAAGATGGGGAAAACATAAGTAATCATGTTATATGATTAGAGGTGGGCGAGGCGAAGCTACTGGAATTGGATTATAAATGAATTTCAAAGTCTAGAGGGACTTTTCGCTCATTTTGAGAGTAATATATTGGAGTTACAAATGAAACTAACATTGTAATCCAAAACTGTGAACTTTCTATGTGTGTTTTCAGTTGAACCATTTTTATGATTTCCGCCATTATCGATATTAGTGTTACGTTCCCCCAGGGATACGCATGCGGCAGGTTGGGAACCGCTGTTCAAAGTCTTAAATCGATGCAGCTCAGGATTTAGACGTGTAACGTTCCACCATACGAGCTTTTTTGTTACGATGAATTCTTCAGTCATTTAGAATGCGATATCGCATAGACACATTAGCGTCATCTGTCGGGTGAGGAAATTATTACATACCGGAACTTCAGGAATAATTCCCGTGCCACAAAGGAAGTTTTTGTAAATTGTGGTAGGATTGAATATAAAAATAATCGCATGTCCTGTCCCGTAATCTATGGGTTAAACATACTTAAATAATTTCTAAAAGTAGACTAGAATAATACATATAATTAATTAAGGTAAATAATGTTATATTTACGTAATTAAATGTAATTTCAAAGTACATGAATATCCGAATTTCAAGTCTGAATTCGAATAAAGTGATAACTATTATCAATGATTCCCTTAATATTTGTTTATAAATGAGTTGTGCGTCTACAAAACCTCCCAGTCATAAAATTAATCAACCTGTTAGTCGTACTTTAATTAAGTGTGAATAATAATCATTTTCAATTAACGAGACACATATGGTAGACATAAAATTATGCTGTTACATTTTCTGAGAAACATGTTTGGTATTTTTTTTAATATAATAATTGTATTTGAAGAGAAAGGTTTCCCTAAGATCTTGGTATTGTAAATATGAAAAGATTGTTTGCATGTGATTAAGAGAAAATAGCAGGATATATCTTGATAATTAAAGAAAATATATTAGTATTAAACAGATTATTTGGAGTAATTTAAAAAAATCTTAAATTCTTGTAATGAAACATCTTTTTTCTTACACAAATCATTAAATACAAATTTATTAGCAACTTATAACAATATTGTGAAGAGCCTAATATTATTGTTTTATATTAAATAATAAATAGATTCTATAAATTTCTAAATAAATTCTGTATATAAATTCCAAAAACGCATAACCCACTTAAATAATACTACTACAGTTGAAATATATACAATGGCAAAAGCTATGCATAATAAAAAGTTAGAAAATATAAAAATATAAAATGTAAATAAAAACTATGTATAAACTCTAAAAAGTAATAATAACAGATATATCAAGAAAAAATAAAACAAAATTACTAACAACTGAAAAAATAGAAACCAAATAAAATAAACAAATCCTGAAGTTCTTGGATATTTAGATTGAATCTTTTGTTGAAGCACCTTTAATAATATTCTAAATGTAGATAAAAAATGATATAAAATTAATTAAATTAAACGATGCGATAATAAATTAATTATGTATAATTTCAAAATAAATGAATATTCGTTTTAGAATTTACAAGCCTGATTAAAGTAATCTATATTATCAGTGATCCACTTTATATGTTTTTAAAAATGACTTGTACTGTGTAAGAAAAAAAAAGTATCCAGTTATAAAGTTAACCATCTTGTAAATCGAGAATAATGTGGCTTTAATATAAGTTCGGGATAATCATTATTTTCAATCAAGTACTTGATTGAAGGTGGTTAAGATAAAATAATTCTGCTGTATTTTCTGAGATATATAGATGGTATTTTCTGAAGTATAATAATCGGAATTAATGAAAAAGATTTTATCTAACATCCCGATGTCTTAAACAATTGTATGTTATTTGTATATGATTAAAAACAATGGCTGTATATATCTAGTTTATGCAATATAACGATTTGAATTAAAGAAAGACTATGGAGTAATTTATAAAATATCACATCATTTAGAATATTTTTATGAATGGCATAAAAAATGCAACATACCAATCTTTATTCACGTGATCATAATTTTAAGAGTGTGATAAAATGAACAAAACTTAATATGTTTCAATCTTTTAATACTGTTAAAAACTATATATTCAATTAAGTAGTATTTTAAAAATTACTACATAGTATTTTAAAAATTACTACATAACATTTTTTTTTAAATTCTAATCTTTATATTGAATAAACTAGATATATACAGTTATTTCCTTTAATTGTATGGAAACAGTCAATTTTTTCCAATATCGAGATCTTAGGAAAAATCTCTCTCATCAATTCCGATTATTATACTATCAGAAATTTATGGGAAAAAATGATGAAATGAATAATTGCTGAACCTTTTAGAAATCTATATGTATAAAACGCTAAGGTGCGTAGCGGCGAAAAGGCGATTATTTCTCTTTTGCTGATGGCAACGAGTGGTTTGTTTTCACTAATTTGCGAATATTAAGAAAGGTATTTGAGCAATCGATTAAAATCTCATCACACATATGTAGAAAAATTATCTGAATCCGAAAATGCAATTTTTGTAAAAATTGGCAGGTAATTTTTCTTATTTTTTGCTGCAGAGACTGGCTGCTTTTGTAAAAGAAAAATAATAATTAAACAAATATTAAGTATCCTTTCTTTTTGTTTGATAACAATTTATTTCGCTAATGAAATTTTTTGCACTGTATCGCCCCATGGAGTCCTAGAATACTTTTGCATTTGAATCTTCGTTTTTTTTAATGTTATAACACTAATGTCTGGAGAAGTATTTTTTATTATGGGGAGTAAAAAACAAAAAAAACAACAACAAGAAACATATTCTTTCTTTAAAAAAAAAAACGTCATTTGGAATTTATAAAAGTGATAATAAGGAACAAAATGGTGGCAAACAATCAAAACCAATGAACCAGACCAAATCATTCATTGCACTTCAGAAGGGTAAGTTTTTATTTATATTATTATTATTTTATTTATCCTACAATTTTTATCATAGATTGTTGGATCCAAATAAACCCCGATTACGTAATACGAACGTGAATGGTTTATTTTAGCAATGCATATTTTACATAAGTATATTAAGTAGTTTTGATATTTTTCATATATGGATTTATTTTACAATCACGTAAGTTTTTTTATTATTCGAGCCTGTTAATGTATACATAATAGCTTATTTTTTAAAATTATAGTTGCTTCCAATTTCTATTAAGAGCAGCATCTGTTACTCATCTTAATCACAATCTTAACTTAACCATTTTAGGCCAAGCATAGAAATTTTATAAAATATGGTATTATTTGCATTGAAATTTGCTTAAATTACATTCATTAAGACACCAAAAAAGTTTCGTGCATGAAAAATAATATTTTATTTAATTTGACGTTACCATTATTAATTTACCATTAAATTTAAATAAAAAAAAATAAATTTTCTTATGACATTTGTTTTATTTTTATTTTATTTACAGAACTTGCAACTTTACTTCATTATAAAAACATATGATTAATCTCAAGTGGAATAATTATACATTTTCAAAAAGTCGAATTTGTCAATAACCGTTTGAAGTAAAAAACAAGCGAATTTTGAAAATTTCTCAACAGAAAGTGATTACTTCAATTGAATTACTAATATTTTATAGATGTCTCCAGAACCCTTAAAAATAGCAGAAAAATAAAATTAGTGAAAAATATACGTCACAGTATTAATAAAAATATATTTATTGAAAAGGTGCGTTTACGCACCTTTGGCCGAAAATGGGTTAAAATTCTCATAAGATGTTTCATTATAGATGTTTCAAAGTCCCAAAATATTAAGAAATAAACTTAGAAATTATATTCAAGCAAAAAAAAACAGTTGTAACTTTTATTTCGAATTTGGCAAAAGCAAGTTAATTTAATGTACATTTTAAAATAATAAAATCAGAACTATTTGAGGGATTTCGACAGGAAAATAAGCAATAAAAAACGAAAACTGCCCAGTTAAACTGAGGGCATTGAGCTCACAGGCTATTCACACTAATTGTATATTATACTCTTAGTTCAAATAATTTGAAATAGGACCCTCGAAAAATAAAGAAATCAACAATATATTAAGGGGGGGTCATCCCCCCGTTACCCCCCTCATAGTTAACTAATGAACCCCTTAAACTAATCAGGGAAGTCTCTAATTACAATGAATATATATACAAAATTTGAAGAAAATCGAGTAATTCTGCATGAAAAACCCATTTATCTAAATTAAGGGGGGATTAGCCCCCCTTTCCCCCTTTATACTTAACCAATGAACCCCCAAAACTCTTCAGAGAAGCGCATTATCAAAATGCACCTATATACAAAATTTGAAGAAAATCGGGTAATTCTGCATGAAAAATTCATTTATCTAAATTAGGGAGGTGTTATCCCCCCTTTCCCCCTTTATACTTAACCAATGAACCCCCAAAACTATTGACAGAAGCGCATTATCAAAATGAACCTATATACAAAATTTGAAGAAAATGGGATAATTCTGCATGAAAAACCCATTTATCTAAATTATGGGGGGTTAACCCCCGTTTCCCCCCTTTATGCTTAACCAATGAACCTCCAAAACTAATCAGGGAAGCGCCTTATCACAAGGAACCTGTAAACAAAATTTAAAGTAAAACGGTTAGTTCTATCAAGAGTTATCGCGTTACATACATACATACAAAACCGGCGGGCAAATAAGCTCTCAGGCTTTGACAGCCTGTGAGCTAAAAAATTGTTTTCCTGTTTCTCTATTTCATCAGTGCCCCCCTCATCAGATATAGATTTTGGAGTAGTCGTGCTCAACTATCCAGACATTTGAAACATTCGTCAATCAGCATTTCCCGAACCTGCCGGTTAATTCAGCTTTCACAGTATTTTTTTTGGAGATATATAATGTTGTTAAGTTTCATTAGAAAACTTTGTTTATATGTGTTAAATGTTAGTGAGTTCTTAGTTTATATGTTAGTACAATTATGTTCTGTTATAAACTATGTGACTAATAATTCTAACCTCTGCTTCTTATTCGTTTTTTTTTATCTTTTTAATGCATAGAAAATTTTAGTTTTTTTTTTTTTTTGAAAAACAATGGCGGGGGAAGGGGAGGGGAGGTTGAAGGTAAATATTAATTTTACTGGGGACTAGAAATTTTTGCTGGCTACCAGATTTTATCAAATTTGTAAAGCCATGATAATGGCAAATAATTTATTAAATCAACCAGCCCTTTAATTTTTAGGAAAAAGTGGTTTATAAATTAGTATTTACTATATCATAATTTAAAATTAAAGCTATTAGTCAGTGAACTACCTAATTCCCCTAGCGTATCTTAAACCTATGGGCGCAGAATGCATTCGTATATTTAAAATATCTCTTCAGAAAATTAATATTTTTAACTTTATTATTCTTTTTACACTTGTTAATTATATTTTTATTTTTATATGAAGTGTTAATAGAGGAAAAGAAAGTTAAAAATATTAATGTCCTGAAGAGATATTTTATACATACAAATCCATTCTACGCCCAGGTGTGTAACATGAAAAAGGATATTTGGGGAAATAATTAACAGCCTTAAGTATGAAAAAAATTTCAAGTTTGTAATTCATAAAAGTTTGTTTTATTTTTTATCAAATATTAGACTATCAGTTAAACAAAACAAGAACGAGAAATCATGCGTCAAGCATACATTATGAAATCTTTTCCAACATATTCAGAATACTTAAAAAAAATAACCTCACGGTTACTAAATACACAATTTAGAAAACGTATAACACATTTGAAAACCTAATTTCAGCTATTACTACCAATAGTCAAACAAAATATCCAATTTATTTTAGACAGCTCTATATATGATCTATAGATTTGTATGTATACTACACAGTATTCTAAAATTTACTTCAGTTAAGAAATACATAGCACAATTGAAAATAACCCTTCAGCATTTTCCGTCAATAAACGGGCATGTACACGAGATCTTTTGTATAAGATCTATAGAACATGTATATGCAACAATTAATAAGCAAAAATATTAGTTACATTCAAAAACGCGTAATACAACTGAAAACGAGATACCAGCTAATTATTGTTCATAAACAGTACTGCAAAAAAATCTTTTTGAGTGTCCATGTAAATGAACGATAGAGTTTATGCATACCATATTCTACAGTAAGTGCCTGGTAGTGCAACTCATTGATATGTATCAATTTGAATATGTTTAAAATTGTTAAACATCATTAAAATACCTTATAAATGATTTTTTACTAACCCATCATACCATATTTGTAAAAGAAACTACCATATCTGTAAAAGATAATAAACACAAGATGTAGTTTTTACTTATTCATCATACGTAGTATAGGGTAAGTCTTGTAATCGCGTTGGAAATCGAAAAAAAAAATGGCGAATTTACACGTTTCAGACACTGGAGATTCCGAAAAACATACTTTTAGAAAAAAATTTGCCGTCTGTATCTATGTGCGTCTGTGTGTGTGTGTCTGTAAACGCTCTACCTACCGAATAAACTGAGATAGAGACTTGAAATTTGGTATGTACTTGGTATGTAATAATGGGAAGAAGCTTATTGAATTTCAGTAACCTCGATTATCCGGAACTATTTTTTTTCTTCGGAATCTCGAAATATTCGTTCTGATAAAAGCTAGATACAAATTTTCGAAATTGTTTATTTTAAGAAGTAAATACTAAAGACAATAAAAACACATAAATTTTGCATAACGAATGAAGTCGATCGGATAATTAGTTCCCGAGATATTTGTAATCCAATTTCCACTCTCTTCGATTTTTCATGACCCTGTATTTCATTCAAATTTCAATTCAAAGATATATTTTAATTGTAAATGAGACGCTTAATCCAACGCAGTAAACCGTTAGTTAATATGATTATCAAATTTGGAGTTAGAAGGATGTTTCTTTACGCAATTCAGTAATAGAACATTTAATGTTTATGACGTCATCAAGCAACGATTTTATTTGAATTGCAATGCATTTTCTAAATAGTTTACACATGTTTCATTTTTATATTTTATATTATGCATATTCATGATGGGTAAGTATTACGGTGATCCCAACGACTAGTCTTCGTAAACTGTAATGTAACGGAATTATTTTGAGTGCCCCGGTGTAAGAACCACAAATGCTACAAACTTCATTTTCAATATCAAACATGACATGGTAATTCAAGTATATTTACGCGAGTTAGAGCACAGAGAGACGGCAGACGGATGACAGACCGACAAACAAACTGAATTAATGAACACTTTTGAATTATGCTGGAAAGTGTTAAAAAGAAATAATTTTCAATTATATTATGTTGCTAAGATACATACAAAATATTACAACTTTGTTGTAGGGTATGTTTTTATAAAATACAAAGATGTTATTTTAAACAAATAAATAAATTACTTTCTCTACTTGAATAATCCAACAACTTAAGGCTATGTAAACGTAAATTGTAAAATATTTTATAAACAAATTATTATTTTTTAAATAAAAAGGACAAAAACAAAGAAATACCAAAACAACTAATAATTTGTGTTTTTTAATCAACTTATTCATAACATTATAAAAGGTGATTAAACAAAAAAAAAAAAAGCATGGTCAGAATGGGGATATTGGGGATAACATGGAAATGATTTTACTTTTATTCTTATAAATGTTTTGTGAATTTAAAATTATACTCTAATAATATTTTTAATATATTTTGCTCGGTTTAAAAACTATCTAGAAAAAAGAATGATTCTCATGAGTACACGAGTAGTAAGATAGTGGGGGTTCACCTGCAGAAGGCGCAATCCGCAATGAGGAATGGGGATTCCAGACTAAGGAATGAGTATTTCGCAATGCGTAATGGGGAAAAGGAGGTACCATCTCAACCGGTAGTGCAAAGTTCAAAATCAACCCTCTTTTTCTCACAATAATCTTTTCATCTCATTTTGTTTATGTGTCTGATATTTTGTTAAGAAGGTTTGTGTGTAAAAGGATGTTTTAAAAAGCATATATGTCTTATATTTATTATAAACAGTTCTATGTGTGTGTGTGCATGCATGTATGTGTGTATGTGACAAATAGTTCTCTTTATGTGTGTGTGTGTGTGTGTATGTATGTGTTTGCGACAAATAGTTCTCTTTATGTGTGTGTGTGTATGTATGCGGGGCAAATAGTTCTCTTTGTGTGACTATCTGCTTTTTTATCAAAGTTTTAGAAATATTTTTCATGTTTTTATAACGAAAAAAAAATATGCGTTAGTTAGTTAAAAAGTTTCACAAATTAAAAAAAAATTCTTTTAGAAAAAGTTTCACATTACTTAAAAAATTAAAAAAAAAATACTCAATAATAAAATCAACAATTTTTATTATAACAAAATAATTTACAGAAAGGTATTTACAGATCAAAATATACATCGCGATTTTGCGTTAGCAATACAAATCAACATTTTCTTCTTTATTACAAACGGTATTAATGTCATAATGGCCATATGCTAAACTGCTTATTCCATCATCCAATAAGTAACGCTTGTCGTCAAAGGGACTTAAGCTAATTTTATTTTGAGTTAATGTATATAGGCGATGGTCATCTTGGGCAATCCTTACCTGTTTCTCCATACTTGTTTTTTGTTGTTGGAGGCACTCCAAGTAGTCTTCATGTTTAATTTTCTGCCGAACAATCTGCGTAGATACGCCTTTTGCACGCTTCTTTTCGTCTTTAACAGATTTTAGAGAATACATTTTTGATTTCAGTCCGACAAACTCAAGGGCTAATTCACCATTAAGTTCATCCTTAAACTTTCCGAGCGTCTTCTTATTATCCTCAGAGTATAGACGATGAGATTTTGGGTATTCAGAAAAGTCAAACAACTCACGATGCTGCTCCAGATCCTTATAAATATTATTGGTTTGAATATGATACGTTAGGGAATCTGTATCCGTAAAGAGTAAAGCTGCACGATCTTTGTATGTTTTCTTTATAAAATTGTAATGGAAATCATACATACAAAGTTTAGATAGTTCGAGTATAGAAAATCCAACATAGATGGGTCGGTTCATATGTATGCTAGTTTTTAATCTCTCCACAGCAGTCAAGTCTTCATCATAAGTTTTAAACGATTTAAAAGTAGGCGATGCTACTAATTTTTTGGCTCTTTTTTCACCGTTACAAAGCACAATATTTCTTCTTTTTCGTAGATTTTCCATGGTTTTACCAAAAACAGAATTGTTCATTAACTTAAAAAAGTCTTTCTCAAAAGAAGATTTTGCTTCTTTCCTTTTTTCGGTGTTGAAATTAATATATTTCTGCAACCATGGTCCCTGTTTAAATTTTAAAGCTTTATGCACAGCTGTAATTTTTAAACCAAGTTCTAAATAAAATTTGAGATTACGATAATGGGTTATATAATTTCGTTTATTATTTAAATTTGGTATAAGTTTAGGAGTTCCGACGAATTTTCTATTGTTGAGTAAGCTTCTTGCATGAGAAGATAGCATCTGATCCTCTACAGTTACTCTCTCAGGGGCGACAGGGTATTCATTATGCAAAGGATGTAAATGTTTCGGGTATTCCAAGTCTACCTCGAAAAGATACCCAATTTCGGAACTATCAGATAAAGATAGAACCCACTCTTCTGTCATATGACTTGTTTCACACCATTCAAAACCGCCGTAGGGTAAAAATTGGCTCATAGCCCACCCGTATAAGTTATTGGCATCCCAATACATAATGTAGCTGGGTGCCTCATTTTTCTTATAATCGGGCGTACCAGGGATGTTTGCTCGGGCATATCTTTTACTTATCATGCTAATGCCGCCTCTTATTCCATTTTCAACCATAAGCAACATATCTATATCACTGAGTAACTCTAAAGGTGTATCAGACATCTTCAAACAAGCCTGCCATGCTAGCCCAGGTGCTGTAAACAGGTGAGCAGGGTCAATTTCATAATACTGCTGACATAATTTCCTAAAGTTTTGAAACACGTCAGCCAGTAGTAGAACATCTGTCTTCACATAAAGGTTGTGATAATCACCGAGAGTCTTGATATCAAATGTTTTCCATACATTCTGGGCGTGTTGGTATTCCTTTTCACTTATAGGCTCATTGGTTAAACTATTAAAAAAGGCAGAAGGCGGAGGAAGCTGCTTCTCAGTAAATTTTTCAAAGCAAGTAAAATAATCATAGGGGTAAACCCCTTTCCGTATAAGTAAAGATAAATTATTATTTCGGGGGAAATTTTCTTCAAGTATAGTGAATTGATCAGGTTGAAGGTTTTTAACAAGTTTTTCCAATGACGTAGGCAAAAATTGGAAAGAGTCTATAAACACCATCTGAATATAAGATGTAGGCTTTCTGATTTTAAAGGTGATATAGTTTTCCATAGAAGTAGCAATAACATCGATTTCATGATCTTTGAATTTTCCAAGCTTTGTCATAATATGATGACCATCATAGTTTTTCAAGTTATGGAATATAACAGGAATTGTTTTACACTGCTTATAGTTCAAGTTGCATTCCACATGTGCAGCTCCTCTGTATGCACCTGACAGGTGATCATGGTCACGTGTACGTTTCTCATCTAAAGTTTTCTTACAAATATGACAAAACTCTGCTTCTCGAAATGCCTTTTCTTCCTTGGGAGAAAGCTTCATAGGTTTAACATTTAGTAACTTTTGACCTAAAATTTCCTTCTCTTGCATCATTCGGTTTAAAAAATGATCAACACAGTTTCTACCCCGATATACCTGTGCTTTCTTCACACACGTTCCATCGGGTCCAATAACCACATAGGCATAACCACATGGTAAGTGATAGGTTGTTTTCTCGCTATAGGATGCTTTAGAAGAAGGAGGGGCTGATGAAATAGGTATAAGTAGACTCTCAAAATCCGCATAAATCGTATAGGCAACAGGATGTTGTAAACGAATACCTGTAAACTTTAATATATTATCATTTTCACTAGGCATCTTTATAGCTTGTGCAACATGTTGAGAACAATATTCATTATGCTTATCTAATAGATCTTGTCTTGAAAATCGATGTAAACATCGATAACAATAATAGCCAGCGGCTCTATGTTTGGTAAGATCACCTAAAAGTCTTGAAAAACTTCTTATCAAACAATAGTGTTGTTTTTCACCGTCACCAACCAATAACAAATTAATCACATCTTTATCCTTCTTTTCAGATATATACAAGGGGCAAACTTCATCCTCTTCATAACCAAACACGTTAACCCGTAAATTGTTGAGTTGTTCAATAACAGGTATCTTCTGAAGGGGTACAGGGCATTCTACACTACCTAATTTAATATCATGTTCATAAGGTCGATAATGTGAAACACGTTCAGGGTTTTTTGTATAATCCAAGTTCAGTTTAAAAGCCAAAAGACACCATACTAAACATTTGTTATCTTCGTTTTTTATATTCAGCAAGGCTTTTTTATCATCGAGTTTTTTAGACAAAGGAATATAGGAACTCGCAGCGAGGGGATGATATTTAGCAATCTTGAGTTCTAAATGAAGAATTTTTCTAAGTTTCCAGCCAGAACCTCTTTGTACAAATTCTTCAAAGGATTTAATAATCTTCGAAAATCCTTCCTCAATATGCTGTGAGATAGTATCTTCTATAAGTTCGGTCATACAAGAACATCGAAAATAACATTGAATTTCTTCAAACTCCTCATTATCAGTCAGACGTTCAAGTGATATTTTTTCTACCATATACCATTTAATTGCACCTTTTTCATGAATTTCACTTATTAAACGTTCTTGTATTTCAGTTTGTACATGGCTATGAAATACCTCTAAATCATTTTCCTCACGTTCATCAGGATGCAAAATCACTGTTTTAAACACATTAAGTGCATCAGAATACTTTATGTTTTTCGACTTTGCATTAGATGAGCTCATTTTACGTTTTACACTCACAAGAGGTGTGCGGGGGTGTTGAGTGCGAACATGTTGTCTCAGGTCAAATTTTCTTCCAAACACTTTATCGCAATCGCGGCAAGGAAATGTTGAATTCCGATGCGACTGTAAATGCTGCTTCAAATTATCCCTCCGGGTAAAAACTTGATCACATTCATCACACTTAAATGTAGATTGTCTATCAGTATTATGGGTTTCTGAATGTCTTAACAAGTCCGATTTCCTTCTAAAACACTTTCCGCAAGTTTCACAGATAAACGACTTTTCATTAAGATGAATCTTAACATGCTGATTTAAATTAGAATATGTTGCAAAGACTTTGTCACAGGTGGGGCAAACATGCTTCTTTTCCACATTTGTAGGGGTCACAGTCTTTAAAGAAATATCCTCTTCAACTTGTTGATTAAAATTGAAAGAACTTTGAGACATAGTATCTTTTTCTGGAAAAACTTCAGCGAATCCATCATGCTGTAACAATCCAACACTATCATGTATTTTTAAATGTCTTTGTAGGTTTGATCTTCGATAAAAAGACTTCTGGCAGATATTACAAGTATATAATTTCTCGCCAGAATGAATTTTCATATGGCGGTTCAGATTAGAAATGCTCGAAAAATCTTTACCGCAGGTAAAACAGCTAAACATCTTCTTAGCAGATACAGAATCTCCCACAATCGGGGTTTCATCAATAGGCATATCAACATCCATAATATAAAATCAATAAAAAAAAAACTTTAACTCTTAAAAGCAAACAACAATCTTCTGAAACGATTCGCACGGATAAAAAGCGGGAGCAATTTAAAACACGTTTAACCACTAGCGATAGGAATCATCAAATGATAAAAATCCTAATTTTCCCCCGTCTATTTATACCGACCCGAAGGAAAAGTTGAGTTGTAGTATTGCTTGATATGATTGTTATCAAAGCGCGTCATACGATTTCGGGGCCTGTAAGTTTCTTTCCCCTCTTTATAATATAGCATAATTAAACAGATAAACCCGAATGTATACAAATTTAAATTCGTAAATTATATTATATCACAAAATATAAAAAATCCTACAAAATAAAAATAGAATTTAGCACTTACCCCAAAAACACATCCACTTTAGTTGTTAGTCTTCACTTAACTAATTTTTCTTCCTTATCTTTAGTAGGGGGCGCTGCCATCGCCGCGAGAGGCACTGCCCGTGCTCCGGTGTGTGACGTCATTTCCGGTTTGAGATAAGAATAAACCTTAAATACACTCGCACTGTTATTTTTCCTCGCTAGCAGTGGTCAGTTTCTTGTTTAGACGTGTTGGGTGACATCATTACGTGTTTGCGATAAGAACAAGGTCACCCCTTATCAACAGGTAAACAGCTGCAGTGACGTCATAGGTGTTATGACATAGCTGATAACGGTACGATTAGCTGATAAAAATTTGTACTAATCATCTATTTCTCTTCAAGTCATTGCACGAGACGGGTGAGCTCCAACAGCTGTACATAAGGTAAGAGTAATTTATATATTATAATAGGATTTTAAATTAATTTAGTAGATGTTACAATTTGATATTTAAAAAATTTCATGTTAAACGATATGATTATATGTTGTTCATCATACTAAATCCACAAATTTTAATTCAAAAGAAATATTATTAAAATTATAATCTAAAATAAATTAGCGAAAATGCATAACAAATCTCAACAAAAAGAAGCTAATTATAAAAGGAAATGTACAAAGTTTATAAATTTACACATGTGTTAAACGCGTTTACAAACCTTATCATAGGCAAAAGTCTAATTCCACCAGACTATTTGTTATAAGTTTAACTATAAGTCAACATGTTAGATATTTGTGAAAAGGAATCTTATGATTTTTAATTTTCCAAGTTCAGTTTCAATCATATTGTAAAAGGGTAATTCAAACTTTGAGATTATCTATAGTAAAATACTTAAATTAAAATGTATTTTTGATAGTTTAATATTTATAAACTACAACTTTGACTACTTTTTAAAATGTTTGCCTGATAGAAAACTGTGATAACATGTCTATGTTTGAATTTTTCTGATAACATGCCAATGCCTGAATTTTTCTGACAACTTGTCTGTGTTTGAATTTTTCTGATAACATGTCTGTGCTTGAATTTTTTACTAACATGTCTGTGTTTAAATTTTTCTTATAACATGTCTATGTTTAATTTTTCTCTTCTTTTGAAATGTATAAACTTTTACTATACGTGTCTTTCGATTTCATTGAAGAAAAAAGTGATCGATCAAACCATTTTAATGTTAATATTTTTAAACGAATACAATAATCAGATAAAAATATATGTAGCTAATTCATATTATTCCACTAAACATTGCAAAACAAAAAAATTTAAAAAAATTTTTATACTTCAGCATTCAAAAATTGCCAATATGCACATCCTAATACTAAAAAACAATCCTTATCTTGGAGTATTTCCTGTAACAAAATCTAAAAATTTCATATCAACAAGACCCAAGTTAAAAACTTTACCTCTGAACCTAATACCAATTTTTAATCTCAGAATGATAAAACTCAGAATTTTTTTAGAAAGTTACTTCTAAAACATCTCATAGATGGCGCTGTTGAAAAAATCAACTCAAAGTTGTTTAAAAAACATTAATAAAATAAATCTAACTTTAAACTATCATCAAACTCCCCAAAAATCACTTCCAATTATAAATATTCTAAAATAATTAAAACTTATAAAATCGCTCATAGGGGGCGCTGCTGCGAAAAAATCATTTCGAAACTTGTTTAAAATACATTAAAAAACTAAATCTAACTTTAATCTATCATCAAACTCCAGAAAAATCGCTTTCAATTAGAAATATTTTAAAATAATTAAAACTTCTAAAACCGTTCATAGGGGGCGCTGCTGCGAAAAAATCATTTCGAAACTTGTTTAAAATACATAAAAGAAAAAATCTCACTTCAAACTATCATCAAACTCCAGAAAAATCACTTACAATTAGAAATATTTGAAAATAATTAAAACTTCTAAAACCGTTCATAGGGGGCGCTGCTGTAAAAAAAATCATTTCGAAACTTAAAAAAAATAATTCATTACTTGATTAAAACATTTTCATAAAAAAATTTCATCGAAATATCAATAAACAAACAGTAGTAGAAGAATGTATGTTTCAGTCCAGCAGGCGCTATGTGCGTGGTGGAGGTGGGTACCGGAAGTGAGCCTGCTGAGCTACACACTCATTCTCCTACTACTGTTTGTTTATTGATATTTCGATGAAATTTTTTTATGAAAATGTTTTAATCAAGTAATGAATTATTTTTTTTAAGTTTCGAAATGATTTTTTTTACAGCAGCGCCCCCTATGAACGGTTTTAGAAGTTTTAATTATTTTCAAATATTTCTAATTGTAAGTGATTTTTCTGGAGTTTGATGATAGTTTGAAGTGAGATTTTTTCTTTTATGTATTTTAAACAAGTTTCGAAATGATTTTTTCGCAGCAGCGCCCCCTATGAACGGTTTTAGAAGTTTTAATTATTTTAAAATATTTCTAATTGAAAGCGATTTTTCTGGAGTTTGATGATAGATTAAAGTTAGATTTAGTTTTTTAATGTATTTTAAACAAGTTTCGAAATGATTTTTTCGCAGCAGCGCCCCCTATGAGCGATTTTATAAGTTTTAATTATTTTAGAATATTTATAATTGGAAGTGATTTTTGGGGAGTTTGATGATAGTTTAAAGTTAGATTTATTTTATTAATGTTTTTTAAACAACTTTGAGTTGATTTTTTCAACAGCGCCATCTATGAGATGTTTTAGAAGTAACTTTCTAAAAAAATTCTGAGTTTTATCATTCTGAGATTAAAAATTGGTATTAGGTTCAGAGGTAAAGTTTTTAACTTGGGTCTTGTTGATATGAAATTTTTAGATTTTGTTACAGGAAATACTCCAAGATAAGGATTGTTTTTTAGTATTAGGATGTGCATATTGGCAATTTTTGAATGCTGAAGTATAAAATTTTTTTTAAATTTTTTTGTTTTGCAATGTTTAGTGGAATAATATGAATTAGCTACATATATTTTTATCTGATTATTGTATTCGTTTAAAAATATTAACATTAAAATGGTTTGATCGATCACTTTTTTCTTCAATGAAATCGAAAGACACGTATAGTAAAAGTTTATACATTTCAAAAGAAGAGAAAAATTAAACATAGACATGTTATAAGAAAAATTTAAACACAGACATGTTAGTAAAAAATTCAAGCACAGACATGTTATCAGAAAAATTCAAACACAGACAAGTTGTCAGAAAAATTCAGGCATTGGCATGTTATCAGAAAAATTCAAACATAGACATGTTATCACAGTTTTCTATCAGGCAAACATTTTAAAAAGTAGTCAAAGTTGTAGTTTATAAATATTAAACTATCAAAAATACATTTTAATTTAAGTATTTTACTATAGATAATCTCAAAGTTTGAATTACCCTTTTACAATATGATTGAAACTGAACTTGGAAAATTAAAAATCATAAGATTCCTTTTCACAAATATCTAACATGTTGACTTATAGTTAAACTTATAACAAATAGTCTGGTGGAATTAGACTTTTGCCTATGATAAGGTTTGTAAACGCGTTTAACACATGTGTAAATTTATAAACTTTGTACATTTCCTTTTATAATTAGCTTCTTTTTGTTGAGATTTGTTATGCATTTTCGCTAATTTATTTTAGATTATAATTTTAATAATATTTCTTTTGAATTAAAATTTGTGGATTTAGTATGATGAACAACATATAATCATATCGTTTAACATGAAATTTTTTAAATATCAAATTGTAACATCTACTAAATTAATTTAAAATCCTATTATAATATATAAATTACTCTTACCTTATGTACAGCTGTTGGAGCTCACCCGTCTCGTGCAATGACTTGAAGAGAAATAGATGATTAGTACAAATTTTTATCAGCTAATCGTACCGTTATCAGCTATGTCATAACACCTATGACGTCACTGCAGCTGTTTACCTGTTGATAAGGGGTGACCTTGTTCTTATCGCAAACACGTAATGATGTCACCCAACACGTCTAAACAAGAAACTGACCACTGCTAGCGAGGAAAAATAACAGTGCGAGTGTATTTAAGGTTTATTCTTATCTCAAACCGGAAATGACGTCACACACCGGAGCACGGGCAGTGCCTCTCGCGGCGATGGCAGCGCCCCCTACTAAAGATAAGGAAGAAAAATTAGTTAAGTGAAGACTAACAACTAAAGTGGATGTGTTTTTGGGGTAAGTGCTAAATTCTATTTTTATTTTGTAGGATTTTTTATATTTTGTGATATAATATAATTTACGAATTTAAATTTGTATACATTCGGGTTTATCTGTTTAATTATGCTATATTATAAAGAGGGGAAAGAAACTTACAGGCCCCGAAATCGTATGACGCGCTTTGATAACAATCATATCAAGCAATACTACAACTCAACTTTTCCTTCGGGTCGGTATAAATAGACGGGGGAAAATTAGGATTTTTATCATTTGATGATTCCTATCGCTAGTGGTTAAACGTGTTTTAAATTGCTCCCGCTTTTTATCCGTGCGAATCGTTTCAGAAGATTGTTGTTTGCTTTTAAGAGTTAAAGTTTTTTTTTTATTGATTTTATATTATGGATGTTGATATGCCTATTGATGAAACCCCGATTGTGGGAGATTCTGTATCTGCTAAGAAGATGTTTAGCTGTTTTACCTGCGGTAAAGATTTTTCGAGCATTTCTAATCTGAACCGCCATATGAAAATTCATTCTGGCGAGAAATTATATACTTGTAATATCTGCCAGAAGTCTTTTTATCGAAGATCAAACCTACAAAGACATTTAAAAATACATGATAGTGTTGGATTGTTACAGCATGATGGATTCGCTGAAGTTTTTCCAGAAAAAGATACTATGTCTCAAAGTTCTTTCAATTTTAATCAACAAGTTGAAGAGGATATTTCTTTAAAGACTGTGACCCCTACAAATGTGGAAAAGAAGCATGTTTGCCCCACCTGTGACAAAGTCTTTGCAACATATTCTAATTTAAATCAGCATGTTAAGATTCATCTTAATGAAAAGTCGTTTATCTGTGAAACTTGCGGAAAGTGTTTTAGAAGGAAATCGGACTTGTTAAGACATTCAGAAACCCATAATACTGATAGACAATCTACATTTAAGTGTGATGAATGTGATCAAGTTTTTACCCGGAGGGATAATTTGAAGCAGCATTTACAGTCGCATCGGAATTCAACATTTCCTTGCCGCGATTGCGATAAAGTGTTTGGAAGAAAATTTGACCTGAGACAACATGTTCGCACTCAACACCCCCGCACACCTCTTGTGAGTGTAAAACGTAAAATGAGCTCATCTAATGCAAAGTCGAAAAACATAAAGTATTCTGATGCACTTAATGTGTTTAAAACAGTGATTTTGCATCCTGATGAACGTGAGGAAAATGATTTAGAGGTATTTCATAGCCATGTACAAACTGAAATACAAGAACGTTTAATAAGTGAAATTCATGAAAAAGGTGCAATTAAATGGTATATGGTAGAAAAAATATCACTTGAACGTCTGACTGATAATGAGGAGTTTGAAGAAATTCAATGTTATTTTCGATGTTCTTGTATGACCGAACTTATAGAAGATACTATCTCACAGCATATTGAGGAAGGATTTTCGAAGATTATTAAATCCTTTGAAGAATTTGTACAAAGAGGTTCTGGCTGGAAACTTAGAAAAATTCTTCATTTAGAACTCAAGATTGCTAAATATCATCCCCTCGCTGCGAGTTCCTATATTCCTTTGTCTAAAAAACTCGATGATAAAAAAGCCTTGCTGAATATAAAAAACGAAGATAACAAATGTTTAGTATGGTGTCTTTTGGCTTTTAAACTGAACTTGGATTATACAAAAAACCCTGAACGTGTTTCACATTATCGACCTTATGAACATGATATTAAATTAGGTAGTGTAGAATGCCCTGTACCCCTTCAGAAGATACCTGTTATTGAACAACTCAACAATTTACGGGTTAACGTGTTTGGTTATGAAGAGGATGAAGTTTGCCCCTTGTATATATCTGAAAAGAAGGATAAAGATGTGATTAATTTGTTATTGGTTGGTGACGGTGAAAAACAACACTATTGTTTGATAAGAAGTTTTTCAAGACTTTTAGGTGATCTTACCAAACATAGAGCCGCTGGCTATTATTGTTATCGATGTTTACATCGATTTTCAAGACAAGATCTATTAGATAAGCATAATGAATATTGTTCTCAACATGTTGCACAAGCTATAAAGATGCCTAGTGAAAATGATAATATATTAAAGTTTACAGGTATTCGTTTACAACATCCTGTTGCCTATACGATTTATGCGGATTTTGAGAGTCTACTTATACCTATTTCATCAGCCCCTCCTTCTTCTAAAGCATCCTATAGCGAGAAAACAACCTATCACTTACCATGTGGTTATGCCTATGTGGTTATTGGACCCGATGGAACGTGTGTGAAGAAAGCACAGGTATATCGGGGTAGAAACTGTGTTGATCATTTTTTAAACCGAATGATGCAAGAGAAGGAAATTTTAGGTCAAAAGTTACTAAATGTTAAACCTATGAAGCTTTCTCCCAAGGAAGAAAAGGCATTTCGAGAAGCAGAGTTTTGTCATATTTGTAAGAAAACTTTAGATGAGAAACGTACACGTGACCATGATCACCTGTCAGGTGCATACAGAGGAGCTGCACATGTGGAATGCAACTTGAACTATAAGCAGTGTAAAACAATTCCTGTTATATTCCATAACTTGAAAAACTATGATGGTCATCATATTATGACAAAGCTTGGAAAATTCAAAGATCATGAAATCGATGTTATTGCTACTTCTATGGAAAACTATATCACCTTTAAAATCAGAAAGCCTACATCTTATATTCAGATGGTGTTTATAGACTCTTTCCAATTTTTGCCTACGTCATTGGAAAAACTTGTTAAAAACCTTCAACCTGATCAATTCACTATACTTGAAGAAAATTTCCCCCGAAATAATAATTTATCTTTACTTATACGGAAAGGGGTTTACCCCTATGATTATTTTACTTGCTTTGAAAAATTTACTGAGAAGCAGCTTCCTCCGCCTTCTGCCTTTTTTAATAGTTTAACCAATGAGCCTATAAGTGAAAAGGAATACCAACACGCCCAGAATGTATGGAAAACATTTGATATCAAGACTCTCGGTGATTATCACAACCTTTATGTGAAGACAGATGTTCTACTACTGGCTGACGTGTTTCAAAACTTTAGGAAATTATGTCAGCAGTATTATGAAATTGACCCTGCTCACCTGTTTACAGCACCTGGGCTAGCATGGCAGGCTTGTTTGAAGATGTCTGATACACCTTTAGAGTTACTCAGTGATATAGATATGTTGCTTATGGTTGAAAATGGAATAAGAGGCGGCATTAGCATGATAAGTAAAAGATATGCCCGAGCAAACATCCCTGGTACGCCCGATTATAAGAAAAATGAGGCACCCAGCTACATTATGTATTGGGATGCCAATAACTTATACGGGTGGGCTATGAGCCAATTTTTACCCTACGGCGGTTTTGAATGGTGTGAAACAAGTCATATGACAGAAGAGTGGGTTCTATCTTTATCTGATAGTTCCGAAATTGGGTATCTTTTCGAGGTAGACTTGGAATACCCGAAACATTTACATCCTTTGCATAATGAATACCCTGTCGCCCCTGAGAGAGTAACTGTAGAGGATCAGATGCTATCTTCTCATGCAAGAAGCTTACTCAACAATAGAAAATTCGTCGGAACTCCTAAACTTATACCAAATTTAAATAATAAACGAAATTATATAACCCATTATCGTAATCTCAAATTTTATTTAGAACTTGGTTTAAAAATTACAGCTGTGCATAAAGCTTTAAAATTTAAACAGGGACCATGGTTGCAGAAATATATTAATTTCAACACCGAAAAAAGGAAAGAAGCAAAATCTTCTTTTGAGAAAGACTTTTTTAAGTTAATGAACAATTCTGTTTTTGGTAAAACCATGGAAAATCTACGAAAAAGAAGAAATATTGTGCTTTGTAACGGTGAAAAAAGAGCCAAAAAATTAGTAGCATCGCCTACTTTTAAATCGTTTAAAACTTATGATGAAGACTTGACTGCTGTGGAGAGATTAAAAACTAGCATACATATGAACCGACCCATCTATGTTGGATTTTCTATACTCGAACTATCTAAACTTTGTATGTATGATTTCCATTACAATTTTATAAAGAAAACATACAAAGATCGTGCAGCTTTACTCTTTACGGATACAGATTCCCTAACGTATCATATTCAAACCAATAATATTTATAAGGATCTGGAGCAGCATCGTGAGTTGTTTGACTTTTCTGAATACCCAAAATCTCATCGTCTATACTCTGAGGATAATAAGAAGACGCTCGGAAAGTTTAAGGATGAACTTAATGGTGAATTAGCCCTTGAGTTTGTCGGACTGAAATCAAAAATGTATTCTCTAAAATCTGTTAAAGACGAAAAGAAGCGTGCAAAAGGCGTATCTACGCAGATTGTTCGGCAGAAAATTAAACATGAAGACTACTTGGAGTGCCTCCAACAACAAAAAACAAGTATGGAGAAACAGGTAAGGATTGCCCAAGATGACCATCGCCTATATACATTAACTCAAAATAAAATTAGCTTAAGTCCCTTTGACGACAAGCGTTACTTATTGGATGATGGAATAAGCAGTTTAGCATATGGCCATTATGACATTAATACCGTTTGTAATAAAGAAGAAAATGTTGATTTGTATTGCTAACGCAAAATCGCGATGTATATTTTGATCTGTAAATACCTTTCTGTAAATTATTTTGTTATAATAAAAATTGTTGATTTTATTATTGAGTATTTTTTTTTTAATTTTTTAAGTAATGTGAAACTTTTTCTAAAAGAATTTTTTTTTAATTTGTGAAACTTTTTAACTAACTAACGCATATTTTTTTTTCGTTATAAAAACATGAAAAATATTTCTAAAACTTTGATAAAAAAGCAGATAGTCACACAAAGAGAACTATTTGCCCCGCATACATACACACACACACATAAAGAGAACTATTTGTCGCAAACACATACATACACACACACACACACACATAAAGAGAACTATTTGTCACATACACACATACATGCATGCACACACACACATAGAACTGTTTATAATAAATATAAGACATATATGCTTTTTAAAACATCCTTTTACACACAAACCTTCTTAACAAAATATCAGACACATAAACAAAATGAGATGAAAAGATTATTGTGAGAAAAAGAGGGTTGATTTTGAACTTTGCACTACCGGTTGAGATGGTACCTCCTTTTCCCCATTACGCATTGCGAAATACTCATTCCTTAGTCTGGAATCCCCATTCCTCATTGCGGATTGCGCCTTCTGCAGGTGAACCCCCACTATCTTACTACTTACACGCCCGAATGACACATTAACTGGGGCATCGTAAAATTAAACCTATTAAAGCCACATGCTTTAATTTCGTAAATTTCAAAATTACAAAATGATGCTTTTAAGCCAATGTTTTATTAACGAAGAATAGTAATTGAGGAGCATAAAATCTTTCTTTCTGTTTTAAATTACTTTAAGGTAATGAAGCATAAATATATAATTTAATTTGAAAAGACATTTTGCTGATGCTTCTATTTGCAGTATTTTTACATAACTAAACAAAGAAAAGAAATATTTCATCAATTACTAGAACTAAAGAAAAATGCTTAAACGGTTTATTTCGTTAGAGGAGAAATATTAAGATGGTTTATTTTTTTTAAATTTTATTCAATTACATTTGTTAAAACTTGTTTGAGCAAAACGAATTCTGGGAACGGCAAACTTAATCTGAACTTAAATAACATATTTAAGTGTTTCATGTACTTTTAGAAACACGTTAAATTATTTTTAAAATGTTTAGAAAATATTTTTTTAATTTCAAAATGATTTTTCAGTTGGAATAACGTAATCCAAAACTGAGTAAAATTACAGTTATATATAAACAATAAATTAAATATTTAATATTAAAAAAAAACAAAAAAAAACATGACCCTATATTTTTCGTGCTATTGAAAAAATGAAAAAAATAAATAGTTTCAGGAATCACAAAAGCAGAATTAAGGTCAATGTGCATAAATGTGATGACGTAAAGACAACAAAGTTGTTATACATAAATCTTAAGATATTAATCATGTATAAATGTGACATAATCAACATCGGTATTTCAAGAACATGCGATACGAAATTAAAAAATAATTCTTCTTGGAGAACTTCCCATTGCAGTGTACATCATTATCATACTCCTCAAATATTTCCTAAATGCGGGGAATAATCCCAAAATTGAGATTACCATTTCGTTTTGTATATTTTAATATTGAAGTAAGTCTATGGACCTCACATGATTGAAGGTCTGTTTCATCCACTGGAAGGTAAAGGGGGGGAAGAGGGCGACACATTTTGAACTAGAGTTGTCCTAAACTTTTAATCACTTTTTGGTGTCTGGTATTTTAATATAAATATTAGCAAAGAATTGAATATTTTAAGTGCGAAGTAGATTTTATCAGACGAACGTTTATGTGGTATTTTCATATAGTAAACTAAAATTATGTTTAAAAGCATAAGTTGTCATTGAAAAATTGAACTTTGTTGCAACATTATTTGGGAATTTTCACAGAGTGATTCATTAGTGTTTTCCTTTGGCTGAGTACTTAATTACGTAATTCAAATGATCAAAATAGGAGAATGCATTCATTTTCAAACACTTAATGAAAAATACGGCGTAATAATGGCAGTGTATATTTCCAGCCAGCCAATGTATCTTTACAAACTTGGAAGCCACGTCATGATCTGGATTCGTGCGTATTTTTTTTAAAATATGTACAAGAAATATAGAAATAAACTTTCTGTAGGTGATTTCACGAAATGTCTGACATTAAATAAAGAAAATACAAGTATTCCTAATTTGCGGTAGGAATTTCGACGCACCGGTTGTCGTATGGTGTATTCATTCAAAAATATATACATTTAGAAATGGGCGTTATTTACCATAATAATTAAATATTCCTAATATTGACTTGAAAGTTATTATTAAAGTATGTGATTAACAAAATTCCCGTAATTATATTGGAACAACGTATATGCGACACTCTACAAAAAATGAAAAAAAGGCCATACAAATTTTAGAAATGCAAATTTACATTGTAATTAACAAAGAAATAGAGAATCTTGTCCATAAATGTAATCTAAATTTAGTTAATAATTTTCATGTTTATATAAGAAAAAAAATATAGCCGCATTGATAAAAAGTCGGAGAAAATGATAAAAAATATAATCCTGAAGTTCAGAAAAAAACTCTAGTTGCATACGTACGCATGGACGCATTTCCCTTTAAACACGACAAGCAAATTCTCGACCGCAATTCTAAAATTCTGAACATGAAACGCTCTCGCGTACTAAAGTTGTAAACCTACAGCGTATGAATCTAAGGCATTCTTTATTGATTGCCACATAATCTAAAATATAAATTATTTATAACAGCTTTAAAATTTTATTATTGTAAAATTATTCTCATTTTCGACAAAGTGACCACTTTGAAAAGAAAATTGCCAAAAATTCAAAAATAGCTGTATGAATTCTGAAAAAAATTTTCTTTAAAAAAGGACAATGTACTATATTTTGTTAAAAGATTGAATTTGGATTGCTTTTATTAGTATCTTAAAATCCCTGGTGTACTTAGAAGATCGAAAAAATATATGCGAATTCCTCCGTTCAATATAAAATAATAAATAATCTAAATGTAAATTGTTAAGATTGAGTCTCTTGTGCACTTGGACCTATCTTCGTCAATCCTTATCAAAATTTGCATAACTCTACGATCGAGAGATTTCTCTAGCCATTGTCAACAAACAAACAAACGGACAGACACGCACGCACACACACGATTTTTTAAATTAATATAGATGGCTGTAAAGATTGCAGAATGCAGGGTAAACGACATAAAATATATCGTTATTCAGCTTTTAGTGGAAGAAAACACCGAAGATTCATAAAATTCACGACATCTTAACTCGGTAAATTTTGTTCGAAAAAAAAAAGGAATTTTTTTAAAACATTTTTCTACGTACAAGTTATAGAAGAAGGGGGCAAATTTATAAGGAAGTATATTTTGTATTTTAATATATTACTGCCCCTGCAATACAAATATTATATTTCAAAGCTGTACTTGATTATTACAGTTTTTGGAGTTGGACACATTTTTATCACCAGCGTTTTATCTGATAGTAGCGATTGTATTTAAAGTAAATTTCCTAAAGTGTTACAATAATAAATAAGTAAGTAAGTAAATAAATAAGTAATTAATGTAACTAAGTAAATAACTTAAGTAACTAAGTAGGTAATTTAAGTAAAGATGTAAATAAGTGACTTAACAAAATTAATGTTTATTAAGTCAATCAAAATTTTCCATCATATAAATTATATATATATATGTAAAAAAAAATTGTGTTTTTAATGTCATTTTTTTATATTTATATTTATATCTCCTGCAATAATGTTTTATTATGATTTCTTTTCTTTTATATAAGAATGGCAAAAAAAAATATTTTAAGAGTTGAATAAGAATTTATTGAATTTCACTAAAATTTATTGAATTTATGCATGAAATTAAAAGAACAATGTTAGAAAATAATTATGAATTGTATCAAACAAAATTTTATGCATTAACCTATACAACTTACGAGCAACTGTGATTGGTGTACATAGTACGTAATATTTTTATTATTATTATTGAGTGTGAAAAATTCCAGCTCATTTCTCATAAAAAGTTTTGATTTACGATAAAAATGGCTGTAGAAGTAAATATTTCAAATACTAACGCAAATAAACTCACAATCACAATAAACTTAAACTTTTTTCTGATCTGGTTCTTTTGAATAATAATTTCCATTACTTTTGAAAGTTATTAAATTAAATATGATTCTATATAAAATGCTAACATTTATTCGAAATCAATTGGTTGAATTGGAATTTGTAAGTTAAGAATTTTAATCTTAACACCACACCCTGAATTAGCCCAAAATTGCATATTTCAACTTTTCTACATTATTTATTCTTATCTGTTTTTACACATTCATCGATGGTATCGGTTAACTACAATTACATAGAGCCTTTTTTTCCCCTATGAGTTTTACATTGAAATGTTTAAAATACAAAAGTATCGAGATACTGATTTTTCCTATAAAAATAAATAAATATTAATTACATTTTCTTTCATACAAGAAAATATTTACTAGAGTTAGAAAGTACGAAAATTAATTTTGCTCATTTTTCAACAATCTAATTATAATTGTAAATCCTCATACATAGTTTTTTTTATATAAAAATACATTATGGTGAAGACGCAAGTAATTTATATGATGTTATACTTGACACTTTTTCGTTTAATCTGTAACTGTTGTTTAGTTTTTCTTTCCCTCACATGTTTTTGATATAATGCTCTCAAAAGAGAGAACTAATTTATTAGTTACTTTGCTTAATGTTTTTCTATATTTTTTACTTTATCGAATTTGGTATTATACTTATTCTTTATCACATATAATGGAGTTCAAAAAATGATAGATATGAATGTATAATAGAACTGTTTTCCAATTTTTGTTTAATTTGCGTTCTGCGCTATTTGTTATGGATATTATTTTTAACGAAATCGATAAATGCATATTAAAGATTAATATATATATATATATATATATATATATATATATATATATATGTTTGAAATCAAATGTTTTAAAATTTTCAAATTATGTAGCTAAACTCTCTAAAGAACAAGTAATTGCGTTTCTATAATATTGCGTTCACACCAGAATTTTTCAAAACTTTATTTTTGAATAATAAATAGAAATTTTACAGCATTTTACACCAAAGTTATAAAACTGAAACGTAATCCATTACATTTCTTAAAGTATATGTCTCATAAACTTTATAAAAATATTATGCACTTTTTAAATAAAAGTAAAAGTAAACGGGTCATTGGAGACGAAAAAACAGTCAGCATAATATATAGAATGAAATAATTTGTTTTTCTTCATATAATGAGTAATTAACACAACTATATTTCCGAAAGCAATTAACACCCTGTTTTCATTATCAGGCGAGAGTAGCTGAGAGACGTAATCCGGGCAAGTATAAATGCATGTTAGTGCATCCGGGCATGTTTTATTTTTTGTTTGATAAATTACTACTACTATTACCTGATGGTGAGAGGAGATAATTAATTGCACTCGAAAATATAGTCAATTCATTACACTGTGAAAAAGTTCTAAACCAGTTATAGAAGAAGAAAAAACAGTCTGCACAATATATAGAATTAATTTTTCTCCTTCATATAATGAGTAAAGAATACAAATATAATTTCAAGAGCAATTGAAAACATGCTTTCGTTATCAGTTGAGAACAGCTGAGATAAGTTATTCGGGCAAGTACGAAAGAATGTTAATGTATTCGTGCATGTTTAAATTTTCGTTTGATTAATGTTGGCAACTACTATCCCCTGATGATCATAGGAGATAATTAATGCTCTCGAAACTATAGTCAATTTATCATACTGTGAAAACTTTCTGTATATTTTTCTCCATAAGAGTGAATTATGTCTACCAGGATATCGTTCGGGTAGCTTAGTAGGAAGAGCATTGGCATTTCAAGCCATGGTACACAGGTTCGTGCCCTGGCCGGGGAATTTTCACTCAGTTGGAATAAACCTCAACTATGATACTCCAGCCATTGGATATGATTTTCCTAGTTAGCAAAAAAACAACAAAAAGTTCCATATCTTCTTTTTGACCTTATTAACATAGCATACAGGTGTTTCCATGCTATATCAGACTTTCATGTAAATGCCATACTTATACCTCGGATGAATGAAATTTGAACAGCAGTTCGCAGCTGTGTGCAGCAAATAGGATTGAATTATGCCAGCCAGGATATCGTTCGGGTAGCTCAGGAGGAAGAGCAGATTCAATTTTAGGTAGCTTTCAATACAAAAAAGTATAAAGCTGCCTATTGCAGCTCAAAGGAAAGCAATTCCGGAAAATTTCGATATATTTTCACCGATCATGACTTTCAGACCCCAAAACCACCCTCAGTTCAAATGTTGATTTATATATATATATATCTCTGACCTATGTCATACGATAACACCCGTAATTATAAATCGATTTCGATGAAACTAATTGTGTGTATTAAGCTCACCAATGCCTCGGCCGAGTTCGTTGGCCAGCTTGGTCCGCCATCTTGTTTTAAGATGGCGGCCCCTTAAAGATTTAAAACTAAAATAAATATACAAAAAAGTTAAAAGTTCAAAATTATTTTTTATATAAGTGTTAGGCCTTGATACAAGGATTCCAGAGCATTTTTTTGTTTTATCTCTATCTTAACAAGTTGGAAATTGTACGTCAAACGTGACAAATGAGGTGCGTTTGTACTACAGCTAGTTATACAAATATTCAGATCTAGATGATTTTCAATTCTGCGAAATGAATCATATCGTTTGCAGATACATTTCTGTCATAAAATAAGTGTCTCGGTCGCTTGACGATGAAACTTCCGAAGCTCCTATAACAAAAAAGCACTGATTTAAAAAAAAAAATTCAAATTTCCTAATAAATATTTTTATTAATATCTCCTAAAGTTTTGATTCGATTTTAATAAAATTTGAAATGTCTCGACAAAATTCTGCAAAGATAATATATCTTAAATTTTAAACCATTCGGTGGGGTAGTTTTTGCGTTGTTATATGCGGACGGACGGACGGACGGACCAAGCGACGACAATAGGTGCTACGTATTTATATAATTACGAACGCACCTAAAATTTGGCTGAGATAGAGCAGTTTGAAATTCTAGGGTGGCTGACATTTCGAAACAAGACAGCACATAACAAAAATTTTCATTGTTGTAATAATTTTCCCAATCATACGCATAAAACTATATATTCATATCCGTTATCGCCAAATTCTCGCCAAACTTGACGACATTTGGCGAAATATCGCCAAATTTGGCGACCAAAATAACTCTTCTTAAATGAAGTCAATTTGGCTATAGCTCAATAATTTTGCGAATTTCTTATTCTAATTTAGTATTAACGAATCTTTTGTAAACGTTTTCTTTGCATTTTAGCTTGCTGCTTTCGTGTAACATTAGCTAAAATTTTAAAACAAATATACAGGAAAGCTACCTTTTCCTCCCGGTGCTGGCCGGAAAGACTTTTTTTTCAGATTCAAGCAAGCAGGGAGGCCTACCTTGTGGCAGACTCTGCAAGCCCTGCTTGGCAAGTTTATTTAAAAAAAATACATATTTAACAAAGCAGCCCTCATGCGGGCATGCTGAAATTATTATACCTCTAGGCTTTGTAAAAGCCCGAGATTGGATATTTCATTAGTCTCAGATGAAATTACAAATTAAGTATAATTTTTTAGAGCAAGTAAGCAATGAAATTTGAGATAACAATTAAACTTTTGAATGAAAATATTTGAAAAATAAAAGATTAGACGAGTCATAACATAATAAAAAAAAATTCTAGAAGCAACGGATGGAATGCCATTAATTTTTAATGTAAGAATAATATGCTTTATCTATATATTAATTCTTGGAGTACTGATATTTTACTTATATGTTAAATTATTGTTTAACTCTTTGTATATAGGTCAGAATCTCATCTATAAATTCATATACAAGCAGTATAGATATGAAATAGTATGTAGCTCTTTGAGTGCAAAAATGCAAACAAAATGAATTTAAGTATAGATATAATAATATCTCTTTGAGTGCTAATTAAATAAATGACGCAAGCCAAGGTAACCAGGTCCGATTCTCGGAGATTTTACGCTTTGTTGGAGTAGACCTCAACTATGATACTCGAGCCATTGAATACTATTTCACTCTTTTATATAAGTATATTTATATAAAACAATTAACTGAATGACTACTTTTTATTTAACTAAACTGTTTTTGAATGTAAAGATGGAATTTTTTAATGGATTTTTTACTCACTTCCATATATACTAGAATTATAAACATTTCGTACCCAGGTGTGTTTCCCATAACCCTACAGCATTCGAATATACATTTTTAACTTAGTTATAAGTCTATAAATTAATTGTAGGGCATTTGCGGCAGGTAATAAATTACCAAATAATCTTTATTGTTACAACCGATTACGAGTTACAAAAAAAAAAAATGAGTTAATGATGAAATAATCCCTCTCCAAAATGTGCAAACTGGCTGTGAAACAGTAAAGACTATATTTTAAACACTAAAAAGTAGAACATCTAAAAAAAATAAAGATTGTAATATATTTTTTAAGAAATACGCATTAATTTTTCATTTTCAGTTAATAATGATATTATTTCTTTATCAGTGCAAAAATTATAAAGAGGAAGGTAACTACACGTTAAAGCGGTTTTCTGAAGAATATTTCACAGTAAATGTTAAAGTTCCTATGCTCTATTGTATGATACAAGACAGTTCATTTTTCATTATGACAATATTATGAATGAGTGTGGGAAAATCTGTAAGGTGTAGAGATATAAGAATTTTTATTACTTAAAAAAATCACTGTCTTCATAATTCTGTGAAATTTGTTTTATTATAATACTAACAGAACCACCCATGCCCATGTTAACCATTAGGGCCTTACAGGTAAAATAAATAAAAATGCAATAATATGAAGATCACAATAATGGAGCTCTGTACAATCCTATTTAAATCGTTAAAAACAATCAGAAACAATGAAGTTACTTTGACACAATCACAGAAAAAACCTCGGCGTTGTAAATGAGAATGTGCATTTTCTTTGGTTCATGTAACAGAAAAATATATGATTTCCATGACAATACGCCAAACAATCAACCAAATGGCGTATATACCCATAGACGATGTTGGCGACGAGGTCGTTAAAGGAGTTCTAGAATCCCTGAAATTCCTGTCTAAATATTTTTTAACAAATTGTTTTAGCTGTATTTTTTGCTTCTACCTAAAACCTCAGCTGAGATATGGCGAAATGACTTAAAACTTTCGAGTCCCCTTAGTTATTGAATTTCTAAAATCTCTAAAATATGTGTTTAACTAATTTTTAGTAGATTTCCTATGCTAATTTTTACGCTCCTACATAAAACTATCCTTTCTTACTGCTTATCTAGGTCATAACAGCAATCTACTGTCAAAATTTCTTGATCCTAACTTTAGTTGTTTCAGTCGTGCGTTGATGAGTCATTCAGTCAGTCAGCAGTTTTCTCTTTATTATACTAGTATAGATGAGACAATCACTTTCATTTCACTGATTCTCTGTATTCTCAAACCTGCAAGTCAAATGAAAATGTTAAAAGTGCCAATAAAATTGACAGTGTCGTTAATGTAATTTCAGTGTAAGGATAACATTTTTTTCTTCTTTTTAAATCTTTTTCGTGTTTCTTTATAGAACAATATCAAAAACACAAATGTACAACGTACATGTACTGTGTTGTTAAAAGGTCAGGATTTATGGTTGTTTTGAAGAATTATGATATTATGTTTAAAAAAAACTGTCAGCTACATACAAAACATTTATTTATTATACAATTTATTATACAATATTATACAATATTATACAATTATTATTTATTATAAAAAACATTTCTTGTATTAACAATGGCCATATATAATTATATATAAATATACAAGATGCGTAAAATGTTTGAGGACAACTCCGTCTCTGGCTATTTTTGCTTTTCGCATTATTAGAAACCCTGTACGATTGAAAATATAGGAAATTCAAGTCTTTATAAGTTTCATGAAAACTCCCACTATCACACAAGATTCAAATAACGTAGGAATGGTAAGCTGAAACTTTTCACGCAACAAATATTTATTATCTTAATACTCCAATGCATTGGATTACTATGTATATGACATTTTTTAGAGATAGCTCTCAGAATACAAAGGTTCTTTGAAAGGTTATGCCATAGTCAGGGAAAAAACTAATATGAAACAGGATCAATCGTTTATTCTATTTAGGTCGCGCATTTACATAGTTATTAAAGTTGAAGACGGTTTTATTGAATAAAATTACAGTTTGATAATTATAGGTGAATGAAACTATAGCATGCTTTAACAAAAGACTTGTTATTTGTTGATATATTATATATATTTTAGAATATAAATCTATCCCCAAATAACTTACGTACCCCGTATATTATCGAAAACTGTTTTATTTAAGGGCAAAATTAATTTATGTTATATCGTGTTATATACGTGAAATATTATTGGATTAAACTGCTTAAAAATTGTTTTTTTAATTCTTTTTTTATAAATAAGAGTAGGAAAAAACATTCGATATTGCTTATATAATGTCTAATAGTTTCCGTTTTATGCTAGTATTTTCTGAAACACTGACTTCAATAAAAACATTAACTACATAAACAGAAGACAGTAAAAAAGAAAAACTAATTACATATATTTATAAAGTTCTTCAGCATCGTTTTTAATATTATATAGCTATAAATAAATAAAAGAAAACAAATAAAACTGCCTTTTTCGCAGATGTACGACAGATAAATTAAGATTTGTAAATACCTTTTTAAGTTGAAATTACGTTCATTCTGAATTCCCTATTTTACATATGTAACGATTTAAAGACAAATGAAATGGTAGCGATGAATCGATAAATGACAGCTAAGTTAGATAAAAATAAAAGAACAATTTATTGAAAATCCGTAACATTTTTTGTCCTGGTTATTTACGATGTCCCCATAGATCTGCGTTAGAAAATAAAACTTCATACTATCGTAAATAAGAATGTTCTATCGGGTTAAAAAGTAGAGAAAATGTTTAAAATGTGATCGATTAATTACAGTTGACGAGAGAGACTATCAATCATCGATAAAGTGGTGTTCAGCCCCTCCCGAGGATCGGGCCGGACTGTAAAGAAAAACAGTCGCTTAGAAAGACCACTCCAATTATTATTTACTCAGAGACTAATAACACAATGCAAAACTCAATCAAAATCACTAATTAAATTATCAGCTTTATTAACTGTCAGAACTCGCTTTTTTGGGTAAAAAAACCTTCCCCGTGTAGTACTACTGTTTTTAGGGGTCCCGCGTTTGGCACTGATTTCTTTTTAGTTCGGGACGTTGATTTAGTCCCATATATTTGGGTCGAAAGTCATATTCATTTCATACCTCTGCAGCCATTATGAACAATTTAACCTGTCACATATTTATATGGACTTCCTTTAATGCATACCTCGGCAGCCATCATCAACATTACTCGCCTTTCATTTCTTTGTTGGACTTTTTCTTTTAGCACGCTGCTGTTCCACTTTATCATGGGAATTTGGAAGAGCAACACTCCGATTTCTCCACTTTTTAAAGAGAATGTCACAATAGTCACATCATCTTATATACAAATTACATATTCCCATGCATATATCACACATATATTATATGCTTACGTACATGCTAATATACAACTTTCAACACGTACTATATATTAAGGATTTCTTTTTTAAAACAAATGAATGTAATAGTGACTAATGAGGATTCTCACATACTCTTTATTAAACCAAAACTCTACACTAAATCTCATAAGTGGATACAACAATTGGTTGCACTTAGTGTTTGTTTGAAACAGATAGTATACAGAAACGAATCAATATATTCAATATTACTATACATTAATGCATAACAATTGTTTCATTCTCTCATCAGTGTATTTTTACACTCTTTTATTTAACTTAATTTGGTTCATTTACTTAAAGTTGAAATTTTGTAATTGATTTTTCACAGCTTTGTGATATGCTAGAGATACAAAATTTATGCCCACAAATGTGTTTCGGATGACAATACAGCACTATATTTATAACTTAACTGTACATCAAGAATTTTACTTTTAGACATTATTCTGTTAACCGCTGCCAGATGATAAATCGCCAAATATTCTTTATACTTAAAGCTATATACGAGTTACAATAACAACGAAGTTAATTATGCGACAAACTACGTTCGCTAAAATATGATAAGTGGCTGTGAAACTGCAGTAATTACAGATTCTAAATCTTAAAATCAGAAAATAAAGTATAATAAAATAACAAAGAGTACCATAGTTAAAAAGATACGAGTTTATCGATTAATATTAATTGAATTATGATTAGACGTTATGAAGCAATTTAGGAATCCTGACTAGATAGTTTAAATATATATATTTTTTTTTTACCATATCTTAAAATAATAAAACAAAGAAAAAATATATTATTTAAAAATTGAATCACTAGTTCGCGTTTTCTACCTAGTATTAATCAAAGTGATGAATTTTCCAAAATCGGGACACCCACCAAATTAATGTGTAGTAACTGAAATATTTTGGAATAACATGAATTTCAAACATGAAATTGGCGTAATTTTTAAGATAAACATTGGATACGTATAAAGTACTTTTTTTAATATACCATTTTGACTTTTATACATTTTATCATAAAATGGCACGGCATTTTTGAATACTTTTTGTTTCCATTTTTTGAGTACAAAGAAGAATGATTATCCATTTAACGTCGGGAATTTCAAGAAAAAATAATATTGGGCAATAACTCAATTTTAAAGGATTGATAAGAGATAAATTAATGTAAACCTGAAATTATCTACTCATACCGAAACCAGATTTACATGAAAGCCCAGTAATTAGGCTTTGCGGATCAGTACATTTCATTTAGTTGAAGTGCAATTTACGTGTGTTTTTGGTGATTCAATATTTCGAGATTTAACCAACGAAACTTAATTTGCGTGAAGCTTCACTTTATTATTTCCATTCGAGAAGATCAGTTTCTCAAAGTCTTTGTCTGCTTTTCGAATTCTATAGGGTTTATGGTCCATCGATTTTAGTACCTGAGTGCTGGATAAAAGAACTGGAGTCGAGATTTTGCTTTGAAAGACAAGGAACGTCTTAGCCAACTACAAAAGTCTGTAGATGACGAATTAAAAGCATTGTTGGCGAAAATCAATGTAAAATATTTACAAAATTAGCAGAAGTGTTAAATGTAACCTAAATGGCCGTCTCTAAAAGTTTTAAGTCGATGGGAATGGTTCAAAATCGGAAATTTTTGTTTCATACTAATTAAAGTCAAAATGCAATTTTTTACGTTTGAATTGCTGCTTCAACGGCAATGGAGGTAGGAATTTTTGCATTGTATCAATCAATGGCGATAAATAATTTATACATGCTGACAATCCCAAGCACAGAAAATCATAGTGTACGCCTAGTCAATCTTCTACATCAACAGCAAAGCCGAATCGCTCGAAGCTTATTCTCTGTATTTGGTTGGATCAAACGGAGTGGTCTGTTATGGATTATTAAAACCTAGTAAAACCGTTATTTGGGCGTGTTACCAACAATAACTACTGCCAGAGCCCTATTAAGATTGCCCGGGGCCTAGCAGCTTTTCAGAAACACCCCCCCCCCCCGCAAAAAAAAAAAAAAAAAAAAAAAAAAAAAAAAAAAAATATTAGCCAGAAATGTTTTAGGGATTATTTGAAATTTTCCTGCACTTCATAAAAATGCTCATGAAACTCAAGCTAAACTAAATTTTCTTTTGATGTTATAATACTTTAAATATCTCTACATCTTAAATATTTCTTTAGAAAAATCTCATAAAAATATTTTGTCGACTACATTCCTAATTTAATCTGTCTTCAGAGAACAAGAAAGTACCGGCAAGGTGTCTGTAGAGGTGTCTGTTTCTAAGATATCGAAGATTGAAAAAAAAAAATTTCTAGTTATTTTTTTTCTAAATAATTTTACTCTTTTTGATATCCTTATCTCCATTGGTCTCAAGGCCACGTCCTAGTTGGCCTGTGAGGTAATCAGGCCCTGATACTGCAGCTGAACCAGTAACAGAAAGAAAATCGACGAGAATACATCGAAACACAAGACAAAGTGCTGTTCCAAGTCTAGGAACTTATAATATTAAATATTAATTTGGAGCCTGGTGCGATATAATTAAAGTAAAAATAAAATACAACGTTAAAACACCAGTATAATTAAATCTACAACTGTAGATTCAATTATACTGGTGTTTTAAGGTTGTATTTTATTTTTTACTTTAACTTATAATATTGTTCCGAAATATACGCACCTTTTATGAAAAATCCTTTAAAATTAAGTTTAATACCTAACATTAAAAAAAAGAGATTTTTTAAAGACAATAATGTAATTTTTAGGAATAATTTTTATTATGAAAATCGTATTTTCAAACTTTTCTTTCAAAACAAAACGAAAAAAAAATATGTATACTGAAGTCAAAATAATCAACACATAATTGAAAATAATTGTACGCAGTCTTATAACATATTTAATACAAATTTAACTATATCACTTTACTAAATATGATGTATCTTGCAAAAAAAAAAGCACTCTTGAGTTAAGCGGATTTTTCTTTAGACACACAACAGACAACGCAACGTGTAACAAAGTCTGCATATTTTTATCTAATTATTGTATTTATTTGTAGCTTGCGTTATTTATTAGAAACTTTTTTTTTTTAGCTGAAAAATAAAAATCTGATATTTTCGAGAATTTTGTATATTAGCTAACCTTAAGAAATGCAATAAAGAATAATGCAAACAAAATTAATTTTTTTTTAAACTTATTTTTTATTATAAAATTTTTTAAACTGTTTACTAAACCTGTTATTAAAGCAACTTGAAATAATCTTTAAAAGTAGATAAAAATATTACATATATATATTTTTAATGTAGACATGTATTAACATAATTAAATTATATATCCAAGACACATAATTGTTTTTTGTCTCAAATCCTTTAAAACTTTATATTAAGCTTATTGTTAATGCTTCTTGAGATGATATCTAAAATTAGATTAAAATATTGCATTTAATTTATTAATGTTAAACTATACTAATTTAATTAAACATATCTTCCTAATTATTTTTGCCCTAAATATTTTAAGAATTTAGATTAAGCATGTCGTTAAAGTATATTGAAATAATCTGTATAAGTAGATTAAAATGTTACACATAATGCATCAATGTAAATATGTATAAACTTAATTAAAGATATATCTTAACAGTTATTTTTGTAATCTTAAAGCTTTTAAAACTTTAGACTAAATCTGTTGTTAAAGCATCTTGAAAAAATGTCTAAAAGTAGATGAAAATATTACATATCATTTATTAAGGCAAAAATGTACTAACGAAAGTATACAAAAGTTCAAAATAGTACGTCGATATTCGGAATTTAGGTTTTAAGCATGTTTAAAGTAAACATTAGTGATCTACTTCATATCTGTTTAAAAATAAATTGCACGTGAACAAAATCCCCCAGTTGTAAAAATAATCATCCTGTAAACCCTCGAAAAATTCGTAATTTAATTTAAGCGTGAATAACCGTTATTTTTAATCAACGAGGTATACATGATAGATATAAAATAAATTCTACTGGATTTTCTCAGTACGTATTTTGTGTTTTGTAAAGTACAGTAGATGTCGCTTCTTGCTATCACCTCGAGATCACGAGTTTTGCTAATAATATTCGATTAAAAACAATAAACAAATTAGGAAAATACTTAATAATAACCTACTTGTTTTGGCGTAGTGCTAGCTCACTTGCCGCAATTTTGCCGTTGAATTTTACTGTCGCCAGATTTTGTTAGTTTAGTTAGAGTTTTGTCAATGAATTAATATGTTATATATTAATTGGCGCTTCAGTATTAAAACGTTAGATTAGAAGATATTATTATTGACTTCTTATAGCTGTTTATATGAGTTTAAACCCATCCATTTGCTTTATGATAATAATACTTTAGATCAGTCTTGTTAAAATAACGAAGACTCCATGATTTATAATGTTCCTGCCTCACAATAATGGTTTGTAATATTAAATTAAACTTTGGAAGCTGTATTATTTTATCTAAAGCTTATATATTAATGAAAACCATTGTGGATAATTAATGTGAATATTTTGTTCAGTAGATATTTATTTTAAGCTCTCTCTACCATTTTCATTGTTGAAATTGATTTATTATTATTGGAGCTCTGCATCGTGTTTTTTAACCCTAGTATTTACAAAGAAAATGAGCATGATGGAATGACGAATTATTTAATAAACGAAGGAAATAAAATAGTTCGGTAATTTTTCATTGTTTACAATTCACCTTTAAATGGCTAGTAATGAATTGTTCATACTCATGTTGTTTTTGAAAATTGCCCTAGCGATATTTTACACCTTGTTTGAAAAATTTTAAATTTTTATGAATTTTAAATTTGTTTTATAATTTGCACTCCTCGTCTTCCTGACAATCATAACTTATTACTTTTGTATTTCTTTCAAATGTCTTGACATGTTTTGACAATGTCTTGACAACAATGTCTTGACATGTCTTGACAATGTTTTAGTTTTTGTGATTTTTGCAGCTACAGGAATGTCTTTGATCGCCATATAGGTTCCAGCATATGCAAAGTAAACATAAAACAAAATACAAACAAAGTTGTCGACTGATATATTCTATCTTTTTTTAAAGTCGTGCACTGAATGCGCTCTATAACAGAATATAGCACACTTTTCGAAGACTGGATTGCTGAAAAAGTGATAATATTAAACGGAAAATTATCACAAAGCGATTGAATTTAGTATAGATTTGAATGTAAGCGGTCTACACGGCTGATTTTGATACCATTAAGCCATTGGTAACACTAACTGTAATCACATTAAGCCGCATCTACTGTACAGCATAATAAAGAGAATTTTTCTGACAGATTTTTAACTCGATTTATAACCAATTATAATATTAATTGGATATAATTAAAATAAAGTAATTGTATTGATCCTGTTTATTTCAAGGAATGTTTAAAATCACTGTGATGTTAAGATGTAATTTATAAAATAAAATATTTTTGTTGAAAGTACTGTGACAAAATGTAAACATAATAAAATTAAAACAAAGTATAAAAGAAACGGATGAAAGTAAAAAGAGACCGAATAAAAATATGATAAAGAATGATAATAGATAAATGAAATAATAAATATATATATATATATAAGTAATTAAAATCAAGTAGTAATAAGTTGAACAAATTATAAAGATGTTAAAATATGACTGTTATTTTGTCATCTTAAAATAACCGCTGAAAATAGATTAAAGCATTACATAACTGATTAGTGTAAATTAGTGATGGGCGACATCGATCTTTTTAATCGATTTAATCGATACTATGGCCAGAACGATTTAATAGATGTTATCAAATTTACATCGATGTCGATCTTTTTTATCGATTTAATCGATACTATAGCCAGATCGATTTTATCAATTTTTTTATCGATGTCTCTACGAATGTTATCGTTCGTTTATTTTCTTTCAAATCGTCACTGCATATCGATCTTATCACCATCAGAGAATAGCTCCTAACGGAAATCTAATAGATTATAGACCGATCTCTCTAGTAGTAAATTACATGTATTTATTCTTTCACTTTCATTATTTTAGAGGCAGAGATGAGCAGCTGTTGCTCTCAGATTTCGTATAAGTAAGGGATTCGCGTCACATGTCGGGTGGAGGGGGGAAGGAGGAGGAGGGGCGCGAACAAAATTAGGAAATATAATAAGCCGATTTGTTTGAAAGTTTACGATATTTTATAACGCATAACATAAATTTTAAGAATTAGCTAGTGTCAAAAAGTATGGGGAGCGGGGGTGGGAGGCGTTTTGGACTTTCGGGGAGGGGGAGGGGCTCGAACACAATTAGGAAATACAATAAGGCGATATGTTTCAAACTTTACGATATTTTATAACACATAAAATAAGTTTAAAAAATGAGGCCACGTCGAAAATTATGGGGAGGGGGGAACGCGTTTTGCCCACACGGGAGGGGCACTTTTCTAAATTTTGCCGACACCCCTCATGTGATACATCGGTGGGAAGGTCTGTGATCACTTAAACATATAATGCATCTGAGGTGTCATCCCCCCCCCCCACTTTGCCTCCCCAAGGGGGGACACTTTTCTAAATTTTGCCGATAGCCCTCATGTGATGTATCGTTGTGAAGGTGTGTGACCGCTGAATCATATTATGCATCTCCGGTGTCCATTCCCCCCCTTTGCCCCTACAAGGGGGTTAATTTTCTGAATTTTGCACACAGCCGTCATGTGATATATCGTTGGAAAGGTCTGTGACTACTTAATCATTTTATGCATCTCCGGTGTCCATCCCCCCACAAGGAGGGGGGGGGGTACTTTTCTGAATTTTGCACACACCCCTCATGTGATATATTGTTGGAAAGGTCTGTGAACGTTTAATCACGCTTATTCATATTATGACCGGTACACGGTGCCGACTCGACATCTATAGCCTTAACGATTTCAGTGCCCAAAGTTCGTGCAGAACAGATTGCACCACCTGTGGTGGACCGTGGAACTAATAGATATTGCAGCGGGTGTGCAGCACGACTGCTATACGGTGTCGGAGGCAGCGGGGACCCGAGTTGGAGGCTCGTTCAGTTAGAGTTTTATACTATTCGGTGTGCAAATTAAGGAATTATCCGGTGCCGTAGGCAGCGGGCACCCGGGTCGGAGGTTCGTTCGGTTAAAGGTTTACACCATTCGATGTGAAAATTACGGAATTATCTAGTGTGTGCGTAGCACAACAGGTATACGGTGCCGAAGGCAGCGGGGACCCGAAACGGAGTTTTGTTCGGTTCGAGGTTTTACAAGATTTGAATCTCCAATGTAAATTAAGGGCCCACTAGCAGGCGACACCCGCTAGTTAGTTTATTAAGTTTTAGTTTTCAAGTTCGCCCCTGCCTCCAAAAATCATAACATTCTTAGTTATGCACAGATTTGAACAGGACCTTTTTTGACATTCTTCCCAAGTCATTTGGTTAATAAATAAACATTGGTATTATATCTGCAATTGTTTGTCACCACTATTTATGAACAATAATCGAAATTTTCGGTTTTTTCCCAGTTAAAACACACTATTATTGGTTTAGAGCCGCTTTACTCAGGATGCTCGTTAGTTATGTTGTATTTGTCAATATTGTCTCCGAGTAGTGAATTCAGTGGGTGGCCCGGGCGAAACATCCCCCCGCAAGAAGGTTTGAGATTTTATACTTTCAATGGTTAAAAAGTGCAATTCCCACCCACCCCCCCGTAACTCTATAATGTCCCCCTCCCGGAGAAAAGTGTCTGAATTTAACACATATCTCCTTTCACCCCGTTTCCCTCACCTCCCCTTCGCTGTCGCCCGAAATCATAACTTGCGTTTTTTTTTTTTTTTGGTTTTTTTTTTTTAAATAGAAAATAGAACGCTTTTCAAAATTAGTAGTTTGGGAGTTTTTAATAAAAAATATGGAAACGATAGAGTTATATCAGTAGAATGCAAAAACTGTAACAGAACTTTTAACGAAGATACTTTCACTTTCGGAACCGGTTTCGAAATTAAAAGTATCTTCCTAAAAAAATCCGCAAAGAAAATCGAAAAAGTAATCAACGGCGGAAATAGAGATTGATATCTACTATCCAATGCAAAAAAATCGTTTAAAAATATTCAAATGCAAACGAGATATTAGAAAAATAATGCCCCATAGGATTAATATTAGCGAGCGAGTGTTTTCAAGTGCGTGAAGAGGACCTTAAGAGCTCCTAGGCCTAATACGAGGGGAAATTTAATTATAAAAATGTTTTGCTCTAACATTACAACTAGTACTATTAGAAAAAAATTTATTTGAAAAAAAAAATCCACGTTTTAAGACATAAACAGCATTACCTCAAATATTTTTTTAGAATATATATGTAATATATATAAATGTTTTTTGCATAATGTTTTTCGTATATGTTTTCATGTAATGTTATTTTCTAATCCATTTGAAATTATTGATTTTGTAAAGACTTTATTTTTTTGTGTTTTATGATGTTCTTATATACAATACAAGATTAATATTTAATTGGAATATCCACAAGTTTAGTCTTTTTCCTGTATAGTGTATTGTATATAAGAAATAAACAAAATTTTCAAATGTACAAAATTCTCGGGGTCATTTTGTTTAAATTATTTGATACATTAATTTAAAAAATAAGTTTTAAAGTATTATCATACGAGTCTCTTGAAACACATTAAAACCCAGCAGATGATTATTTAGTGTCAGAAAGCTCCGATATTTCATAAAATTCAAACTATCATAACTCAGCGGGTTTGGTTCTGAACTCTAAACGACTGGAATTTTTACTGTTTTATTTGACCGAGCACAGAGAAATTATTAAAATATAACTTCTGCAAACATTTTGATAAACTTGAGCGACACAACTTAGCTAACGATAATCCTGAGTAATGTGGCTCTAACCCAAAAAAAAAGTATTTTAACTGGAAAAAAAGCCGAAAATTTTGATTATTGTTCATAAATAGTGGTGATAAACAGTTGCAGATATAATACCAATGTTTATTTATTAACAAAATGACTTGGAAAGAATGTCACAAAAGGTCCCGTTCAAATCTGTGCATAACTAAGAAAGTTATGATTGGGGGGGGGGGGGCAGGGGGAGCAGAAAGGGGACAAACTTGAAAAATACAACTTAATGAACTAACTAACTGGCTTTGCCGGCTAGCGGGCCATTAATTTACTTAGGGGCCTCGAATCTTGTTAAACCTCGAATATGATAAACCTCGAACTGAACGAAACTCCGGATCAAGTAGCCGCTGCCTTCGGCACCGGATAATCCGATAATTTGCACATCGAATAGTGTAAACCTCTAACCGAACGAACCTCCGACCCGGGTCCCCGCTGCCTTCGGCACCGGATAATCCCTTAATTTGTAAATGGAATAGTATAAATCTCTAACTGAACGAACCTCCAGCTCGGGTCCCCGATGACTCCGACACCGTATAGCAGTCGTCTGCAATATGCATTAGTTCCACGTTTCACCCCCAGGTGGCGCAATCTGTTCTACACGAACTTCGGGAACTGAGATCGTTAAGGCTATAGAGGTCGAGTCGGCACCGTATACCCGTCATAATATGAATAAGCGTTAAACGTTCAAGAACTTTCCAACGATATATCACATGAGGGCTGCGTGCAAAATTTCCAAAAGTACCCCTCTTGTGGGTGGATGGACACCGGAAATGCATAATATGATTAAGCGGTCACAGACCTTTCCAACGATATAGCACATGAGGGGTGTGTGAAAAATGTAGATAAGTACCCCCCTTGGGGGCAAAGTGGGGTGGATGGACACGGGAGATGCATAATATGATTAAGCGGTTACAGACCTTTCCAACGATATATCACATGAGGTGTGTGTGCAAAATTTGGAAAAATACACCCCTTGGGGTGGTAAAGTGGGGGATGGATACCGGAGATGCATAAAGCGGTCACAGAGCTTTCGAACGATGTATCATAGGAGGGTTATCGGCAAAATTTAGAAAAGTGTACCCTTCGGGGGGCAAAGGGGGGGGGGACAGACACCTCAGATGCCTAATATGATTAAGCGGTCACAGACCTTTTCAACGGTATAGCACATGAGGGTTGTGTGCAAAATTTAGAAAAGTACCCCCCTTGGGTGGGCAAAGTGGGGGATGGACACGGGAGATGCATAATATGATCAAGCGGTCACAGACCTTTCCGACGATATATCACAGGAGGGGTATCGGCAAAATTTAAAAAAGTGCCCCCCGTGTGGGAAAAACGTTCCCCTTGTTCTTAAATAGTGGTGACAAACAGTTGGAGATATAATACAAATGTTTAGTTATTAACCGAATGACTTGAGAAGAATGTCAGAAAAGGTCCCGTTCAAATCTGACCATAATTTAAAAAGTTATGATTCCGGGGGGAGGGAGACTGCCCCCTCCCTTAATTTTTATCTCACATTTAGGATCTTTTATTTTTGGTGGCTTGGGCATCAGCCCTACTTCTTTCTAAATTTTTATTAAATTCGGACAAGAAATTCTAGCTAAAATATAGTTAGCCCTCTTCAGTGTTGAATTCAGACACTTTTTTCGGGGGGGGGGGGCATTGTAGAGTTCCGGGGCGAAATTGCACTTTTTAACCATTAAAAGCTTAAAATCTCAAATCTTTCGGAGTCATTTCAATGATCCGGGGGCGAATGCCCCCCCAAGCCACCCCCTAAATTTAACACTGCCCTCTACCCCTTCCACCCCTTCTTTCCCTACGCATTCCCTAATTCCCTTCCCTAATTCACTCTTAGAACCCCCTACCAACTGAAAAGATAACAATTTTACCTGGACAGAAACAAGAGAACTTCCTTGAAACAAAATTTGACAGTAGCTAATATATTACATACTGCTATGTTAAGAAATGAGCGCCAAAAATATCGATTATTATCTGCTAATTTCCATTATCACGATGTATGATCAAATTTCCTGCCATTTGATCGATAAATTTGAGAGTTACTCTTTTTAAGCTATCTGTGTAAGTATCGATTCTAAAACATCGATACTAGAATTTGTTAATCGATTATTTTTTTAATCGATGTTGTTTTATACAGTATCGATGTTGATCGATTATCAAACTTTTCAGAATCGCCCATCACTAGTGTAAATGATGCAGTATTAAATTAATTAAATAAAAATTCAGTGCACATGGATATTTGAAGTTCAGTCTCTAAGCTGAAATAAATAATAATAATAATAATAAAACCCTTCACTATTACGAGCGATGGAATAATTATCCATTTAAAATAATTTACATGTACATTAATCCCCTCCCCAAGATATAAAATAAATCACGCTATAAAACTTCCAGAATGCCATGGTTAAAATAAGCGAGGATAACCGTTATTTATAACAACAAGGTGCATAGCGTAGAGATAAAAAATTACTATTGGATTTTCTCAGATAGTAGTTGGTATTTTTTCAAGTATAATAATTGCAATTGATGTGACAAATTTTACATTAATCCAGAATATTATACACACGAGACGATTATTTTGGTATGATTAAGATAAAATTAATGGATATATCCTGTTTATTCGATATGATAAATATAAAATCGCTTATCTAGAGTAATTTATATAACGAAATTATTTATATTATAGTTTCTTAGCTCAACAAATCTAAAACTGAAAATTATATTGAAATTTACAATCTTCGTTTCAAGAATTACTTAAAGTGAAAAGAAATTCTTTTAAAAGAATGCAGCATATTAGTTCATAAATAAATTCCACCAAAAACAAAATAAAAAAAACTGTACAGTAAGGAAATCGAAGCATATTAAAATAGAAATCCATCAGTTAAAAATCTCAGCAATTTTGTATAAATTTTGAAAAAGAAACGAATTAACTTATAGTATCTGAAATCTTTTAATATTTAGTACTAACGTAATTAAATATAATTTGAAAAAAGTTAAGTTTTAAAAATGCTGTCTTTGTACATGAATAAAATAAACATGGTTGTGGTGTATCCAAATAGTTACTTTTCTTTTATCAAACATTATCCCTGTATTAGAATTAAAATAACAAACATCATAGAACAATGTATAGTTTGTCATGAGAAACAGTTTCTCGCCATCTGTTTGTCAGCTGAACCACATCTTTAGAATAGCATTCTTTTGGTTTCGATGAAAATAGATTCTAGGCATCCCTTTTCCACATCATCATTAGAAAAGCTCGTTCCATAAAAGAAAGATAACATATACCAAAACATGTGACAGTTCCATGGCTCCTGATCTGGCCAATACGTTGGAAATAATAAAAGCACGATTCTTTCAATCTCCTCTATATTTGCTTTAGTCATGCAAGTCGTTTGAGGTTTAGCGATGTCTTGTTCGATGAGAGCTGGTACTCTATTGAGCCAAACATGGTATTTCCCCTTGAAATAAGTATAAATTCTGTCAAGACGTTCGGAGTAGAGTTATGAGTGACATCAAACTTGTGGAATGATATTAAAGGGGATAACTTGCCTAAAATCCCACTAAATACTGATTATAAACTTCTGTCAAATCGTCCTTGTTTTGAAATTGTTTCGACAGATTGGTCCACATTCAACCATTGTTTTCAATTATCTGAGGTCCATAGGTATACTCCTTTCACGCTCATGGCACAATTTATAGAGAAAAATATTGTTTTCTTTTTTTTATTGAGTTATGCGGATTTCTATTCGACAATTTCGCTTTTGCGGTGTAAGACCCATTTTGACTCCGCGTAAGTTTGTTTAGGCTTAAGTACAGCTCGACATATGGTGTTCTAGAGATGTCCTCAGTCCTCCAAAAGTGTGCAGGCTTAATATGGTTGGATTTCCCTGTACTTTCCTTTCAATTTTTCAAGATTCACAACTGATGAGCTGCTACTTCTGAATTTTATTTGTTTGAAGGGTGATTTCTTTTCATAAAGTTTGAACTAGTTTTGACTTTCCGGACATTAATCTTGTCTTGTTCTTCACTTCACAAATTTTCCGAGCTGCGTTAGTGGCTTGAAGTCCTAGTATGAAAGAATGCCACAAAAAAAATCACAGTATTGGTATCCCCACTATTTGACATGAAAAATGAAAGAAAGTCTGTACGATTAAAGAATTTAGAGGAACGTATATTCTCTTATATAACATTTTATGTCCAAGACATAATGCTTAAGAAGATCCATCTACAGGCTTTGTTGTACAACTATTTAAAAAAATTATTTTTTACAACCCTATATACAACCTGCAGATTTTTCTAAACACCACATATTAAGGGAAAATTAAAGTTAGGCAAAAACGTGCATAAAACTACTGAAATCACACTTGCAGGAATTACTAATCATAGCCGGCCATGTATACCGTTTTTTGAATAGTAGAAGTTATTATCCCTGTATATGATTTTATTTATATTCTACAAACATCTTTCAATATACATAAATTTAAATGAAATTTAAAATGCATGTCAATTTAAAACAGTTTTAGGTCATTCACGCTCATGCTCAATAATGTTTGCAAATACTTTTGTGTAGCCCTGTGTATGATCTATAGAAATTAAGCACAACACGTAGTATAGAAAAAAAAAGTTAAAAATACATTTACTTAAATAAATTAAAAACTCATCTCATAACTGAAAGCGCACTTCCAGTAATTATCCTTAATAGACAGTACTATAGAGTACTGTATCCGAAATTTTTGTGTGTCTCTGTAAATGAATAATAAATGCTATACACATCATATTTTACAGCAGATATATTGTAGTAAACCTCAGTAATGTATATCAATTTCATCATGTTTGAAATAATGCAACATAATTTAAAATCTTCTGCAAACAGTTTTTTTCCTGTAGACCATTATATAACCGAATTCTTTTGTGTGACACAATAAATGACTAATAATTGCCTTGATCTCCATATTCTACTGAAATCATATTTTAGTGCACCTCAGAAATTCATATCAATTTCATTCATGTTTACGACAGTGTAACATCATAAAAATATACCTCAAACGATTTTTCCCTTTAGACCATAATATAACGCAATTATTTTGAGTGCCCCTGTAAATTAACTGTAAGTGCTACACATAACATATTCTAAAGTAAGATTCTTGTAGTGAACCTCAATAATGCATATAAATTCCATTATGTTTCAAATAGTGTAACACATTAAAACACGCAAATGTTATTTCCACATAGCGCATAATGTAACGAAATACTTTGGATTGCCCCCGTAAATGTACTATAAGGGCCACACACTTCATTTTCAATACTAAACAATTCATAGCAAATCTCGATAACATATAAATATTACATGGAAATTCGAGTGTATTTACGTGAATTAGAGCTCGGACAGACAGACGGCCATTCAAAAAGAATTCATAAACACTTTTCAACAATGTTCGAAAATAATAATTTTTCAGTACTGACTATATTTTACATAAAAAACTGCAACAATGCGTTTGTGATTTTTTAAAATACATAAATATATATTTTGTTGGATATATTCAAAAACTTTTAACGCTAGAGTTTAATATACTGAAACGTTTCGTTTCTTTAACAAATGAGAGCGCTGCAGTTTGGATTTTGTATATAATTTATGAAAATATTGCAAAGGAATTTTAGTACCAAATTTCAATTATTCGGGTATACTAGTTTAAACCTAATTTCCATAAACTTCTTATCATTTCTACGGTCATTCAGGATTTTGCCATTTATCGATAAAAATATGACAATAACAAAAGAAAAATAAGCAAAACATTCTGATAAATAAAGTGACAATTTTTGTCTGTCAAGCTTCTATGAAATTACTATTTAAAAAAGGATAAAGTCTTTTTGAGAGGTTTATATTCATATAACATAGTAAAAAAGCTAAATTCAGCTAAAATAATGAAAAAGCAGTTTTAAAGAATGTTTTTTTACTCTTAATATAAATTCCTTAATATAGATTCCTTAGGAAATTGTTCAATATGCATAAATTAAAGATAATACATAACTTCCTTGGTAGCTGAAACAATTTTTTTTAACTAGCATATGTTGACACACACGTACTGTTTTACAAAATATAGCTATTCAATATTTAAATATTTTCATTAAGTGTAACAATAACAGTGATTAAAATCTCGTTAAATCTTAATTAGAAGGAAAGAATGGATTACACTCAGCGACAGTCATGAAAAAAAAAATATCCTGTTTCAATTTACACCTTAGATAATTACAGTAATTTTTGTAAGCAATCAACCTAAACTCATGTCGTTAAATAAACTTAGAAATTATACTTTAGACGTGATGTCATATGGGAATGAGGAAAGATATTTTTACGAGAAATATCTCGCAAGCAGAATTTTAAAAATTCTATGAAACCTGTGACTTTTAATGTTGAAATATTTGATCTTCTATAAAAGTTACTCTCATAATTTTTAGCAAATTGTGTTACAATAATTTTTATGAATATTTTCTTGAAAATTTAATTTAATTTATTTTATATTAAGTTACAAGATTGTGCTGCAAGAATTTTTTAGAGCATTTCCTTGAAAATGCAATTTAATTAAATATTAGTATATTGAGTAATATTTGGAAAAATTCTTTATTCTTTTCATGTACACATCCCACGCATATATGAAATATATCTATAAATTAAATGAATATACAGTTCAATAATTTGTATATAAATCCTATATTTTATTATTAATGCTAACTAGGGTTATATTAAGGCAAACATAGATATTGATAAATTTAAATTACATTATATTTGTAAATAGTAATATACTTATGTATTTTTTAAACCATTATGTTCATCTAAATTTTATCCTTTTCAGATTTGTTCAAACATTAATTTTATTAAATTTTACAAAAAGCACTTGTACATTGATATTTTTATGGTTACAAATCTTTATTAGTACCATAATCATGTGTTTAATATTTTATACTGTTCGGCTCCAAAACTTCGGAGACTGTTCTGATATTTTCAACCCGATTGGAGGATAGGAAACTATTTTAGAGTGATGTTAATTAACATATAAAGCGAGAAGTGGTGAGGGACAAATATTTCCGCAATACAAGGTTTCTCCAGAAAATGTGTACAAGTAAACTGTAAGCGTTCTCTCTCGTTTAAAGCTGAATTTGCATTCGAAGAACAACGTGCAAATATGAAATTCTGTCAGCGTTTGGAGAAATCACCGACAAAAATATTCAACACGTTTCAGAAGGTGTACACGGAGAGACTAGCAAGTGCATCGAAAGTGTGTTCAAAGGACGATGTATCAGAAACAAATCAAAAGTAGAGAAAACCGTTACACGACTTTAATGAAGACAATCTTGTCCAAAAACTTTCAGGAATATTTGCAGCAAATGTAGTCGTGCATTCAGAAAAGCATAGATTAAAAAGGGGAGTACTCTAAGCGTGGTTTTGTCTAACACATGGTATCAAAAAATGATATCCATTAAGAAATCCATTCTCTGAATTTTTTATGCTGGTAGTATGATTATCAGTATATAAAAATGAATTCACATTTTATAATTTGAAAATGTAGTATGTTATATTGATCCAGATTTTCACGTACCTACCACATCTGTTAGGTACTACTGTGGCATACGTATTTTAATGTTTGAAGTCATTCACTAGAAGGTATTGCAAGCTTACCCAAAATTTCTGACCAATCGTGTAACCATACATCAAAATTGAAGCCTGAATATGAACAATTTGCTCTATATACAGTGTATAAATGTAAACAAATATCAGGTGATCAACTGAGGATCATGGGTGCAGAGTTTGTGCTAAACCCGTCTATGTATTTCAAGCGGTTGTTCAGCGTAATGAGCAAGCCGTTGTTTATTACACAGTCTACGGTACTAGTATGTAAGGAATCTTCTTATTTCATTTAACATGTTTCTATACTTCACCACCAGAGATTGAAGGAGAGTTTAGATTAGAGACACTTGATCTATAATAAAATAAAAAAGTTGCAACTAGTTGTTGTTAAAGGCTCTTTCTTATGTTTTTTTATAAGCACTGCGTTTAAATGCTAAATATATATGCATATAAATATTATATAGTAAGGATATGATAAATTATTTTTTTAGAACAAAAAAGTTAATTCCAAACAATAAAGAGAATAAATGGCGGTGATAAAGCTTCCCTACAGGTTTTTGCTAATATTCATAACAAATGTAGCCATGATTTCACGTTCACGATCATGCTATTTAAAGAAACTATTGCAGAATCAAATGCATAACTGTTTATACGTTATGTAAAATAGGCTTTAATAGAATGCGCGTTATTGTGAAAAAAAATGTTTGAACAAAACGGTGATTCTGCAAAACTGATTTTTCGGAATTTCGTTCTTTAATGGGTTTACGAAAAGGTCCACTCAATCTTAATTGAATGTGTTGATGCACAAGATATGAATGACATAGAGACATAAGTGGGGGAAGGCTAGATGTCAGAGTTTTTTTTTTCAAAGCAATAGCACTTAGACAAATAACTATACACTATTATATGTCACCAAATCAATTGAAGAATAAACAGAACAACAAATGAAACAAGACTGACATATAGAGACTTTATAGAAAACAGAAAGTCAACTGTAAACAGGGAACACAATCAATTAGGCTGATGTTCTGAGGTCCTCATTAGTTCCCTGGCCTCCCAATATCTGCCAGATATACTGTTACTTGATAGTGCGGGGCACAGTGGTAAATGCTGTGCATTCAAGATTACATCCTCTCCACAAATAGGGCAATTTGGACTTTCAAGAATACCAAATCTGAAAAGGTAATTAGGTAGACAATCGTGTCCCGTGGCAAGTCTAAATAAGGCAACACTTGTTCTTCTTGGTGCTGTAGGGACATGAGATATTACATTTTTCCATTCTTTATTTTCGATTTCAATTAGTTTTCTCCTTCCATATTGAGAGTCCATTTTTATGTTTCTAATTCTTGATATTGAATTGAAAGGTATTTCATTGCTTGGTGTTTGTATTATTTTAGTTCCTTTTTTGGCTAGTTGGTCAGCCGCTTCATTCCCGTATATTCCACAATGGGCCGGGATGCATTGTAGTTCCACTTCCTTTCCACTCTCTTTTAGTTGTTTAAAATTTTTCCTGCAGTCCTCAATTCTTCTTGAGTCGGGGATCTTAAAGGAAGTTATTGCTTGAATAGCAGAGATTGAATCCGATAAAATAACTTCTTTTTTGAAATCTTTTTCTCGTATAATTAGCTTTGGAGATGTCAGAGTATATGAGTAGCACTAGCGTTCCGTGCATTTCACATGCTGTAAATGTATCTCGTTCCGATGTCCCCAGAATCTTTGAATAGCTGTAATGTTACTATTTTTGTCAGTTTTGTAGAAGATCGTACATACTGACATTAATTGTGAGAACCTTCTCATTAGATGTCCTTTCTCGCTAACATCTCTAGAGCTCTAAAACATTTTCTTGATGGATCAGGACCATTTTCATTAGAAATGAAAATTACTACGTGTGATTTTCAATATTACGCTTAAGAAAATCTAAATGAGTATCTACTACTCCCACTACACACTTCGTACGTTAAGGTATAGCCTGGTACTACTGTACATTCATTTTACGACCATCGATTTTTAGAGTGCTCAGTTCCGCATGCACTGCAATATGTATCCTTGCAATGTGTCGCATGTCCTGTGACACCTGGTTATATACCGTATCCTTATTTCGACAATTCCTTTTCTTCAGATCTCCAGGAACGTTCTTGTGTTATAATAATAAGGTTTATTGAAGATTGTGTTCATCCAGACATAGTATGAAACACAAATTCACAAGTCTATATCCGATGTCAGAATCATCAGTCGTCATTTTCCTAGATCCATTTTGCAAGATCTCCAGATTTGAACCCATTTCGTGTTCTGTGACTATTTCAAAGACTAGATCTCCCGTGGTCCTATAAAATCTCTCACCAATATTAAAGAAAGCATCGAACGCTATTTGTAAAGAGTCGCCATAAACTGTCACTGACATAAAGTACTGAATTTGGTATGGTAAGGTTCTATCTGTTATAAAACAATAATAAACATCAAATTAAACATGTTTTGTCCTTAGTAGGTGGATATATTTTGTAGTTTATGTTATATAGTAAAAATATATTTTGTCTCTTATTTGTGGTTTTTGTAATTTTTTGCAATAGATATTTTTTATTACCCCCTTATGGCACTCTCCAAATTTCATGACTTATTCATGAATAGTTTTTAGTATATCCCTTTTGGAAACATGTAGTTTAATTAGAAACACCTTACACACACATACACATACACACACACACATATATATACATATATACACAGTCGAACACGGGTAATACGAGAAGCAAGATAATTATAAAAGTCCTCGTATTTAACATTACTTGAAATACAGAGAAGATAATAAAAATCATAAAACACAAATACATCCTTAAACGTACTACTACTATTAATTGATTTAAATATCTCAATGCTAAAATTAACTTAATATCGTAAATATATTTATTTTAAATGCTGAAATGTGTAAATTAACAACATAATATACAGTAAAATAACTTTTATTAGATTGTTAACATGTTTTGGCTCACTCCGAGCCATTTTCAAAAACAAATAAGAATATTTTCTAATTGCATGGTCTTTGAAGTTATTATTTTAAATGCTATCATTTAATTTTCCTGCACTTTTTCGAAATTACGCACGTTACCGTTTTTTTTTTGTAACCATGCAGTAACTCGAGCCACAATTTCATATTTATTATACTTTTTTCAATATCATAAAGTTAAAAAAATATTCAGTCTTACTTTTTTAGTGTATTTTTTCTTTAGATAGACGTTTTCATTATCCCTTTAAGACCTGAAGAGTTTTGGTAGAAATTAAAAGCATATGAAATTTCTATTTGATTGAAAAGAAATATTTTAAAAAAATTACGTTATCAGGTTATGTCAAGGAGGATCTACACAATTGTGTGGTGCAGGCTAAGCTTTAAATCACAGAGAAAGAGGAAATTGTTTTTTCTCCTTAGGATCACCTACACAATTGTGTAGGTTAGGTCTTAAAGGGTTAAACAAAAACAGTACTGAAAACAAAGTACAGTAAATAGTAGAGTAAACAAAAACAATACTTTGACTTTAATGCCTCTAAAAAAATAGTTATTAGAAAGTACATAAACGACATAGAGTAATGCAACTGATCACTTCTCTTTTTTCCCAGAAAACCTCGGCTAATATTGCAACAGTCGCTGCTGCAGTTTTTCAGCTATTGATTTCACATATTCATTTCCTTTTAACAGTGCAATAAGTCACATGGAAAAGCTGGTTAATTTAGTCAGAGTATGGATTAAAAGAAATAAACAAATAAAAGTTATCTTCTATGATCTGTTCTTTTCGATGGCTCAGTTGTTAATCGTGCAAAGGGGCGGTGTTGGAAACCTCCGTTCTCTGAAGATTGAAATTCTGTCTGGTAAAGCTCATAAATTGTTACATTTTGACAGACAGTTTTAATGTAGAAATATTATCACTGAGAGAGAACCAAATAAAGGGATTTATTACTTAATTTTACGCTGCGTTTCATCGAAAATCACTTTGAAATGAATAGATAGATATTTTGCCCGTGATCAAGGTTTTATAACTCGAAAAATGCATGAAAATCTTAATGTGGTTTGAATGATAACCATTCGTAACTTGGAAATTGCTTGTTTTATCCCTGTCTTCGTTTCAGCCCTGCTCTTGTTAAACAAATTCGACTGTATATATATATTTGTTTATTTGTTTATACTCCAATTTTTTGTTTGCATATAACAATCTCATTATTTCCAACACTTTGTAATAGATTTGGGGTGACAGAGTGGAGTGTAAACTTTTTTATGTGTTTACTCACATCTTCAACCAACAACGGAGACCTTGAAGCATGAAGCTAAGTATAAAATAAGGAAAAGTAATTCATCGTAAATGTAAGTAACTTCATGTAACTGACCTATTTACTAAAACTCTACTGAATAGTAATAGGAATATCGAACAAAATAGTGTTTTTGTTCCCTCTATAATTTTTGTCCAGTAAATAAAAATTTGCGTATTTCTATCTTTGTTTAAACTGCTACATAATTTATTTTAAAAATGTATGACTAATGAAAACGTGTAGCACGCAAAGTGGGATAACGATTTTGTTTCCTTTATAATTGTCAGTAAGTATATGAATAAGTAATAATTACCTTTTAAAGATAAACCATTAAAAATTCACTTTAATTTCTCCTTTCTTATATTCCTATTTTAACACTATTACACTTACAGTTTTTATGTAAGGTATATATTTTTTAATCCATAAACAGAATAAAATATACCTAATCATTAACATCCAGTTCCCCGCTTTTGTTACATTAAGAAATAAAAAAATAACATCATAAAGTATGATTTTAATATTTTATCTTCATAATATTAACGTTGCACTTTATTTTCCTTTTTATCAAAAAATATTTATAATTAATATTCTTCAAAAATGCATTTATAAATTAAAGTAATTACATTTTATGAAATATTTTAAGGTATTTTAATGTTTATTAAAATAATACGTGTTCATTATATTGACTTTAATGTATGTATTTATTTATGGCAATTACGTATTTAAGAATGAAGCTGAAAGCAGTAAATGTCTGATAATAATTCATACATTTCTAGTTACTTTTGTTTTAAATGAATTATACTATAAATTCAGTTCATATTTCACAAAATCATAAAAAATGAACAAGAACAGAAAATCATGTGCAAGCATCGATTATCAAACACTTTCCAACACATTCTGAAAGCTGTAGAAAACTTCACAGCTTATTAAGGCTAAAGATGATGTCTAAGTAAACAGAATGGAAAACGTATAATACATTTGAAAATCCAAATGATGCTTTATTTAGAAAACACTTAAGACAGTTGAAAATTACCCTTCAGTAATTTCCATCAATAAACGGAAATATCCTCTAGTTCTTTTGTGAAGGCCTGAATAAGTAACAATTCAATTCAATTCAACCAAGCAGGGAGGCTTGCCATCTAGCTTAAGCTCTACCAGCCTTCTAGGTAGGTTTATTAAAAAAAATTACAAATGAGGCCATTAGGCTTTTGGATAATTACATTACAATAGGTTCACATTTGGCTGAGTTTTTGTGAGTTTATAAGAGTTTATGATTTAGAGTTCTCATTGAATGGTGCTAGTTACATGATTGTTTAAGTCCTATTTACACTTTTGATTGTCATGAACAAGATAAGTTCATCAGAGTTTATGATTTAAAGTTGACAATGAATGGTGGTAGTCAGATGATATTTTGAGTTATATTTACACTGTTGATTGTTATGATTAACAGTTCACTATGGATAAGGGATATTTGATGAAGAAGTAATATTCTTTTTACACTGTTGTTTACACTGTTTTCAAGAGTTTACGGTGGATGTGGGGGATTTGGTGGAAACTTAGAGTTCTGGTTATGCTTTTGGAAAATGGTTAGATTTTTTTAGTGTTTGGGAGATCATTGATTAGTCTTCCTCGTCATTGGAGAAGTCCACTGGTGGGAGTTAAAACAGATGTTGATTGCGTTCCATGAGGGAGATGCAGTCTAATAGTTAAAATTAAAAACACGTGCGACAGAAAATGCACTTCCAGCAATTACTGTTCATAGACAGTACTATAACCGAAATATTTTGTATGTCCCTGTAAATTAACAATGGATGCTATGCACACGATATTCTATAGGTAGCATTTGTAGTAAACCTCAGTCATGTAAATCATTTTCAATATGTTTGAGAGAGTGTAAAATCTTAAAAACATACCGCAGACGATTTCCCCTCATAGACAGTAATGTAACGGAATTCTTTTGAGTGTCCCTGTAAAAGAACTATAAATGATATACACTTAACTTTCAATACCGAACATGCCATAGTAAATCCTAATAACATATATCAACTGCATGGCAATCAGAATATATTTACGCGAGTTAGAGAAATGACAGATGGCAGACAGACAAACCAAGTACTCAAACACTTTTCAACACTGTTGGAAATTATTAAAAACTGTGGAGTGCGATTTGCACCATAAGATTTGTCAAGTGGTCTAATTTTTTTGTCACAAAAGAAAAAATAGGTGAAATTTTCCTAATCTATTTTATGCCAGAAAATATTTGACCATCTGTCAACTCTTATTGTTCAAACAGCACTTCGATATGACAATTTATAAATTTTTTATTAGGTTTTTTAAACGTGGAAGGAACTTTCAAGTATTTTTATCTTTTTTCTCGAAAAAAAAAATCCAAATATTTGATAAGTCTTATGGTGAAAACTGCTTTCCGATACGATAATTTGTTACCTTTTTATAAATTTATCAAATCTGAATTTTCTTGTGGGTCTTTAAGAACTATTATTATTATTATGTTTATTCTTTGTCCCAAAAACACCAACACTTTCACTGACTTTATTGTGAAATCCGTGCTACGATACGAAAAATTTTAAAGCTTTTATGATTTTCTTTTTCATCTTTTGAAATATTTTCTTTCTTTTACAACTATTTTGAAAAATATTGTGAGCAATTCGCACTACGAATCAACATTTTGTTAGGTTTTTTGAAAATATAATGAATTATAACACCTTGTAAAAATATATTTCTTTTTAATGCTAAAAGATGTAAGTTAGCAATATAATATACAGTAAAATAACTTTTATTAGATTGTTGACATGTTTCGGCTTACCCCGAGTCATTTTCAAAACAAATGAGAATATTCTATAATTCCACGATCTTTGAAGTTATTATTTGTAATGCTACCATTTAATTTTCATGTATATTTTAAAAATTACGCACATTATCTTTTACTTATACTTGGTTGTTTATTTTCATATTTGTAATCATGGAGTAACTCCAGCCAAAATTTCGGTAAGTTAAAAGATGCTGCATCGTTACATGTTGTATATTTGCGTGTTACTATTTCTGTGAATATTCTTATTATGGATGGATAGTATAGACTGAAGAGAAAAATTATTTTACTTTCAATGAAATTTATTTGGATGGTTTCTTCTTGGTATGATCTTACCATGGCTGTGATTTTTCTAGTATACTTAATATCAGCTATATGTTCCTTTTCTCTGTAATTAAATTTCCTCAATCCCATATTTTGTGATTCCTGCTTTCATTTTTTGAAAAAGGTTTATTATGTGTGTCAAACTAATATTTTATGATAAATAGATCATTCTATTGACAGAACTGCAAGTAAAATAATAGCTGTATTAGTTTAAGTTTTATAAAACTGTGCAAAAACCAAACATAAGATAGATATGATAACGGGATCAGCTTCATGAAGTATAGAAGTTGTAACAATAGACACTGATGTTGCGGTATTTCAACATTAATAATTATAGTTTAAGAAGACGGTTTAGAAGTGAAACAAGTTAGAAGCCGCTTTTTTGAAAGGCTTTTTTTTCTTTTTTTTTCTTAACACTCACTGTCACAATCACCAACATGAATGCAATAAAATATTCAGCGTACAATTCTGTTATTCTCTTTTTTTCTAAATAAAATATTTCAGCATTTCCAAGAACCTGTCAGTAAAAGAAAATAGAATTATTTAACCTATCCCTGCTCATGGCGCAAAAACGTGCTATTTTCTTAAGTATTTTTTCTTCTGAAAAGGAAAGTTTGAATCAACAACAATATATTTATTGAAAACTAGAATGATTGTTTTAAGTAATTAAATTTTTTTTTGGTCACCAGTTAAACTTTTTTATAGATAATTACAATGTAAAATTATAGATTTTTTTTTTTTTTTAAAGCATTGCTATTATATAAATATATGTCTAGAATTTATATTGTTTAACATATTATACAATCATGTTGATACGTTTACGTTGAATGCATACGTTCAACATTGAATGAATATTGTATATTAATGAATATTACATTGAATACCAATATGAACACATATACACTGAATGAACATCGATGCTTTTATAATAATACATTTTAAAAAACGCGTAATACTATATTTAAAAAATAACAAATGTATGACTTAATACATTTTTAATAAAATGTAAAATTCAAATTTTGTCTATGGAATATTTCAAAACACTTAACACCTACAGTCACATTTTTGAAAAAAGACAAAAACTATAATTTTACAATTTTATCATCTATATAAAATTTGAATAGCTACAAAACAATAATTAATTAAAACGATCATTCTAGTTTTCAAGAAAAGTATTGTTGTTGAAAAAAAAGTGCATTTTCATAAGAAACAAAATACGTAAGGAAATGGTGCTTTTTCGCCCTATCAGCAGTGAAGGGTTCTTTGAACTACTAAAACATTTTACTTCGAAAAAGACATCCAAATAAAATAACAGAATCGTACGCTAAAGTTTTTTATTGGGTTGTTGTTGGGGATAGGGACAGTAAATGTTGAGAATGTTTCGAAAAACACTTTTTTTTTTACTTGTTTCATTTCTAAACCGCCTTCATTAGTTATAATTATTAATCAAATTAAAATATTTAACAAATAGGTGTGATACTATTAAAGTAACTAGGGCATCCAACCCGGGCTTCCCGGTATAGAGAATACAGGTGTAAACTATTTATTTATTTTTATTGAAAACTCTAATAGATTTTTTACATTTATTTTTTTTTTCATATTCCCCCCTAACACCACCAAAGAGCATTTTTATACGAAATTTGTCAATTATATATTCAAATAAAATTTTGAAATTTTTTAAAAGCGGTAATGGCCTATATTATTGGCCTCGTGCCAGAAGCTAATAGCCGAAAAAATCGCTAAAAAATTCGTTATATACAGCGGTTTTTTTTATTCTGATAGTTTCAACGGTTTTAAGCGCTTACTTCTGTCATGTCTGTTAAAAATGTGTTTTACTTATAGAATTTTATTTATTTATTAAAGAAGTTTTTATTTAGTTACGGAATATTAGCTGGAAACAAATGCTGAACTTTTTATATTGTTGAAAGGGTAAACGGATTAATATTTTGTAATCGTCTGCAAGCAATGAGATATATATATATATTTTAAACGTGCTTGAAATTTAATTTAAATTCTATAATAAATGAGTAAATTGCTATACAGTTTTCAAACAAATTGCATTTGAAAGTAGATTTTTTGTACCTATATAACGGTGTAAAAATTAAAAATATGTAATGTTTAGATATTAAAAAAATTGCAGTAACAAAAATCGCAAAACCGAGATTTCATCGTCAAGTGTTGCCAATCACAAAATGACGTCAGCGTTACGCACGGGCATGTTTGTCCTTTATAGTATAGATATAAACTTCATATTAGCACCATACAATTATAAAATGTGGAGGCCTTTCGAAATTAACTTTTTAAAATTATTATTTCGGTATTTATTTGTTATTATGTGTATATATCATTAATTTTTAATCTCTATTTTACTTACATACATTTTTTTCATTGTACTAGATTTATATACCAGCTGGGAAAACTAAGCTATGCATTCTAATTACGCATTCTATAATGCGTAATTAGATAAGTATGAGGTTAATTTATTTAGGGTTTTTTTTTTTTTTTTTAACTGCGAAAGGAAAGAATTAAAGAACTTTTCTTGCTGTATTCTCATGAATAAAGTCGCCCATTTCGACGTTTAAGTGCACATATCCCTTACTAAAAATATATTATCGTAAAATCATTTTTTTTAACTGTCGTTATGTGAATAAAATACATTCCCGTACTGAAATTTCACTTGATACATTTTTTTCATACTTTTATGATGAATATTTTAGGCTTTATAATGGTGAGTGATACATTGGATGAGTGGTTAATTAACGTTATGATGAATGATGAATAATGTAAAATTTCTTATGCCATTATAAAATATTTTATAAAACTATCTTTACCATTAAAAAAATAAACCATGACTGCTAAAGTTACAGCGGAATCTTATATTTCAAGCTGTTATCAGTAATTCTCAGAATCAGAGAAAGTTCATTTAGAGACTTTTTGGTCAAGATAGAATAATCTTTTTCTCTAGATGAACATTCCAGATAAGTATAGGGGAAATTAGGTTAAGAATGAAATGAATGCAATGAATGCTGAAAAAAATACCGTATTGTGTTATCATAGTATTACTATCAGGTTAATTAATTTAGGCTTTTTTTTTACGTTGTTAGAGGAACTAATGAAATCTGTTTCCTGCTATATCTTGGTAAATAATATTAATCATTTCTGTGTTTAGATGCTTGATAGAATAAAGAACGGTTTTATTAAAACATAAGTTTATCCTTATATCTAAATATATCGAACTGAAATTATTTACGTATTACATAAAATTCACATTATTTAAATATCAGATAATAAATGAAATATATGGAAGACATCTATTTATATATTTATGATGAATGATGAATGAACCATTTATGTCGAATGCGTAATAATGCAGTGTGCTAAAAGTAATTGCATTGAATGAATGTTGTTAAATAATATTACTAATTTTTACACATAACGTCATAATACATTTGCACACACAAACGATGAATGTCGATCTTGTGTACTTTTTTAAAATTTTTATTTTATGATGTTATGATAAATGATGAATGACGTTGTATTTCTTGAACGACAAATAGATAAATAAATAAATAAAAATAAATAAAAATAATAAGTGAATAAATAAATAAATAAATAAATAAATAAAAATAATAATAATAAAAATTAAATAAATAATTGTTTTTTTTTTTTCAATTTAAATGCATAATCAATGGCTGCCAAAAATACTGCATAATTTCCTATATGTCATTTTTGAATTACCCGTTATTCTCTAAATATGTGAGAATAACTTTGAATGTTTTTTTTTTATCTAGATAGAGTGCGTGTTTCTTTTTCTGGATGAACATTCCAAAAAAAGATAGAGGGATTGAGGTAAAGGACGAACTAATGCAATGAATGCTAATAGAATACAAAAGGTGTAAGCAGATAAATATCAGGTCAAATTATTTAGGCCTTTTATCTACTGTGAAAATAGATAATTTATTCTATTCTGAAAACTAAAGTCACTCATTACCGTGTTTAAATTCTACATAAAATTAAGGAGGGCTTTACTGGAAAAAAATTAATTATCTTTAAATTTTCAAAAATAGAAAAAAATGCTATTATATATATATCTAATTTATATTGTTTAACGATTGATACGTTTCCTTTCAATGCATAACATGATGTATACTTTGAATGAATATTATATATCAATGTATATCGATTGAATGTATATTGATTTGAAAATCAATATTAATACATATACATTGAATGAATATTGATATTTTTCTGATGAATATTGATGCATTTATGATGCGAGAATAAAACTTCATAATCACATATTGTTCGTAATGGATTTTCATATGAAACGCGTCAATAGCGTATTTAAACGATATCGCTAGTCACTTAAGATATGATGAAATGTAAATTAGTTGCCGACGAATCCAGCCTTTACCTGATGATTATTCGGTATTACTTAAGAGTACATTTTGATAGCTGACACACTCATAAGGTATTTACACAACATAATGCCGCGCGAAGGTTTCAGAATAAAATAAACTTTGTTATATCATAATTAAAATTTTAAATGTTGCTGGATGTAATATTTATTCTTATTTTTTCTATATTAACTCGAGTATATTCTTCTCGCTGTTTAATTGTGGACCAGAGAGTTCAAAACAAAGGACACTTTAAAATGACTTTATTAGGAGTATATGTTTTAAATAAAGCCATAATTTTCCAAACACATGATTTAAATTTAATTAACAGTTATTTGGACGATGTTTCCCCAAAACAGAAGAAAATAAAGATTTCTCCTTGTAATACAATTTTCTGTTACTGCACTATTACCGGGCATGCGTTTCGAAAAACCAAAACTGCTGACACCATTTCTCTTTTAATCTATTGAGTTCGCTTTCAAATATTGGCACAGAAAATGTTTCATAAACATTTTAAATTATATATATACCATGAAAAGGAAGTGTCCCTTAATAAGACCAGGCCTTATTAGGGAAATTCTGTTTTTCACATATCTTCCATTCAAACACAAACAGAATTAAAAATACATAATATTTCAATATACATTCTACAAGGTCATTAAATTATCTCAAACTCATACAAAGATTGTAAAATTCAATCAATAATTTACGCTGATTTCATATGAAAGTTTATATACTGGTTTTCAACAATGTGTCGAAGTATTCAGTGTTCCAAAAATGACGATGCATCCGGTATCGGTTGTCGTTGAAACTATCTGCGCATGCCAAGGACACATAATCTGTGAGGTATATGCTGCTATTTATGGGCCCGACACCGTATCCCTATAAGATATAGGCTGATAGCCATATTAAGAGCATGGACTTATTTGGTAGAAGCACCTTATGTAATGTAGATTTAAATTGTCGCATATTTAATATTTTTGAGCTATTTCGTATTTAATATTATGTGTTTATATTTTAGTTTTATATTCTTATTTTTCCTATGGTTTATCTTCTCATGAAATAACTTTTTTTACTATTTATCTGATATTATATAAAATTATGTTATTTATAATTCTTTATGTTTATCACGCATTTTAAAATTTTTTCGCTTCATATTTTACATTTTTAAAGCCAATTTACTTTTACATAAATGCCTTACAAATTTGCCGTTTCTCTACATTTTCTGCATTAAAGTAACCTTAATTTATTATTATGTGTTATGTATAAGATAAATATATAAGAAAACTAGCTGTTACCCGTGACTTCGTTCACGCAACATTAAAAGTAGAATAAATACATTAATTAAGCAAAATATTTCACTCCCGATAATTAAAAACGTTAATAATTAGCCAACTATTTATCACATTTCATAGAAGACAATAAGGTATTTTTTGTTATAGGGACCTTGACATAAAAAAAAAACTTTTTTTTGTGCCAAATAATCACGAAAATGAAATTGCAACTAATGCAAAAAGGAGGGCCAAATAAAATCGTGGAAATATACGAATTGGGCGAAAAACAAATGTCAATTTTATCTGATAAACAATTTTACTTTTAACCCCTTTGTGAAACGTTTTAACAGCCATCTTTAAAAAAAAACATTAATTGGAAATAGTACATGCTTTTTCTTTAAATTCAATTTTGCCTCCTTTGTTTAATGTATAGCTGAAACAAATCTTGTTTTTTTAAATGACAGTATGTTGACCGGCAATTTTTGTTCTCCAGAATAAATTGATTCAAAAAGTTTGAATATGTGAAAATATGTTTTTATTTTTCGGATAATTTACTAAAATCAAGATTTTGTTTTCACGATCTATTCAAAGTGAAAATAAATTCTGTTTTCCAGTTTTAATGAGAAAATAGTGCAAAAAATATACTGATCTGTTTTATTTCTCCTTTTTTATACACAAATATGGAGTACTTTACTTTCCGTTTTTAGAGAAACTTCGTTAAAATTTACAATAAATAAATAAATAAATATAAAATAAAAAAATCTTGGCATCTACTTTATTATTTTTTTAATTCTGAGAGTTTGTGTGACATCCTCGGATCAATGATGACCGCTATTAAGTAAATCGCGTTGCGTTCGATAGTCTAGGATTAGTTGCGAAATACAAACACACGGTCAGATTTTAATATAATAGATTCGTGTTCATTTTCCTTTTCATAAATTTATTATGTGATTTTTAGCAGGAAACTCTCATCTGTATATAACGTATACTCATGATTAATAATCAATATAGATAAAAACATTTAATTTTTTTGTTATAAATAGGGCGTGAAACTCATCTACTTTCTATACTTACTGATCCTTGTTTTATTAATGTAAGGAATTGACTCACACTCATTTTAAAACATATTGGAAAATTCTCGTTTTATTTCAAATATGACGTCTCTTTTTTCCCAGAGAAATCCCTTTTTAGTGAAATAATTCTCGTTAATTTTCTTTTCCAGGCAATTAATTTCAATACTGGCATAGGGTAAATTATGTTACTTTAACGAAATAATATTAAATCTTTAGGTTTTATCAACAAAAATGGAACTATTAAAATTCGTCATTTTTTTTTAGGTAATCGAGTTATTTCTTTTAGTTTTAAGATTGAAAATAACTTTCTCGCTATCCATGACGTCATTTTCGACATGGATAATTTTGCGGATTATATTATTGACATTTTCTAACCATTTTCTTTTGAAACTTCTTTTACTTTCTTAAAATTTAAATAAAAAATACGGTATAGTTATATTAGCCGTGCGCAGACCGTAAAACGTCAAGTATTTTTACTATACAAAAAAAAAAAGAAAACCGGGAAGAAAAAACCCAAGATCATTTTATTTCACCAATCAAAGCATATCCGCTTTATTTTCGATGTTTGACGTCATATTCACCTGTTTCCTATGGTTACGCATATTGAAACCTTGTATTATTATCCAAAACTAAAAAAAGTATGTTTTACTTCTAATAATATTATTTCATCTTTTTAATTCTTTAATTTTTTTATTTCATTTTCATTTTTCACGTGAAAATTTTTCAATTGAAACTAAATTGTTGAGTAAAAATTATTATTCCGGGCTTTGAATTAGTTTTGGCAACGAAAAAGTATTAGCAACGGTAAAGTAAATTTAACCATTTTAAAATATTATACGAAAAAATGTCCATTTATTCTCTATGAAAATAACAAAATTTTGAATTATTAAGAAAAATATTTTAATAAAATGAACAAAAACCAGCCTATATTCATTCGAGGGCTATAATCAACCTATATGCAAAGATATAGGATCATTAAATGCTCCATTTTGAAGTTGGCTTCAGCCTAACATTTGCACACAATCAGATTTATAATATTATTAGGATACGTTTAACAAGGATTAAATATTATGCAATTTTCATGGTGTTTTAAAATTGTTGTTTCAATTATTGTTTGTATCATTTCACAGTAGTAGCTAAATATATATATTTACAGATATTATTAAGAACTCAATAACGCATTTCACTGCTGCTTTTAAAAATGGGTCACATATTACCAAATGCTTACACGTCTCTCATTTAGGCACTGAATGTTTACATTTAAATTATTTAGATATAAAAACAGCCTTTATCAATCCCTCCATTTTATTAGAAATGTAATTTAGAATTTTCGAATTGCATACAGAAATTAAATAGCTTTTGTATAAAATTCATTAAAAACAATATTATTTATTTACTTTGTTGCAGGTTGTGTCTTTCTGTATCCAAAACACTATCATCTAGCCTTCTTTTTAGTCGTTAGCTAAGGTGTTGCGAATTACAGCATACTTCATAATATGCATACTTCTATGACTGATGCTTTTTGAGGAAAATGACATTTATGACATTTATCATTGACAATCTCATTGACATCTTATCTAAGAATACGAATACGATTTTTACTTTAAAAACTGAAGGATGCGCGATGGTCTGAAATAAAACATACATATATTACTTATTTTTAATTAACGAAAAATATTTTAAACTGACACCGCAAAGATATAGATATTATGATACATTTTTAGATATGTTTATGTCAATGTAAACGAACATATTTATTTATTTATTTATTTATATTTTTATCTCTATATAACATATTTAACATATTAATCTATTTATCTCAATCAAGTAGTGTAACTGTGCGCTTGAGGTTGTTACAGCTGTTAAAATTAAAACAAAATGTGTTTTTTTTTTCTTGGACGTAGGCTGCGTCCTGAATTATTGACGTTTAATGTAGTTTGCAACCAAGTTAAATAATTGTATAATTAATTACTTCAGTTACAAGCAATATAGTGACATGATATTTTTCAAATATTTTACTTTTCAATATAGCTTTCTTATTATCTGATTGTTCACGATACTATGATTATACACATGACCGATAAACTAGAGCAGACAAGACATCCAGTTATATGCGATTTTACAAATGTCTTATTTTATCGCAGTTGGGAGCAGGTCTTGACAAATACAGTCACCTAATATACAAGGAAAGTTCATATCCTGTGCATTAATACGAGGGGTGATCCAAAAAAAAGTTTACAAGGCAAAGGAAAAAGTATTTATTAACAATAGAAACAAGATACAAATGGCAATCAAGAGACACATCTGGCCTTTACTTTTCCACATAGTCGCCAAACCTGTTTAGGCATTTGTCAGAACGTTCGACCAACTTATTTATCCCGGCTTGGTAGTAATCAGGGCCCTGCTCATTGAGCCATTTCTCGGCTGCTGTTTTCACTGCATCGTCTGAGGTTAACCGTGTTCCGGATAAGTTTCGCTTCAATGCCGGGAAAAGGAAATAGTCACTTGGAGCCAAATCGGGGCTGTATGGGGGGTGATTCCAGACCTCCCACTTGAACCTTTGCAGCAATTCCTGAGTCTGGTGACCTGTATGGGGCCTGGCATTGTCATTGCTTTGTCCCCGTATACCTCAATGATTTGTCTGTGAATTTCGGATGCGGCCACATTCTTGGCCCATAAGAATCGAATTACGGCTCGCACCTCTATGTGAGACCACTTTTCTAGACGTCGTGCCATTACTGTCGCTCTTAAGTGTCTGCGTACTGACGCTACTTACTCGTAGAACCGCTGTAGGACAACTAGCGCCATCTGTCAACCACCCTGGGTGGAAATATTCGCTCCACAATTATTACGTTTCAAATGCTTCTGTTTGTAAACTTTTTTTTTTGGATCAACCTACGTATAAGAGGCATCTAAATGAAAACGAGACACATTAAATAACGACCATAGCGCGGAAGTTGGTAACGCATGTAGCTGTGTGTATAGTAGTGCCCTCTAGCGATGACCGCTCGCGCTGTTCCTACCTGATTCCCTATAAAGGGCACTACTATAGAAATACCTACGTGTATTACTAATTTCCGCGCCCTGGTCGTTATTTAGTCTGTCTCATTTTCATTTGATTGCCCCTTATATTTGAGTACGTATCATACATCTCATGATTTCTTGTGGTCTTTTTATTAGTGTGACAAGAAAATTACAGGGATGTATTTCCGGAAATGGTGAAATATTAAAAAACAAAACCTTTCAAATGTTTCAAACTTCTAACGTTATGAAAATAAAAATTATGGTATTCAAAACTAATTTTTGTGAAATCCTCTAGCTTGAATTTCTGATTTTGAACTCTGTGACATTCATCCCATAAGTTTTATAGTTTCAAATCTTTCATGATGTTAAGAAAATACACGAGTGATATCATGCGACAGTTATTTGAAAGACAAGTTCTATAATGTAATTTCCCTATATACTTTTTACACTCGGATAGCGGACTTTACCTTTGAACACACTTACCCCCACTATATCATTTTAACGTATAAAAAGGACGTATATATTTTATTTTTTAAAGTCATTCCATTAAGGTAAGCATTTATGTAATATTTTTTCAAAACTTTCCTTTAATAAACTTTTTTAATTTTTTCGCAAACTATTTATTTTCTTACCTTTAGCTAACTGGTGCCAAGTTCTGTTCGAGGTCTTTCCACAGCTTTGCAAATGGTTATTTGACTTTTAATCCTGGAATAGATCCAAATATCTGCAATTACTCTGAATACTTATCTTTGTTATGAAGTAATTTCTTTTCTTAATTACAAAATTGAAAGTTATATTAACTCCATAATATAAAATATCATAAAACTGAAAAGTTCATGGCAACATATAAATTTTACTTTTTAGATTTATCATGTAAGTTTTATTAAAGTAATTAAAAATATGTTACATTGTTTATATTTTTACGAGTATTCATATTTGTTAAAATAGGTTTTCGATTGAAAAAGATCAAAAGAATTAACTCTTATCAAACGATAAGAAAGTAATGCTTTGAAATTACTAAATGAAATTTATGCGTCTATAACTTCAAAATTCTGCGTTAATTATGTTTTGCGTGTATCATTTACAAACATAATTAACAGTGTTAAGTGTATGTTCAACTGCCTCATCAGTAATAAAAACTTGATAAATGAAACGCATAATGTCTACAAATAAAAGTTAAACTTAAAATGTGTTTAGAGGTCATCTACATACAGAAATTGTAACAAACTTTGAAACTTTCTACCAAACATACAAGTTTCACATAACATTTGAAAACTTCGGCAAAGTTTACTTTAGTATACCAAACGGAAAAATGTTCAACCAAGTGGTTTATGAATTATGCAGATTTAAAGCTTAAAAGTTCTAACATTAAATTCATTTTCACCGTTGCATATCAGACTGCAATGCGGATAGTTTTCTAACATTAACTCGAAATGTACTCGATGGAATTAGTTGTAATTTTGCATTCCCAAATTTGAGGTTTCTGGAAAAATTACAATTTTTATTTTTTTAGAAAATTAATTTCGAAACTATGTACATTTAGAATTTAATTTTTGATAAAAATTATATAAATTGTAAACTATAAATATTTTAACTGAAATCTCTTTCTGGGAACATCAAATATGCTTATTGAAAATTGCAGATCACTCTGGGAAGTATTTTTTATGTTATGCTTAAAAAACTACTCACATCGTATTCTATTTTGGAACTACACAATATGGTCAAAAGTCACCGAACACTTTCGTTTTTAGATGTTTTGCCGAATATCTAAAGACGAATGTCTGAAGACTTGACGAATTCTTGTGAAACTTTAAGGATGTAAAAATCATTTTTGACTCCTTATTTTTGCAGCGACAATTTGGTCGCAAGGGCAAATAGGGGATCAAAAACAAATTGAATTAAGAAAAATCCCTCGGGCCTGTACCGGGAGGAACAGGTAGCTTTCACTTTCCATGTTTTTAAAAATTGAACTCATTTTACTAAAACAACTGAAGCTAAAATGCTTGTAACACGATTATAGAAGATTCAATCCCGGTTTTCGCTGATACTGTATTTGAATGCGAATTTTAGCATGAGAGTTACAGCACATCAAATCTCAGATTGTTTCAAAACGTCAGCCACCTTGGAATTTCAAACTGTCATATTTCAACAATCTTTTAAGACAAAGCCAAAACAAAAACGCTCCGGAATCCTTGCATCACGATCTAACACTTAACGGAAGCAACTTTTTTAATTTATAATTTTTGTACATCTTTTTGATTTTTTAAAAATTTAAAAGGTTTTCACTGGCCGCCATTTTGAATCAAGATGGCGGCAGATGAAGCTGGCCAACGAACTCGGTCCAGACTTTGGTATGTCCTCTAAAAATGAAAAGTCACATTCATATCGGTTCAGAAATACGAAAGTTATAGTATACCAAAAATCAAATTGTTTCAAAATGTCAGCCGCGCTAGAATTTCAAACTGCCCTATCATCACTGCCCTATCAAAACCATTTTTTAAGATAAAGCCAAAACAAAAAATGCTCCGAAATCCTTGTAGCACGGTCAAACACTTAATGGAAACAACATTTTCAATTTATAATTTTTGTACAACATGTTCATTTTTAAAAATTTAAAAATTTTTAACTGGTCGCCATTTTGAAACAAGATTTTGAATGAAGCTTGCCAACGAGCTCGTTCGAGACCTTGCACGTACTCAGTTACATCCAAATCGGTTCATAAATAAGAGAGTTACAGCATGACAAATGTCTATATAATTGTGCATGACAAATGTCTATAAATATATATATATATATATATATATATATATATATATATATATATATCAACATTTGAACGGAGAGTAGTTTTGGGGTCTGAGGGTAATGATCCGTAAAAATATACCAACATTTTTTGGAACTGCTTTCCTCCGAATGGCTGCAGTAGACAACTTTTTGTAAAAAGCTACCTAAAATAATATTTGCGATCATACTGTAATATAAAATTGATTTCTATCTGAAGCGATGTACAACATTTGTGTTCATGTGTTCTAAAATAGTATAAAAATTATGTATAAAAATAAAAAAAGTTTATTAAAAAGTTTTTTTTCTGTGTAGAATTCAAGAAACAAGATATATGTATAGATGTTTTTAGCATGCAACCAAATTTACGCCACTTTCAGGAAACTTGACAAAATAAAGCAGAACCGATATTTGGTATTAACGGTATTTGGTGAAATTTAAGTATTAAATTTATTAAATAATTTTCAACTCCGCATGCGCGAACAAAAGAATATTTTTTGCGTTAACTCTATACGGCAACTTGTTTTAAAAGTCAAGTGGAATGGAATTGAAATTCAGAAAGATATAGGCGATAACGTGAGTTCAATTGTAGTTTTTTTTTCTTTTTCAATTCCTACTATTAGCTCACACTCTCTATATATTTATATATCTTGTTCAAATTTTCAATCGTTAATAAAATATTTTCTATTCATCCTATCAAGTTCAAATAAATTTTTTTAGACTTCTACTGGATGACAATTGATGTTAATACAGTTTATTCAAATATTAATTCATTAATTAAATTTAATTAAATAATTTTAATTTTATATTTCATTTCTGTTCAAAAGTATAGACTCACTCCATATATATAGTCTCACCTTCACACGTAAAAAGATAATGGGGCTGTTCACGGACGAAGATCAGGTGGCTCGCGGGCGAAGGAGACTATAAATGTGGAGTGAGTCTATACTTTTGAACAGAAATGAAGTATAAAACTAAAATTAAATAATAAAATAAAATTAATTAATTAATATTTAAAAAAAAAACTGTATTATCGTTAACTGTAACATCGCTATGGCACTTTATTGTGAAGTTTGGTAATTTTTGAAATTCAATATTTGAAAAACGGCATAATATTTAGATTTTAAATTTATATCAAGAAAATACAATTCTTTTAACTTTCTAACGCAGTTTGTCTAATTATTTTATGAGAAATTCTTTTCGAGCTATTAATTTTTGGTATTTCAGATATTTATTTTTTATTTAATTTTTAATGCATTTCAAAAATTTCTCATATGTAACATATTTAGCAGGATATAAATTTAGGAATAAATACCGTCAGTGGCGAAGCGTCTAGATCGCTGGAAAAAAAAATTCTATTTGACCTAAGTAGGAATTGACTTTAAAAAAAAGTTTTTATATTACTTGTTAGAAGTAGCTGGGGGATAAAGGATTTTCCAAAAATCGTTATTTTTTTTAATGACATCCACCAAAGGAGTGTGTATTTAACAAATATCCACGTGTAGCTTTTTAACGGATGCTTGGATTTTGATACTTCTTTTTTAATGAGTGTGTTGTGATAGTTCTTTCAACGACCATAAAATACGACAGTTTGTGGAAAATCCCTTATCATCTAGCTACTTTTAGAGAACATCTAAAATTCTGCTCACTATATCGACAATATCTTTCTGAATTTTACCGATATCGACTGGCCCTTTCATATTAGTTACTATTCTTAGCTGCTTACTGATCTATGCAAAAAATATTCTGTTATCTTTTGCGTATGCGTAGAAAATAATTATTTCATACAAATGCTCCTATTTCATCAGATATTTAATATATGTAAATAATTGCATAACTATCAAATATTTACACTAACTGTCTGAAGTGGAACGACCATTTCACTCTTAGCGGTGAGATGCAAGATTCGTGCTGCGTCGCTTGGATATTTCTATAATTTAAACACAAACCTTTGGCAGTTTTACCATTGCGCTGATGATGAAGCTTTAGAAGCTCCGAAACAACTGTCTGCCTTTTGACAAATATATACATTTGTGCCAATTTTACGTTGCCCAATTATTTCCGAATATTATGGAAAAAAGTTAAATCCTCGCATATTAACAGCTTAAGTTGTTTAAAATGTAGTGTAAAGCTCGAGAACTCAGAACAACTAGTTTTAGTGTGTTCTGATTGAATTGGTGCTGCTATCTATCATAGGAGATACAGGGTGTTTCACAAAGGACCCCTAACTTTGAAAATAAATAACTCCGAAACGGTGATAGATAGAAGCATGAAACCAGTTGTATTTTTATTAAATTAACCATTAGAATCGATACAGAAACCTCGAAATTTTATTTAAAATAGCTCAGATAGATGGTGCTGCAAACAACATTAAAGATTCCTATAAAGAGAGTTCAAACTCCAAGAACAACACTTGTTAAAGGTTTCGCCATTGAAACGTGATTGCTATTAGCATATAGTGAAAGAAATTCCGAAGTGACAATGAAGGACATTGTTTACCGCAACAGTCTTTTAACACTCGACGAACTAGTGGAGGATATTTGTCAAGCTTGTGTGTTGATTTCCGATGAAATACTACAGAAAGTCACTGACAATTTCATTCTTTGTTTGCGACATGTTTGCTGTGTGAAAGGTGCACATTTTGAATCGCTTTCGATGTGATACAGCTTACTTATGGTTATGCCACCTGCAGCGCCATCTATCGGTGCAATTTATTACAATTTTTTTTTAGCTTCTGTATCAGATTTCTAAGGGTTAAGCTTCTATCTACTACCATTTACGAGTTATTTATTTCCAAAATTATGGGTCTTCGTGAAACACCCTGTACAAACAGTTCTTCGCTTACTAAATTACGAGAGGCAAACTAATACACGATGTGTTTTCGATCACTTCTCTCTCAGAAAACTAATTTATGAGAAACTATCAGTTAATGTGTCTACGATAGGATAGTACGTGGGATGGCACTTTTTTATACTGTGTGTTCGGAAAAAAGATAAAAAAAGTAAATCAGCTTAAAGACAATGATACCATTTTAAAGCTTTATGAAATTAATACAGGGTCACCAGCAGAAAGATACTTTTCTATGAAAAAAAAAATGTCTGAAAATGGGCGCATCACTTTACAGATATGCGTGGACATACATTTTATATACACACATACACACACACATATATATATACAATACAAGATACTACAATTAATAAACGAGACTGAAGCTACTTCGAATACAGGGTGGTCACAAAAAAACTTTGCCTATATATCGAACTCTAGCGGCCAGTCCGTTCAACCGATAGAGATGAGATTTCAGATATAGTTATTCACAGGTATGAGCTCGGTATTCTGTGAACAGCAACAAATTGACGCTCAAGGTTACGGTTATAGCTGCAGAAACTTGAATTTTTCAAATGGCAACGCCCATTTTTTTCATTGTAAAATGCTCAGCGCATGCGAAAACCCTACAGAGCGTTGGAACGGTACGTGTATCGCAATAAACGGACGCGTTACGCACGCACAAAAAACAGCTCTGCGAACGGCCAAAAAAAACACGATCAGGGCGCACGAAGGAAATTTGCATATGACAGAGGCAAAACACCAATCACGGAACGCCGCTCGCCAGATAGTCAGCGTAGAAAACGGATAAAAAGTGCGGTGAGAATGTTAGTTCTTCAGTCGGGAGCACGCACATGGCGACGAAATGACTCTTCCAGCGACAGTTCTTGGTGAATTGGTAAAACTCTATTATCAAAATGGGATGAATGCTGCGAAAACCTTGCGTGTTTACCGTCGAAACCATCGCCAAATACGTGGCCCATGTAGCCCACAAGCTCTTCGTGATTTAGTAAAGAAATTCGAAGAAACTGGCTGCACCTGTGATAGGCCTTCATCCGGACGATCAACTGTTCCTGAGGATACTGTTATGGAAGTGCATCACACAGTGAATACAGGACACATGCAAACTGCAAGAGGTGCATCTCGTGTGTTGGAAATACCGAAATCAACAGTCCTAAAGCTACTGCGCTCTGTAATCCGCATGTTTCCTTACCGGTACCAGCGCGTCCAGATGTTGGCAGGGGGGGGACCATCAACAACGTATAGACTTTGCTAATGAATTTCTTAGCTGATATGATGGAGATAACGACTGGCCTCTTCGCATATTATGGGCGGACGAGGCACATTTCACCTTAACTGGCAACGCCAACACCAAAAATTGTGTGCACTGGGCAGACATGAATCCGCACACTGTGGCACCAGTACCTTTATACGAAGTCAAAGTTACTGTTTGGTGCGGCATTGCAGGCACAATTATTCTCGGGTCGTACTTCTTTTAGGAAGCGACACCAACGGTATTTGTAACTTGTTCTGTGACAGGCTCCCGCTATACGGCGATGGTGCCAATTACGTCATGCCAGAATTGCTGCAGCGAAATGCACTGAATGACTTCGTTTGGACGCAAGATGGTGCACCTCCACATACAGCGAAGTCTGTTCGCAGAGTCCTGGAACAGCATTTTGGCGACCGTGCCATCTCACGCCATTTTCCTTTTCCGTGGCCTCCGCGATCCCCCGACCTCACTACTATGGATTTCTGGTTCTGGGGATATCTCAAATCTATTGTGTACATGTGCAATCCGCAAACTTTGTCAGATTTGAAAAATTCTATCAAACGTTGAGATTGCAAACATCCCTCATGCGATGTTACGTTCGGCTGTATTGTCCACAGTCGCCCACATGCAATGTGTAATTGCCTGTGATGGCACCCATGTGGAAAATGCCTAATCAAAATAAACGTTTTCTTTTATCCGATCTTTGTTGTAATCAGTGAATGGTGTACTGACTCTGTGTCATATGCAAATTTCCTCCGTGCGCCCCGATCGTGTTTTTTTTATTGGCCGTTCGCAGAGCTGTTTTTGTGCGTGCATAGCGATACAAGTACGGTTCTAACGCTCTTAAGGGTTTTCGCATGCGCTGAGCATTTTGCAACAAAAACAAATGGACGTTGCCCTTGGAAAATTTCGAGTTTCTGTACCTATAACCGTAACCGTGAGCACCACTTTGTTGCCATTCACAGAATACCGAGCTCATACCTTTGATTAACTATATCTGAAATCTCACCTCGATCCGTTGAACGGACCAGCCGCTAAAGCTCCATATATTGACAAAGTTATTTTTTATGACCACCCTGTACATTCAAGCATTACTGGCAATAAAGATGTGTGTTAAAGCAAATATGAACTGGATAGAGCCAGTTAGAAACATTTTGAACAAGTGCAGTTAAGTACGCCTCGCGGATCTCGTGGTTTAACCGAATACAGTCATAAAGTAATGTTCCAATGCGTCATATGAGGCAAAGTGTGGATGCTTGCAAGGAATTAATCACAACCACAGATGCCAACCCGAATTTTCTTCTTTCAATTTTGACAGGAGATGAAACCAGGTGCTATCAAGATGTCCCTGAAACGGCGGTCCTCAGCATAATCGAAAGAAACAGAAATTCATGTTTGAAAAGTCAAAAACTAAAGTCTTGCTCACCCCTTTTTTTGACAGCATTGGCATTATTCATAAGCAATTCGTTTTACCTGGGCAAATTGTCAATAAAAATGCTTTGCCGCCTCTGATTTAGAGAATCCTTACGGCCGGATGAATATGGCCACAATTTCATGAAAAGGGTAATTTTTTATTATTGCACGATAATGCATGGCCGCACATTTTAGTACTTGTCAAAGAATTCTTCTCCAAAAACTCCATTGTGGAGATTTATCACCCTCCCTATTCCCCAGATTTGTCTCCACCTGACTATTTCCTCTCCCCAAAGGTGAAAGCAATTCTGAAAGGACACAGTTTTGAGAATATATAGGACACCAAAAAGAATGTGACAGCCGATCTTGAAAGGTTTTATGTCAGAGGATTCTAAAGCATGTTTTCAAAACATGTGTAAAAGCAGCAGTTAAGGGTGTATCCACAGAAATTAACTACTTTGAAAATTATTTTAAAAAATTGCCTGAAATATGCCTTGTATTTGTTAACTTTTACCAGCCTGGTTTATTAACTGTCGAAATTTTTATATATACATACAAACGAGTTGTATGGCCTTGTTTTAAAGAAGGCGATTAAGAAAATCAATGACACAATTGATAAAAGAATATGCTTTCAGTTACGTGAGGTGACTTATAAAATGCATATTAATAAAACATTTTACATTTCACAATTATAGACATAATGTTATATGGCAAATTACACAAATACGTAAATATACATAATTAATTTCCCAAAGTCAAAGCTGAAAGATAAGGGATTTTTTTCATTACTGATTTTTAATAAACACAAGTCCATTTTTTCGAAAGAAATTATTTTAAAATATTACTCTTAACCTCTTAACTTTCCGCAATATATATAATGTGCCTGTATAATATGTGAAAATAAATTTGTTTAATTATAGTAATTAAAAATGTATTAACATTACCTTCTTTTATTTTGCGGAGCTTTTTTTTAATGGTTATTCAAGCTTTTTTAAGGTACAAATTAGGCCATTGTTGCAAATAACTACAGATCACAGTTTCAACTTGTTAACAGAAAAATACGTGACTGTATTTCAAAAATTTCTCGTCTTAAGTTATGTTTTTCATTTATTGATAATATATACTATTGTAAAATTGTGTAAAGGAATTATTAATGCCAATAATTATATGTACAATTAACTAATTGATAAAAAAGAAAAGTCTTATTATCTCTTCAGTTATACTGAATTGCTTTTATTTTTTCAAAAACGCTAATTTTAATGTAATTGTCCAAATTACCAAGGTTAATTTTTTTTCATTTTTACTAAGTTTTTTCTGTAATGTATGAAACTCTAATTCAGGGTTGGCGAATGTATGCACCCGTGCTCGAGGTCACGTATGGCAATTTCTCGCACGCGAAAGAAATTAAAATTTGATTATCATAATATAGATAAAATTCATTTTATTTTTAGTATAATAAATAAAATCTTGTTTAATATTTATAAACTAACACAAAAAAAAAATATTTTTTATGAGTTAACACATTTCAGAATATTTTTTACTGTGTATGCTGCGATGCAGCATTTTTGACAAATAAGTACATCTTTTCCTTTCTATAGAAATTTAAAAAGCTTTGTTTCTCCTAAAAAAATCATAAGACAGCCACTACAATAACATAACAAATAGGACGAATTTTGATATGTACACTGTAAAAAAAATGGGTCGATCTACTAAAAAAATTTTAGTTTTTCTCATTGATTTTTGCAATTACTAAATTTTTTTTGTATTATTACTCAGTTACAAGAAAATCTGTAAGAATTACTAGAAAACAGCTAGCAACATTACTAGAAAACAGCTAGCATTGATTCCGATTTTTAGTACCTGTTACTAAAAAAATCTGTGGAATACAAATATACTAAAAAAATGTTAGTAACATCAGGATTTTTTTTTACAGTGTACAGGATGCCCGTAAAGACTTACAATTTCAAGCTTTTTTTATAAACACAGAGGAACATACACATGTATGGAAAATAGTACAATATTAAACGTATATATTGAATGGAATAATTAATAAACATTTATTGTGCAGTATTGGTTGCATGAAGCACGTCAAGGCGATCAACGTCGAGGTTTTTCTCTGATTCTCCTTTTCGTCTAATCCTTACTTTATCTTAAACTGAGTCAGTATCCATGAATTTCTTGTGTCATTCAAAAATAGATAGACGCGGCACTGGAAATTCATAGAGACCGGTTCAGTATTGAATAAAGCAATGTTTAGACGAAAAAGAGTGTTACGCAAAAACGTCGACCAGTGTCCTCTTCACATGCTTTGGGCAACTAATGGTGCATATACAGAGGTTTATTAATGGATGAAAGAAACCCTTCAATATGTATATGTTCCTAATATTGCAGTACTTTCCACACATGTAAATGTTCATTTGAGTTTGTAATAAAAGCTTCAAATTGTAAAGAGAAGACACTGTTACGAAATTAAAGATGAACCAGGTAACTATGAAAAGTACAACAGTAATAAATTCATTAATACATTATTAATCCATTTTTTAATTGGAACTCGGGCTATTATAAGTTTGATGTTATATTAATGATAAGTTAAAATTTACTAAAATAAAAATTCGTAAAACTTCTCTCCTTTTTACAGAACGTACCAATTAATCAAAATTTCGTTAAATTAATCGCTGATTATAATATAGAGAAAAATCATATTTCAAACTTTGCTCATACTTATTTAATTAAGGAACGAGACTGATTTTATTAACTAGTGCTTCGATTAAGCTGCAGATATTTGGCATGTTACAATGTTGATAAATATTGTTTATTTGAATTTTTGGCACACGCACATAAAAAGTTTCTTTATTTGGGTAATTGCAATAACTAAAATGCTGTAATCCCCTAGTTTTACTATGTTGAATATATATAAGGAGCATGAGTGTAAAACTGACATTTTTGATTTTTTCTGATTATCATATAAATTTATTTCACTGCATTCTGACTTCCTTTTAAAAATTACAAGGTTTATTTATAACTTGCTATAAACCATCATAATAAAATTTACTTATCGGATAAATTCAAGGAGTGTTTGTTATTAATCCCGTGGTGACAGGTAGCTTTCGTCTTTTATACAGAAAGCCCCGCCCATGAGCTCTGAAGTTGCATTACGTAACAATAATCTTGCATGTTGCAATAATAATTAAGACGTTCTGTATTCGTATTTACATTACAAATGTATACCGTAAAAGCTCCTTAATGAATACTTCCTAATAACGGACACCGGTATTTAGCAAGCTCTTTGTTAATCCCCAAAATGTATATAATTTATATACGTTTATCTCTGAATAGCACACACCTCCGAATAGAGGGAGACTTTTGCGGTCCCGAGGTGGCCGTTATTCAGATGTTTTAAGGTATATAATAATATTACTGTTTCTAATCTAAATATTATATGCATAACAGCCTAATTATATAAATAAGAATATTGTATATAATTTTTAGTAAAAATGCAACATTTTTAAAATGTAAGCGCACCATATTGTGGGCGGAACCAAACATGCCTCCCATTCTCAATGCATTAAAATTCAATGAAGTGCTTATTCACTCTTAATAAATCAGTTATTTTGGAGTGAGTTATTACAATGGTTTTTATTCGTAGATTATTTTTTCCTTTTAAATTTTTATATTGAATACACTTTATGGGTAAAATTAATCGAGAACTTTCGATTTTAGATGTTTTTTTAAAAATAACTAGAGAAAAATACTTGACCTATTGCTCCGGAAATTCAGTAGAATTTGGTTCCGCCCACCATATTGTGGGAGGAACCAAACATGTCTCGCATTCTCAATGCATTAAAATTCAATGAAGTGCTTATTCACTCTTAACGAGCAGGGAAGACCGAGCTATGCTCGGTCAAAATTAAATTTGAGTTCAAATATCATGACCCATGACCAAAATGATCCACTAATTGAATTTTCTCGAACATGTAACATAGCCCAACAGTCTTCTCGTGCCCGAAAACCATAGGATGCAAAATTTAGTGTAAATAGTCTGAGCCGTTTTTAAGATAAAATAGCTTGACCCATAATGACCCATGACCAAAATGACCCACTAATCGAAATTTCTCGAACATGTGACCTAGCCTAATAGTTTTCTTGTTCCCTTAACCTGTAGAGTGCTAAATTTATTTAAAATCCTCTGAACAATTTTTAAGATAAAATAGCTTGACCCATAATGACCCATGACCAAAATGACCCACTAATTGAATTTTATCGAACATGTGACCTAGCCCAACAGTCTTCTCGCTCTCGAAAACCATTGGATGCAAAATTTTGTGTAAATTGAGCCACTTTTTAGATCTTGACCCACAATGACCCAGAAATGACCCACTAATCAAATTTTCTCGAACATGTGACCTAGCCCAATGATTTTTGCGTGCCCGAAACTCGTAGGATACAAAATTTAATCAAAATTGTTAGAGCCGTTTTCTAGATAAAATTAATTTGACCCGCTTTGACCCAAAAATGACCCACTAATCGAAAGTTCTCGAACATGTGACCCAGCCCAATAGTTTTCTCGTGCCCGAAAACAGTCGGATACAAAATTTCGCCAAAATCGTTTGAACCGTTTTTTACATACAATTAGCTTGACCATGACCCAAAATCACCCAAAATCACCCACTAATTGAATTTTCTCGAACATGTGACCTAGTCCAACAGTCTTCTCGTGCCCGAAAACCATTGGATGCAAAATTTAATGTAAATTGAGCCGCTTTTTAGATCTTGACCCACAATGACCCAGAAATGACCCACTAATCGAATTTTCTCGGACATGTGACCTAGGCCAATGATTTTATCGTGCTCGAAACTCGTAAGACACAAAATTTAATCAAAATCGTTAGAGCCGTTTTTTAGATAAAATTAATTTTACCCGCGTTGACCCAAAAATGACCCACTAATCGAAAGTTCTCGAGCATGTGACCCAGCCCAATAGTCTTCTCGTGCCCGAAAATGGTCAGATACAAAATTTCGTCAAAATCGTTTGAACCGTTTTTTAGATACAATTAGCTAGACGATGACCCAAAATGACCCACTAATCGAATTTTCTCGAACATGTGACCTAGCCCAATGGTTTTCTGGTGCCCCAAAATGGTAGGATACAAAATTTCGTCAAAATCGTTAGAGCCGTTTTTAAGATAAAATTTGCATATATATATATATATATATGTATATATATATATATATATATATATAACCACACACAAGATTTGCTCGTATGAGAATATATGATTAATCAGTTATTTTGGAGTGAGCTATTACAATGGTTTTATTCGTAGATTATTTTTCTTTTTAAATTTTTATATTGAATACACTTTATGGGTAAAATTAAACGAGAACTTTCGATTTTAGATGTTTCTTTAAAAATAACTAGAGAAAAATACTTCACGAATTGCTCCGGAAATTCAGTAGAATTTGGTTCCGCCCACCATATTGTGGGAGGAACCAAACATGTCTCCCATTCTCAATGCATTAAAATTCAATGAAGTGCTTATTCACTCTTAATTTATCAGTTATTTTGGAGTGAGCTATTACAATGGTCTTATTCGTAGATTATTGTTTCCTTTTAAATCTTTATATTGAATACACTTTATGGGTAAAATTAATCGAGAACTTTCAATTTTAGATGGTTTTTTTAAATAACTAGAGAAAAATACTTGACGAATTGCTCTGGAAATTCAATAGAAAGTATTTTTTAAATGCGCTTGCGAAAACTTTAGCGAATTCGAATTTCATAATTTGGTAGATAAATATATAAGTCTGCCGGATATCGTGAAAATTCAGATATATATCGGTGATATAATTAGCTGACTTTCAGTTGCTTTTTAAAAGTAGCTTTGTGATAAGTGCTTTTTTCACAGATTAGCATTTTTTGCCTTTTAATGAACAGAATGAAAAATATAATGCAAATTGGAGAAAAAGACAGTACGCAAAGGAAAAGAAAACTATATAAATATAATACATATAATATCAAAGGATACCAAAAAAGGAATAAACAAATAAAATAAATTCAAATAAAATAGAGATGAAAAATTAATTATATACACGAATTTAAAAATTAAATACCAATAATAATAATAATAATAATAAACATTAAACGGCTGAACTAAACATTTTTTCCACGCTGCAGCAAGTATAGAAAAATCAGATTTTTCATCAGTTATAACATCTTGTTTAAGATAAGTAGTTAAATTACAAGAAATTCCATTTTAAAGAAACAATATGCTTTAAAATTAATTTTAAAATTTTGAAAACTATAACTTTCATCACATTACCAAGATTTCTCGGCAATAGACGATTTAAAAAAATATATATTGGTTAAGGACATAACGGAAGTGTTCTTTTAAGCGGATTTTGATATTTCTTTCAGTTTGAAGATACAGTAGAGTCCCGCTATTTCGAACCCCGCTATTCCGAAAATTCGCTTATTCCGAACAGACATAAAAAAATTACCGATTTTTCAAACTTAAAAACAGGGAAAATTAAAAAGACGTTCCTGAAAAAACGTACATTTATTGTTATACAAAGATGTTAAATAGAGACATATATAGAGCCTAAGCTTGATGAAAACGCTTGAAACCAAATTGAAATGAAAGCTGGTTACGTACAGTACATGTCGGCCACATTTATACAATTCTGTAAAATCATTTTAATCACTTCTAAACACAAAAAATAACTAATTTATACACACTTAAGAAGTAAAGTCAGTGACTTTCTTCTGCACTGAATCGACTTGAGGATGCAATGTTCCGCCATCGACGCATGAACATAACATCATTTGGTGTTGATTAAGCGTGTTGTTCGACATAGCGTAAGACGAAGTCAAGAGCATTTGCCGCGTCTGCTGCGGCCATTCTCGTCAATAGCAGTACACTCTTCAACATAGCTTTATTCTGCGTCTTCACAGCCAGGGATTTTCTTGACTAGTGGAAGAAGGTGACAGTCTTTCACTGGTGTAAAGGTTGTTTCAACAAATTCCAATGTAAAGCAGAGTGATAGGTAAGGTGAGTAGGGTGATGAGTGGTCGACGGTCACTGCCCTTCCGTTCCGATTTTCACTGAACCTGTTCACCACGAGCCGATCAACGCTGCATAGAGGTGACACTCGTCTCGTAGATGTCCCCGCACTTAATTTACGCCTTAACAAGTCAATGCATTGATTATTATTAATGAAATCCGCCTATTCCGAATTCCCGCTAAACCGAATAGTGATCGCGGTCCCAATTAGTTCGGAATAGCGGTACTCTACAGTATATATCTGAGAAAAATGGCAACCATTACAGTATGGAAAAACAGAATCATTATTATCGTAGGCCTTCTGGGTTCCTATTGGCTTGTTTATTTAATCTGTCTCTTTCTCTTGCATTTCTTTTCAGCCTTGCTCGTGCTTTCAAAATGTTAGCCAAATGTCTTCTTTGTGCCTGATAAAGAAAGACAAATGTCTTTCAAAAGGCTCTGTGCAATTTTTAATTTCAAGGTGCTAATAAGCTTTTCTTTTCTCTGTACAGATATACTTGAATTCAATACAGTTATCAAAAATATCAAAAATGTATTTCTGAAAAGAACTGATATTTACATTTTCAAAAAATGCCAGGTGACTGATTCTAGTTTCCTTCTCATTGTTAATAGTTTTCTGCTTCAGCCACGTTCACTCCTTTAAGAATAAGGATAATATCTTACAGATGGTGGGGCATCTCTATTTCAGTGATGCTTAGGTAAGGCACTGCGAGTAAAATGTTAGGAAAAACTGTTGTACGCAGACGGATACAGTAAAAAACCATTTTTATATTTCTTATTAGTAAAACATTAAAGAAAAGAAAACTTTATTTTACCCACATAAATAACATCTAGGATATGAGTGACTTATGGTATGAACAATAAATATCTAAATTAGTACTTTGATGTTTAAAAATATCAGTTGAAATTTTATATTTTGTACTCTCCTTTCAAACATGAAAAATTAAAAAAAAATGAAGATAGTTTGAATCACAATTTAAGCGCTATTTAGTGTGTATTCTCACGTAAATATTGTGTTATGTTAATGTAATAATTTCAGTCACTGCACATATATATATATTTTTTTTTTTTACATAAATACTTCGTAAGGTAGCAAGTAGTACATCATAATAATGTAGTGGATGTTTATAAATAGAGAAAAAAAATATATAAAATAGGTTACAAAATATATGTCAGATTAATGTTTCATATTAGTTAGGATTGTTACATTTAATGACAAAATAAGCGTTAATTGCAAGATAGCATAAATGTTTTTATTGTTAGAAAGATGCTTTGACGCAACACTTACAGAACAATTAAGTATAACAATAAATCTAAGAATAATAAAATACAGAATATTTGTATAAATGTCTAATACAAATCATATATATTTTAAATATGTATATCTATATTAATAAAAGAAAGTTTAGCTCTCTTTCTCTATGTGTGTGTGTGTTTGTTTGTTTGTCTGCGATGGCTAGCAAAATGCAGCGTATCTAGAAGCCTGAAAATTTATATTTAGATAGTCCGTGGCCTAAACTGATGCACCTGTGACTCATAATTTTAATATTTTGATAATTACCCCCAGATATTAATTAGAATATCATTAAACACCGCAACGAAAATGCCAAGTTTTTCATCAAAATGGCTAAAGAAAAGAACTCTTGTTCGCGATTTCCAAGCGGAAATGAACGAATTCAAAACCTATTTACTAATTAGCGAATTTTAAGAAAACTAATTAAGATATCGATTTGAAAATTTCTGAGCATATGTAAAACAAATGTCTGCATCCGACAATTCAAATTATATCGGTCGGTAATTTTTCTTATTTTTTGCAAAAAACGGAAATAAATCTGACAGCGCCGGTGAAAAAATCCGAGAAAGTTTCAGACAGGGATCTGCTTTCATTAAAAAGTGAACTACAAAGAGATCTCTTTCTCTGGGCTATCCCTCCATTAATTTTGCGAAAATGAAAGGAAATAATTGCCAATTTTTACTAATAAACAAAAATTAAGATAATTAATTAAGATATAGATTTGAAATTGAGGATGGGAAGGGGTGCTATCTGTTGGTTATTTTAGCGTAAGGTCTTCGTTATGGTCTAATTATCAGAAGAAAATATACTAGGTTGAGCAAAAAGTTCTGGGAAATTTGTAAAAGCTGCGTTGTTATGCGCAAATTAAAGGCTAAAACAACAAGGACAAGTAGTACTCTTTAAAGTAGAGACCATCATAGTCCTAAACTTTCTGCCATCGTTCTGCCAGATTCCGGATTTACTGGAACTACCATGGCGGCTCCTTGGAATCGAAAAACTCTTGACATGCTTCTTCAACTTCATTAAAGGATTCAAATCGACGATCCTTGAAAAAGTGTTGCATGGATTGAAAGAGGCCATAATCGGATGGAGACACGTCTGGACTGTAGGCGGGGTGTGGAAGAATTTCGACGATTGAACGCCGTCCAACTGTGCTATTAGATTAAAATTTCCCAGAACTTTTTGCTCAACCTAACAATATATTTTTTTAATGATCGCGTTAATGTAGGAGAAGGGGGTTTTCTTGAACTAATTATTCGTTATATTTGCGGGTATGCGGGGGGGGGGGAGTTAACGCCTTGCTCTGATTTACACAAAACACATTCCATTTAAGAAATTTAATATTTTTAGCTTCTAACGTAGCGTTTTATAAATGTTATACATAGAGAATATAGAAAATTTCAAATAACGATTTTCATAAATATTAAATTTATGTTCCTAATAAAAGTACACAACTCGTATTTACTTGATGGATACCAACAATCAAAGTAAATGATTTGTTTTTGAGCACTTGACCAAGTGCCTCTAGCGGGCAATCCTACCAGTTTTTTTTTTTTTTAAATCTAATTTTGCATTCTAATCTTGGGTTCTATGGCCCGATTACAACGGAGTTTGGATGATTAGACTTGGTTTTCGTTCGTGTTACAGATTTTAGCTCCACCTTCCACCGCCAGGGGATGAATTATTTTCTCGAGTTCTATTTGCCCGATTTCGGAATTGGTTCATTCAACTCCCTTGATACAACGGGTACCCGTGTCGGATGTTTGTATAGAACAAATTGCGCCCTTGTTGGTAAAAAGTGGAACTAAAGGCAGCGGGGACACGAGCAGGTGTTTCGTTCGGAAGATTGTTTCTTTGGAACAGGGCAGCTGAAGGTGGAAGGAGGTGGAACTAAGTGGAACTAAAAGATTGCGCTGCACATCTACTATACGTTGCCGAAGGTAACGGGAACACGTGTCGGACGTTCGTTTATATCAGAATGCGCCCCCTATCACCGGAAAGTGGAATTAAAGGACTTTTAGCCGCGTGCGCAGCACTTTTAAATAAATAATTATCAAACAAAAACGGGCTAGAGATATAAAATCATACAAACTTTAGGTTTGTTTATTTATACTATCACGGGCCTGGGTAACGCCAGATAGTTCAGATAGTACAATATAAAGTAATACAGAAGATTATTTCGCATACTGTCATGAACATGTAAGAAAGTACGTGAAAAAAAATCGGATTATAAGTTAATTTTATTTTTATGGTATATATTTCACTTTTTCCCGTAAATAAATTCATGCCGATCTTTGTTCACTGACTTTTAAAGTTGGCAGCAATATAATTGTTTGCTAGATTTTATTCTGTATTAGATCCAAAATCCCTTAATTGTTATGAATGCTCATCTGTGTTAAAAAATGGGTTTTGCGTCCTTGTGTACTAGTTTAATTTGATTATATAAAAAGTAAACAAAACTGAAAAGAAATTCTGCGCATTTTTTAGGACTAATAGGTAGTAATGTTTTCTGTAGGAATATAAAGCAAGAACGATAAATCATGCGTCAAGCATAGATTACGTAACACTTTCCAACAAATGCAAAATAAGTTTACAATTTTTTACTGTTTAATGAGGTTAAAGATGATATCTAAGTACACAAAGCCAAAGTGAAAGTTAAAAAGGGCAGGGAAGCCTACCTTTCGGCTTGAGCTCAACTAGCCCCGCCCAGCAGTTTAAATTTATTATGCGGCCTTACAAGTAAATTATTAAAGTTGAGAGAAAACATTCAATACAAAACAATACTAATAGTTCACATATTGAATGATAAACAATTAATAAATATGATAGTGACAAAGAAAATAATCATAGATTGAATAGTAGCATCGATAGTGTAAAAAGACTTATATGGGGAAAAACTCTAAAAATCATATAGGGGTATTTTCGTTAAACAGTTAACACAATTTAAGTACCTCAATGTACTAGTACTAAGAATAATAGGGAATAACGTAAGTGATTGTATAGGAATATGTACATGTAGTGAAAACAATAAACACAAATCAAATACCACCATGACATTAGAGGAGTACTGAAACACAAAATATAAAAATTCTAATTTTGATGATACAGTAACTGATAAAACAATTTACTAATTATACTGAGCAATACTAAATAATGCTTTGTGAAATTGAGCTATAATTAGACTGAAATACGAATTCTGAAGTTACAAATTCCGAAAATACAAATTCTGAAAATACAATTTACCAATCATACTGAGCATTACTAAATATTGCTATAATACTTTGTTATACTGAACAATAATACTACCTTGTAATAATACTAAATCATGCTGAAGTAGATAATAATATTGGATAGAAGTAAGTACTAAATGAACAATAATGAATGAATAATAGGTGTATGACTAGAGTACTTTATATTGAATACTAGAGTAAACAAATATAAAATGTAATCAAATTAAAATGTACAAGAAATTTCAATCCAGCTAGGACCGGACTTAATACTTAAAAGAAATTTAATATGAATGCGTGAACAAAGTTAAAAGAAATTGGAGAAGATGCTAATTTAATATAATAATTAAAGAAAATTACCTATGCTATTGAAGGGCCCAGCTGGAAATATATGTAATTACAGAATAACAGAAGGAAATATTTAAATGTAAACGAAATAGTTTCAATACAAAACAAATTTACACAAATTTAAACTTATATAATAGTGAATTATCAAATTGTGTAAGCACTTTTAGACTTGTTACTGATTTTAAATTGCAATTTAGTTCTATTAAATCTTACTGAATTCCTTATTCTTGCAAATTTTATAGTCGGTTTAAGTTACAACCGACTTAATTTATTTTTGAAGATCACCTTGATGATTTCATATTGAAACACTTCACGATCATTGCTGGATGCTGTATGAATGGTTGAAATTAGTGTAAAGTATTTTTCATGTGAATGAGAACTGTTGTAGCTCACACAATTTATACATTTATGGCACTCAGAACTGTGTTGAAATTGACATTGTCTGGAGTCATGGGAAGATACACAGAATGCACATCTTACAGGATTACTTTCAGAGAATTTGTTTGCTACATGACCATAGCGCTGGCAGCGGAAGCACCATTGTATGTTTATATATTTCTTTACAATGTCAAATTTTAAATCATAATTAATTCTGCCTAATTTAAGTAAAATATTTGCAGAAGAAATGTCTGTTTCAATTATCTGGCTGTAGTATTCGCCATTGTTGATTTTCTAAACTAAATTAAGTTTTATATCAACTTTTAAGTACTTTTTATAAGATAGATTTAAAAACTTCTTCTGTTATCGGTTGTGGAATTTGTGGGATTATTAATTTCCGATTATAAATTTTCCGTATCGATTGTGGGATTATTAATTTCATTTGTTGAATTTCTAGTATGAATTTTTCTTTTATCTCTGAGTTAAGTAATTTTGTTTTGAGGATTTAAAATCTTCAATAGTGTTTAATTGAAATTGCAATTTTCCATTCGGCAGTTTCTTGCCAGTGCAACTAGTTAGTTTTTCAATTCCAATGATTTAAATTTATTTATCGTTCCTTTTATTGGGAGAATTGTTTCTTTTTCTCTTAGAGAGAAATTACAGATTTTTTTGTGGTTATTTTTGTTATCATCTTGTCTTAGATACTTTATTTCTTGCTTTAAATCATCTAATATTTCATTCCTTTTTTCAAATTTATTCCAGATTCCATTTTCTGCTGACTGTTGTGTTAACAAAGTATTAATTACTATTTATTTTCATGAATTTTCTTCTTTCAATTCCCTTGATTTCTGTTCCATAAATGCAATTATTTCTTTCTTTCAATGTTTTCTATATTTTTTTTTATCTCTTAAGTCAGCCAATTTTTCATACTTTTTGTCTAGTGCAATTTGTGTACAACCCTGCACAAACTATCTAAGTAAACAGTTTGGAAACGCATAACACATTTAAAATCCAATTTCAGAAATTACCAAAAATGTTCGGAAAAATATCCGAATTATTTTATGCAGCCCTGTATATTATTTATAGATTTATATATACACTACATAGAATGCTAAATTTTAGTTCATTTACAAAAAGCGTAGCAAAGCTTTAAATACCCCTTATAGAATTTCCGTCAATAAACGAAAATGTACTCGAAGACTTTTGTGCTGCCCTGTATATTGTCTATAGAACACACCAAAAAATAGGTATTCCTCAACTGAAAACACACTTCCAGCAATTATTGTAAACTTATAGTACCGATTTATTTTGTGTATTCCCTTAAATGAACGATGAACGGTATACACAAAATATTCTATATTCATATTCTTCTTGTAATGCACTTTAGAGAAAAACTATATCAATTTCAATATGTTTTAAAGGATGAAGATTAAAATAAAACTAAACGATTTTTCCCCGTAGACCGTATTTTAGCGGAACTCTTTTGAGTGTTCCTGTTAAGGAACTATATGTACTATGCACACCATATTCTATAGTAAGCCTCTTGTAGTGCACCTCCCTGATACACTATATTTCCAATGATGACCGGTCACTTGCGATTTTAGACGTTTTGTTAAATATCTGGAAAGATACATGAGGAATTATCCTGAAACTTCCGGAGTGTAAACAACATGATAGACGTCATATATTCCCGCAAAGATTTTTTCCCGAAACCCCTTAAGGGGCCGTCAACAAATTGAAGAAAAACGAATATCTTTTGGATAACCCTGTAAAAACTAATATTGCAAAAGCATTCAAACTGTAGATTATGATTAAGTGGCTTATTGTAATAATTTGGGTTTATTTTTATGAAGATAGCATGTATACTCGAAGAGAAATTCAGATTTTTATAAAAACTGTCCCAAATTTTACCAAGTTTTTTGCTTATAATTTGCAGAGTTTTTAATATAAAAACAAGTTATTTTCAGAAAATATGACAAACAAAATTGTACACAATACCCTGCAATCAGAATTAAAAAATATTAAAAACTGCATGAAAAATGAGCAAGTTCACTAAATATTGTTTCACTGCGCATGCTCGAATTCAATCAAAATATACTGTGCATAATATATTAGCTTAATGTATAGACCAACTTTTATGAAAGTCTCAAAAACATAGCTTGAAAATTCGGATAGTAATCGTCGATAGAATAAGCTCGAAATTCGCTGTTCTCAAAAGGAAGCAAAAGGATGGGGGGTTGTATCCAAATGTACTAGCTTATGAAAGTGGACATAATAAGAATGATGTGTCTCTCATTCTATATTTGATACAACCCCTCATCTTTTTGCTTCCTTTTGGGAACAGCGAATTTCGAGCTTATTCTATCGACGATTACTATCATAATTTTCAAGCTATGTTTTTGAGACTTTCATAAATGTTGTTCTATACATTTAGCTAATATATTATGCACAGTATATTTTGATTGAATTCGCGCATGCGCAGTGAAACAATATTTAGTAAACATGCTCATTTTTCATACAATTATTATTTTTTTTTATTCTGATTGCAGAGTATTGTATACAATGTTGTTTGTCATATTTTCTGAAAGTAACTTGTTTTTATATTAAAAACGCTGCATATTATAAGCAAAACACTTGGTAAAATTTGGGACTGTTTATTATAAAAATCTGAATTTCTCTTCGAGTATACATGCTATCGTCATAAAAATGAACCCAAATTATTACAATAAGCCACTTAATCATAATCTACAGTTTGAATGCTTTTGCAATATTAGTTTTTACAGGGTTATCCAAAAGATATTCGTTTTTCTTCAATTTGTTGACGGCCCCTTATGGGGTTTCGGGAAAAAATCTTCGAGGAAATGTATGACGTCTATCATGTTGTTTACACTCCTGAAGTTTCAGGATAATTCCTCATGTATCTTTTCAGATATTTAACAAAACGTCTGAAATCGCAAGTGACCGGTCATCATTGGAAATATAGTGTATATATCAATTTCAATATGTTTGAAATTGTCTAACAGCATTTAAATAAACCGAAAATGAATTTTTCTCATAGAGCATAATGCAATGGAATTCTTTGCAAAAAAAAATACTATAAGTGTAAAAGTCTTCATTTTCAATACCGAACATGCCAGACTAAACCTCAATAACATATATCAATTGTATGACAATCCGAATATTATGTACGCCAGTTAGAGAACGGTCAGACAGACAGATAGACAAACCGAAATCATAAATACTTTTCAACTATGTGGGAAAGTGTTAAAAATTGGTAGTAAATTATAGTAATTAGAAAATAATACTATTTTTTTTCTTCTTGCATGTAGCTAAATACAGCTTTCTGAAAAAGTGAAAAAGCTTTTAAATTATTGGCAGGAATATATGTGACTGTGCTTCAAACAATCTTTGTTATTAATATGTCTTCCAAATTTATAAAACTATTCATTGCATTTATTCATATCCAACAGAAAAATATTTTAAGTTATATTGTCTGCGTTTCTTTGTTTCTAAAAAGAGTTATTTAAAATAAATTTCTAAATCAATGCATTTACCGTATTTCTATTAACTAAACTGTTTTAACACAAAATACACATAGAATTAAATGCACTTATAAAATAAGCCTTTACACAAATAGACTATTACTGCGTAATTTAAATAGTATTATGAAGAAATATTTAATTTTAATGTCGAGAAATAACTATTTTGTATTCGGAATATTTATTTAAAAGTATTTTGTTGTCAATCTCCAATCCTTTAGTTGAGAGAAAATGTAATTAAAACAGTTTGGTTTGAATGCTTTGAACTCTTCTTTTCATTATTTATTTTCAAATGTATACATCATTCGTTTAATTAGAGTGGTTTGAAAATTGTATTTATAGTATAAAATGTAAAGCAAAATATATTATAAATGGATATTTGTAAAAGATGCAAATATATGACGAATTCTAACTGACTAACAAAGCAGAACAATTGAATGCGTACTTTTTGGTATACAGAATTTAAATTCATGTTTAATACTTGGAAATTTTTCTATAGAAAATTTCACACACCTTGCATTCACAATAGGCTTTCATAATTGCAATCATAATAGGTTTTACTCCTATTAAGCAGTTAAAATTTGAATACGTAGAATTTAGTTCTGTATATTTTTATCAATCTGCCTGTATGGTGAAATGAATGGGTTCTTTACTAAGAATAAAACTTCATGTCATTTTTAAGTTCATCCAGATTTATTAATAAGGTTAATGAATATTTAAACTAGTTTAAATCGCTCATTTATACATGTTTTAAATGCTACTTTATCTTCCAATAATCGTTAATAAATAAAAATTCAACCTAACTTTTATGTTCACATGTTTACCAAGTATGTAACATTTTAATCAAAATTGTTTTTCTATTTTTTGTCCAAGGTTTGGTAATTGGAACTTTCGGAAAAGCTTTGTTAAAAATACTTTTTCAATATAGATATAAAGATTAAATTTAATAACAGTGCAACTGCGTATATATCATTCATACGGAATGTGAGAAAAAAGTAATATCGCTAATGTTTTACGTACACTTTCAAATATGTATGATTTTAGACTGTTAAATAGAAATCTTTCCAAACGAACCTAATGTTGGGGGCACCACTTCCATCATCAGCGAACATCCTCGAATTTGTATAATTTTATATTCTTGATCTGAAATCTATCCAAACGAACTTAGAATTGGACTCACTGCTCTCGGCAGCGTACACCAGGTGTACTACGCACGCTGTGGTCTGTTTTTGCAAAAGAAATTCGAATTTGTATGATTTATATTGGTTGAGCAAAACTTTTATTAAACGAACTGGGGGTAATAATGATTGCCAAATGAAATTTTGACACTTAGACTTTGACACATTTAATTCTTACCAAAAAGTCTGGAGAAAAACCTAAAGAAAAAATATAATTCAAAATTAATGTCTTATTAAATGTCTATCTTAAAAAAATATAAAACAATGATTGAATCTACGGAGTTATTTAATTATGACTTTTTTTAATGTGGAATCTTCAATCCGCCCCAAACACACCCGCTTATTGCCCATCTTTCTGAGTGCATTTATTGAAAAAAAATATCAACCTTCTCCATACGAAAGAGAATGAAATAGCAGTATTCGTAAAACGCGAACTAATATCTAGTAAAGACACTGAGATGAAAGTCGAAAGCCTCTAACGAATGCGTTAAACGACTTCCGGAAAATAATCATTTTTAAATAGTAAATATTAATATTTTTATATTGTCAGATATCGTTGAAAACAGAAAATAAATAGTCATAAAGGTTTTGTTTTTCTATAATTCCAATCGGTGAAAAGGGGATTTCATTTAAAACTGCGGAAAAAAACAGAAAAAAAAGAAAACATGTAATCAATTAAAAAAAATATGTATATATATTGATTTTGGATAGTAGATATTAATATTTTTTAAGCAAAAGCAATCTCTATGATCAGGAAAGTACCCTAAATAAGGGAGTATGTTTTTGTTTAACACTTCCCAACATAAGTTGAATATGCTAATGATTTCGATTTCTGTGGCCGACTGGCCATGCTTTAACTCACGTAAATGCTCAATTGCCATCTAATTGATATATATATTATTAAGATTGACCATTATATCTTCAGTTTTGAAAATGAAGGGGAGTAGCATTTATAGTCTGTTTACAGGGACACTAAAAAGAATTCCGTTACATTATAATCTATGGTGAGAATTGTGTCAAAAGCTTACGTATTGCAAGTATGGAAAGCCGAAGACCAAATATTTTTCGACAACTAAAGTAATATTTATGTTCATTTGAAAATTAGAAATCGTCAATGTCTCGTTCACGACATCAAATGAATGTTTGGCAATTAACTACCTCAGTTTAATGTTGTGCAGGCTCTCCATGTGCTTCTCTATAAAAGTATTTTTCATAATATCATTAATATGCGGATTAAATTTCTTTTATTTCATTATTTCTTTCATTGGGTCTAATTCTGGTTGAAGTACGTTCAAGACTACAATCTGGATAATATATAAATTGTTGCCACAAAAACACGAAGGTAACGAACATTCACCTGAAATCGATTTTATTTTTTTCTTAAAACATACTTTTTCTGTATGTATAAACTATTTCAATTGCATTCTCGTTGCATTAAAACACAACTAATATGCTTGAGGATGATAAATTTTAATTTTAAACGATCACATTAAAAGAAGCGTTGAATTACTTTAATTTTATTGATATTTTGTGCAAATATAAGCGTGAAAACTTTTATAACATTCCATCAGTTATTTTTGATTGCTTGAAAAATATCTACATAAATTAACAAAAATATTAGAATTTTAAACAAATTTCACAAAAAGAGCGTAATTGTTATTGAGAGTTTTTCGGAAATCATCGCAGGAGTTTGCTTCGAAAAAATACGTTTAATTACTGGTATAATCAAACTATATACGCTAGTAATTCATTTTTTACTTTGAATTATGAGTATGAACTGTTAAGATGCGTTGCTGTTTATGGTTTTGTGTAAACGGCAAATATCACTTTATTCGTTATATGTAATGTAGCAACAGATATTCACTACTCTGCAAAAGTTATTTTAACTTTAAATTCAATATTTTATTATTTAATCATCTTTTTCCTATTTGGCATGGGTGCTTTTTCCAAAAAAATAATTGTATTGTGGAAAAAGCGAGGAGGGAGGGAAGGATTAACAAATTTGGTAGTGAAGGTCATCTCGAAAGTTCTTGCACTGGGCATCGCTTTGGCTATGGAAGGCTTAGATTCTGCGCATGATGCTATTGCTGCACTTCTGAGTTACGAAGGATATCAATTTCTCCCGATATCTTTTCCCATTGGCAAAATATGTTTTAAAAATTTTTAAAGATCACCTCGTAATAAAAAAATGGCTAATTACAAAGACTGTTTTGAAGCCCTCCGAATAATCACTTTTGCAACTCTTTAACCCTCTAATATGCGACCAAAAGTGCTGCCAATTTAGTGGAATTTTTTATTCACATATTCAGAATTGATACCAGAAAATCGGAAAAGAGATATTTCCTTTATTTAATAATATACATTCCGAGATTAAAAAGAAACCAAAATTAATAGTTGTTATTTCTGGTGTGAATTCCAATTTTACTAATTTTGGAATTGCTAGAATACATTTTACCATGGGCATTAGAGGGTTAAGGTATTTAAAAGATTGTGCCATGTTTTTATAGTATCCAAAGGTGACAATTCTACATATTCATTTCATCTGCCAATTTTGGTAAAAGTATGGTTTGCGCGAACACTAAATGCTGCACAGCAAAGCAATATAAATTGTCATTTACGCAAGAGAGTCCAGTGCACAGTGTTCTTAGAAAACTTTGGATTCTTCTCATTTTACACGTGAAAACTAAAGATTAGGAATGGCAAAAATGTTTACCTAGTCGTACCAAAATTCATAAACAAAATTTACATTCATTGTAAAGGGCTGAACTTTTAGAGATAAAAATATGACAGTCTATGTGGCTCATACAAATCACTGGTTAATGAAATTGGCCGGTTTCAGGCATTCAATTATTGAGAGCATTATTTAAATGCGATTGATCTGTGTAGTAGAATCAAATAAAATGTGCATGAAACATCGATTAGCAAACACGATTAATTTAAGTCGTACGTACTGTAATTAAGAATAAACTTTTACATTTGTTTTCATTGGATTAACTTATAACTTATCAAAAATGCAACTCTTAACTTTAAATATATCAAAATTGCGCAAAAAACCAGATTAATAATTATAAACAATATAAACAGATAATTATAAATAACATAAACATATATTAATTGCTGTGGTACGTTCGATGCAAATTGCATTATAGGTAATAAGCATACACACATTTTGGTCCATTTGTGATTTATTGCAGTGACTATCTTATGTAATTCGTTTGAAGACATGAAACTTTTTACATAAATATCGAATGGTAAATAAGTTACATGTCCATGATTTGGAAAGAAAAAGCTCTAGAAAGCACAACAGGAAACGAAAATATTCGAATGTAATTCAATGCAAAACAGTGCATGCAACAGTTTCATGCAAAAACAGTGTTATTGTTAATGAAACAACTGCATTATTTGTAATAGTCTAAATTTATTACAAAATAATTTTATGTATATAAAATAGACAGAAAATTAAAATGCTTCGCCTGCCATAGAAAAAGGCATCGTTGCCACCTTTGTCAGGCGTGCCACAGATTTGACAACACTGTCATAAATTTTGTAAAAACAAATGGCAAAGGTGGACGACATCATTTCTTGAATGGTGTCATATCACATTTGGCTAGGGCAAAACATGGAAGACACATACATGGCATAAATGCAACACCTTTTTTTATTGGCTAGTTCCTGCCACAACTGCCACAGATACATCGTTTTTTAATACAGGGTGTCAAAACACTTTCAGCAACGTCTTCGGAGTCGAAAAAGTTTAATTTCAGCAACGTGGTACATAGAGTTTAAAAAAAGTTTGTTAATTTAAAAGTAAAACTTTAGTTTATTGGATCATATACACATGAACGGAATACATTATTTGAAATACTCTTTAATATAAATAGTTCAGTTTATTTCTTCAAAGCTTGTAGAATAATAAAAATTTTATTATTGCCTCTGAGTATTTCAAAGTATAAGATCCGGTTTGTCGAAACATTTAAGAATGAAATTAAATTTGAAGACAACATTTTATATAAATTATTAACAAAGACTTTGACAACATTTAAAAAGATATGTCATTTCTCTGAAAATAAAATGAAACCGTTACTATTATCTATCCCATCTAAACAACTAATATTGACATCTGTAAGTGAAATTACATGAACAGACATTCAAATGAATTTTCAACCTAAGAAATTTTAATTGCATTTTCCTTTACCGATAAGAAGAAAACTGGTTTACAAAAGACTCTTAAAATAATATTTGAAGTTTAAAGTAATTAAAATTTCTATTAAATATTTCATCACAAAACAACACATTTTTAATGAAGGAACGACTATCACTGAATTAAATAACGCTTTGAAAACTGAAGTATTTTACAAGCGTGATTTTTCATCCGGAAATAATTTAGAATACATTGTTTGTAGAAGGGGATAAAAAAATATTGTTTATATAATAAACTAGTATTAACATTATATATTCGCATATCAAAAAGCAGTAGGAACGGATTTGTCTTTCATCAGTGTCTGCTACCAGAGAGTCTGTAATGCGTTTTGAAATTGGAATTGGTTAATTTTTCTCATTTTGATTAACGAATTATAAGTAGAAAGAAAAAGACCTTTTTAGGTCTGCTTTAAAATTAAATGGATAATATGCATATATTTCTTTAACTTGCAAAAGGTTAAGTTATTAATTTAAATATATTGTTTTTAATTTACGTTATAATATAACATTAGTTTCTAACCTGTACTCCATCGAGCCCTAAGATTTCATCGAGTGCTTTTCACTTACTCCATGGGTATTCCATGAAAACTAATAATAGAAAAAAAAATCATGCGTAAAGCATAGTTTCTGAAACAATTACCAACATTTTCAGTTTACTGTAAGAAAATTTTATTGTTTAATAAGGTAAAAGAAGATATATTAAGTAAACAATTTTAAATAAATATAACACATTTGAAAATAAAATTTGAGCAATTACCGTTGGAAACGTACGCTAATTCTTTTGTGCACTCCTGTATATGATCTATAGAATTGTAAATGCACTACATAATTAAATTCAGTTAGAAAACACATAACACTGTTCAAAAGTTTACGCCAGCTATTTCCAATAGATAAAAATGTACACGAATATTTTTTCACAACTCTACATGTATCTGTATAATCCCTAAACGCATAATACATTTAAATTTATTTTCAGAATTTACAGTCTATAGAAGGTAACTTATCGTTTGTTGTGGAGTCCTGTATATGATCCAAAGATTTTTGAACGCACCAGACATTTTGTTAAATTTAATTCAGATAAAAAACGCATACCACACCTAAAAACGCACCACAAGAGTACAGGGATACAGACGAGGAAAACAGAGAAAGGAAAGACAGACAAAGTGAATTCATAAACAATTTTTATCTATGTTGCAAAAAGTTAAAAATTTAAGAAATTAAATGCTAGCACCAAAGTAAAATCACAATTAAAGAAGTAGAACAGACGTTGTCTTCTCCAGTAGACGACACTAGGTCATTTTGCAGTTACCAGAGAAGCAACTTCTTAAATTTTTGTACGACGTTTAATGGTTATTATTGTTGATCAAACCGTTGTCATGTGACGCAAGTAGTTTTATTTATTGAATTTTAATATAAGTTTTATGTAAGTATTGGCCACGTTTTCCCACAATTATGTGTATTGTTATTAGTTGAGAATAAGTTTAGTATAATGGTACACTGTTAAAAGTTTGCAGCAAACTGTCCAGTCATTTGACCGTTTTTATAGAAAACGGATGTATAACCATAATTTAACACTATTCTGACCATTGTATGGGGTATAATATGGTTGGAATAGAGTTAAATTACAGTTATGTAACCGTTTTCTATAAAAACGGTCGAATGACTGGACAGTTTGCTGCAAATTTTTAACAGTGTAGATTTCAGTTAAAAATAATTCCATTGCATTTACATTGCGTAATTGTTTAGCAATTTATCTGCTTTAAATCCCTTGCTATCTTTGATGTTCTTCTATCTCCATTCTGTAGCATTACTTCTAAATGTTATTATTTTTAAAACATAAAGAACTGTAAGTTTAAGTATCTTTTACTTAGACATTTATTCAATGAAAGGCTATGCTTTAATTATACGATTCGATGGTATTATTTTTTTAATGGAGTAGCTTTATAAAAATACTGACATTGAGTCAGTAAAATTTGACAATTTTGTGAAAAGTTTACATGGGCATAATATAAACCCAATAATCGCTAAGCTAGTGTTTGAATTTGCCTGAGTATTTCAACTGCCTAGCTGAATTTATGCATACAAGAGTAACAAAATAAAATTAATTTTAATGTTAATGTTCTTAAGTTATCATGTTTGTCTGCAAAATATCTTTGTTAAACACGAAAATGTTTACTTGAGAATTGATACCATCCAGAAAATTGATATTTCCGTATCAAAAAATTGATTAGTTCACTATAAAAACTAGTCGGAAACGTTTACGAAAATCAGTCACTTTGTTTTTATAAATGTTTCTTTGAATATCGAAAATATATCAATTCCTGAGGTTTCTATCTATATATATAACGCTTTTCAAAATAAGAGGTAACTCGGAAGTAGTTATTGTGTACATTCATTTGTGGTTATATTATACTTTACTGAATGTAGAAAAAAATATCTTTTTTTACTGTGTAAAAGCATTCGTCACCTAATGAATATATTTAGATGCATCGCTTTATCAGTTGTTAGTTGTAAAAGTGCACAATGTCTTTTGTTATTTATTTTGTAGTTTTATCAGAGGATGAGAGAAATGGCTATGAAATGTGTCTATCCTCCGTTGTTTATTTAAACTTAAGCAGAATTCTTTTACTGAAAAGAAATTTCTAAATCAAACACATAAAGCTTTTTTGAGATATTTACTTCAAGTTGCATATCCTACCCTAAATATGAGATCCAAATAAGAAAGGTATAAATAAAAACAGTGTATATTCGTATCCTCTGTAAATGTATCTGTGAAGTGGATTTAACTTCACATATTCCACTTTCTTAAAATTAATTCCCCCATCTCCTTACTTTTCTAAATTTCTCTTTCTATAAAATTATTTTATATTTCGTGTTATAAAATCTAGCTTCTCCCTGTATTTCTCTTTTATTAAGCGTTCTTTAATTCATTCGGATCTCTTTCCTCACCGCATAAATCATATCGTTATAAAAAAAAGAAAAAAAAAAGAATTTATTCCCAGTACAATCTGCTCTTTTCTAACGGCGTCCAAACTTCACTTACATTTTTACGCCTACACTTTTGCTTGTCAAGGTTTCATTCCGTTTAACGTATTTCAATATTTTCCCAATTGTCCAGCTGCCTTTAATATATAATATCTGTAACGTACCAATTCTATTTTTAACCCCAGTTCTTAATTCTTTAAGCTAACCCCATGAGAAAGGACTCCATGCGGTTTTGTCTGGTTTACCAAAATTCCATATCTCCATTCTGGCGCTTAAAATTCATATTTTACATTCATATCTTCCCCATAGGATTACCATTAACGGACTGTTACCATCTGTTTCTTTTCACATTGTCCTCGCCACAACAGCATGTTATCTGGCTAATTGGCGTATCTAATTATCGCCATGTCATCACTGTAACAGCGAAAAGAAATTATGTAACAGCGAAGATTCTCTCGCTGCTTGTCTGTGATTAAAGACATGTAATTATTCGTGCCTCCTCTCCAGTGCTCTCGGGAATCTCCGTGCCTATTGATGTTTGTACCTGAACCCATGGTCAACTGCAATTTATAATAAAAAAAAGATTTGTTTATCAAGAAACTCCTGAGTTCGCATCCATTCACTCTGTGTGACCTGTTTCCCTGGATATTAACAAATTACTTTTTGCAGCTCAACCGACGTGAAATTACTTCAACCAACATTCTTCGTCACAGATATTTGGTACATCAGCCGCTCACAAGCATCTTTAACTGGAGAGGAGGGCTTTTTAGTTTAAAAAGAAAACATCGTAAAAAAAAAATTCACGTAATTTATTCTACCAAATTAAAATATTTTCTGACGATGGATTTCAACGCCTATCGTAGTACTCCTGCTGAGTAGCCCTGCATCTTCGACTCACAATCGTACATAAGGATACTTTTTTTAGACAGACTGTCAAACTACATTTTCTACGAACTTTCAACTCTACGCCGTATTCTGAATCAGTGTACGCGCATTCAAGATTTTCCCCGGTCAACCGACAAACTGAGCGCATTTTCTCTCTTTCACCTTTGACCGCACTCTCCTTGGAACTCTGTCTGTGTTTTGTCCCGACTCAGCCAGCATTAGCTAGACTGTTCTTCTCCAGAGAAACTTGAATTCTATGGATCTTGATTCTCGAATAATATTTTATTGAAAGTCGCACCTATGGACACCCCGCCTTTCGTTCTGACAGAGACATTATAAATATGTCATCAAGCCCCAGTGCAGTGCCAAATTTTCAAGAAAATTATCACTTATCAAAAAAACTAACTGTTCTCTATTGTCGAAAGTGATGCGGCGATAATCGGTAAAGATTTCAAGCGTTTTCGTTTTAAAGATGATTCATCGACCTACTCTTACCTCACATATGTTTTACGTATATTCAATCAGTTAAAAAAAAAAAAAAAAAAAGTAAATATCGCATTAGCTAATCAAAGATTCAGAGCCCAAATTAATAAAGATAGAAAGGGCTGATATTTAACTTTTACAACCATTTTTTTTTTAATTAAAGTGAAATGTGTGTAGCAATTTTGCATGTCGTGTGATTAAATTCTTGAAAGGCTATTCCTAAGGTAAGTCTTTTATTATAATATCTGTAATTGGTTCTCTGCTGCTTGAAAGATAGTCCTACCGGAACTTGAACGACAAAAAAAACTTTTCTTTCATAAAAGAAAATTTTTACAGGAATAGACAATTTAACTTAAACACTTATTTAAAGTTTAATATTATTATGTAGTGTCATACTCAAGCAATATTTACATTTTATTGAGTTTCTGCCTCTAGTTTTATAAAATGGCTTTATATTTTATATGATTTTTTTTTCTTTCATTTATATGTGCTACATAGAATTTTTAACGAAGTTTTCATATTTTTTAATTGTGTGTATCGATAAAAAAAATCTTATTGCTCAAACTGACACTAGGACTCATAAAAAGACTGCATGAGTGACTATATCTTTTACAACTATAGTCTTTTTTACCTCTTTTTAGATAAGAAGAGAATTAAAAAAAAAATTAGATTTTGAACTATTTGTTCTGATTGATAGAAAAATAAATAAAAAGAAGATTTTTCTTTATGATAGGCTATCAATTTCGTAACAAAACAAAATACCATGCCGAAATGAAAATCTGCTCGGCACTACAAAATTTTTGCTTGTTGGTGTGTACTGTTTATAATATACCATATATATATATTTTTTTTCTGCTTGATAATTATATTATTTCATGTGTACTTTGCATAATTTTGAGAATGGTCTAATGCATAATTACTTATTGTTAAGTCGAGTTTTGGTTGAAAATACACACTTTTGTAGTATTTTTTTTAATATTGTTGAAAAAGATGCGTGTGCTTCGTTGAATAAAAATTTGCACATAGTTTAAGCAAAAAATGCATATCTAACAAAAATATTATAAAGGTTCATTTTTATTATAACTTTTATTTGACACCTATAAAGGTACTGCAAAATTTCAGATTTTTTTTTCTTTTATCACTTAGTTTTCAGTTTTTAATATAGTAAAAAAATAATACAGTGTGACATAGTGCAATTCACAAATAGTGCATTTATTTCTGTTTGACGGCCATGAATTGCATTTGATTCTTTTGGTGTTTTTCTTAATTGATTAAGTTTATAGCTGGCCTATAATTTTACGTTAAGAATTTAACTGTAAAGAATTTCTTGTCCCTCTGCATCTATTTTTTTTCTAACAGTTTAACTTAATATTATAAATACTTTTGTTTATCTTATTGTAAGTTCATAATTATTATGTTAGGGTTTGTTTTTGATAAATATAACACGTATAATAGATTAAAAAAAAAAAAAAATCCACATACCTTACAAATGAAGCCTAAAGGTAAGATAGAGACAGCAAATTCTCTGGTTTGATTTGATTGCATTACTGATTTTATTCTATTTTTTTTACATATTGTAATATATTAAATTGCGAAATTTTAAGTTTTTGTGTACCCTCATTTTGACCATACTCTTATAAACTCTTTTGAAGTTAAATTATGCATATTATTATACATACATGTTTATGCACATATATTTTGCAACTATTTCATATTTTTTATTATTTACAATTATATATTTTTAAGGTGTTTCAACGTTTATAATATATATATATATATTCCAGTTTATCTTTATGTAAGTGTGTAATTTTTCCCTTCACACCCTTATAGTGTGACGTACTAAAAAAAAATAATAATGAGACTCCAAAAAAAAAAAAAAGGAATAATAATAATAATTATAGAATTCACTTTAATTTCAGTTCATTCAATATTTTATCTTAGTAGTTATTTTGCCAATTTCAATCTCCCTATGTTAAGTTATTCTGAATTTCAAACACTCAATTAATGTTAAATTTAAGCTTTAAATTCCACCTAAAAAAAAAAAGAAAAGGATGGATGAACACGAGTTTATAGCTTGTTCATATTAAACTGATAATGCCTGTCACTCCCTTTTTCTAAAGTCCATTCAGGCTTCCCGCATCTTACCTTTTTCCCCCCATTCAACATTTATACGACACGATACATCTACGCTTCTGCGGTTTTTACAGCTGTTCAATTCATAAATAGAAACTCTTTTTATAGTAGAACGTACAATTCAAAATTAATCAACTGCACTATTATTTCGTTTCTTCTTAGGTTTCATGTATGTTATTCTTTCATTGAGTTATTTTCGCGGAATAACTTTATGTCAGAAATAAATATTTTGTTTTCATTCAGCGAATAAGGCCTGTTGCTGATTTGAAAATGGAATATATTACATGCATGTTCATAGGAATTGATTTTCGTTCATAATAAATTTAAATAAGTATTTAAACTTACTTAAATATCACATTTTTTTATATATATTCAAACACTTGTTTTTTTTCATTCAATTAACATTTCTTACACACACTATTGAGATACGAAAACAGTGCCCCTTTTATTTATTTACACATTCGTTTAATGTTCAATGTTTTTCATGTTCACTAATGACATACATGCAATGTCATGTCAATTCAATGCTAATTTCATTCATTGTGACCACTCAATACTTTACACGCGCACTGTCATATATCCCATTGGTACTCAAAATTTAATATTCTAGGTAAATATGTATCTCGGTTCACATGAACATTACACTTTTTCTTTTCTTCACAACAATTTTTCTCAAAACCTAGTTGCTTAATTTGCTCGATTTAACATATCTTTTATGTTACTTTATATACACCTTTATTTACATTGTCCCATTTTTTTTTACTGGTGAGTCAATACATTCCTCTACTCCAATATAATGACAACATTTTTTTTAATTGATGTTTACGCTCGTGATTTCTCAAGTTTAGGTAGTGTACTGAATATTTTTATTAAGCAACCTTAAATGTTTATTAATGCTATTATATTTTAAACATCTTCTTTCACATTATTTTGAGTGTACTCTTCAGGGTTTTTTTTTGTGTAGTCTACAGCTTACAGATGCATATTCATAGGGGAGACAACCTGTAATAAATTCACACTTCATGATGTCTGCGCATCATTTTTTTTCGGAGTATAAGTTTAACGACAACTCAAGTTCTTGTTTTTAGGTCTATACAAAAACAGGTAAATGTAAAATAAAGTTATGTTATCTTAATAATGTTGTAAACTATTCCTATGGCAAGGTAAAACAAGCACATTCTTTTTCAATTTATAGTCCTAACATTTGTTCTGGTTACTATTTTTTTTATACTCTTACACAGACTTATATATATAATTTTTTTTTTTCATTTGGTTTGCCACATTTGATTCAGAAGGCCATTACATTTGCTTTCCTCTTTACCACATCTTTAATTTTGTTAAAAAAAAAAAAGAGAAAAATCAATCTAGGTTCTGGTTGATAGACATTTTGACGGTATTCTTTTTGTTTTTTTATATACAAGTAGTTCATTGTTTGTGGTTTCTTGCGTGTATGAAAAAAAATCGCTCATAGTTACTCATAGTTGCTCATAGAATAGTTCATAGTTGTTTTTTTTTGTTTTGTTTTTTTCGGATTTTTTGTATACACGGAAATCATTGCTCATAGTTTTCTCATTGCATAGTTCATAGGTTATACACACACACACACACACACACGTTAGTTCATCGTATAGCGTATGCTATTTGTGGTTCATAGAAAACTCAAACTTTTGGGTTTTGTTTACACACATACCGTTGACTTTTTCTATCCCGCTTAGGTTCAGTACTTGTGTTTTTCTTGTTTTTTTTTACATACACTTAAAATTGTAACAACTGTCCTTTCTTTATCATCTTAATTACCACTCTCTCCTTTTTATAAAAAAAAAATGAAAACAAGTAAGATACTCTCATTGAGGTATTTCGCACTAAACATTTTACATTAAACTTGTTTACATGTCAGATGCTCTTTTTTTACATTTACAGTTATAAGCACATTTTTTTCTTTTCTCAATTTAAATTTCTACCCTTCACTCTCAAAATATTTAAATACATAGAGGACTTCTATTGTGTTTTTTTTTCTATTTTTCATAGTTCACTACATGCAATACCAGCCAGTTTTAATTCAATGTTACACATATACTCATTTACTGCAATATCATACTGATTTGCAAGGCTATAAAACAATTTCTGCTTCTATTTTGACATATCGTTATAAAAAAAAAGAATTTTACTTTTCGTTTTTGCTGTTTTCACCCACTGAAAACACTGTTCACGTGATAAGATTTCCTTATTCACGAATTTTGTTCGTTCTTCAAACAGGTGTACACCTCCTCTCTTCTTACAGACACGTGCAGACTTCGCCTGGTACAGATCATGTACATATATCATCAAATTTATGATGTTTGTGAGGGTTGCACTCACACACACACACACAATCTCTTTCTTTTACAATGTCGCCTGTTTCGTAGTTCGCAACATACGTTTTTTTTGTTCCTGTCTAAACGTTTTGTTAAATTTTCAAAACACATCAAATAAGTTATCATAATTAAGTTTTTTTTTTAAATAAAAAAAAAACGAACACACATAACGTATGATCTCTAAATTGTTTATCAGTTAAATTTTTTTCTTATATATGCCATCACAGAAACATGCAAATTTATACAATCTGTTCCTAATTTTCCATGTTTATTCATTTTCATGCCATTTTGGAACAGTTTACATTTAAAAAAAAAAAACAATTTGGTATTTAATTTCACTTCTTTTTTCACCTATGGAGTACTCATATTTATTACATGTATTATTTGTTTTGTGTTTTACTTTTCATTTAGTTTCATGTCTCAAAAAATTATTTGATGTTGGAAACAACCAACATTTCTTGCAATTTATAAAAAAAAATTGCTATTTTCTTGAATTTGATTTTCAAGTTAATTCTTATTTAGTTTCTGGTTATATTTTTAATACGTGTGCACACTTAAAGAAAAGAAAAGAGAAAATAAAATCCAGAAACAGATTTAAAATTTTGAGCTCATTCATATATTTTAATTTTCAAACGTAAGAGGTCGACCCAGTTTGGTTTGTGTCATGCTTATGAAGGCATGCATATATATTTGAGACATGATGTATTTGTTTTTCTTAATCAAGATTATTGTTGTGTATTGTTATTTTAATTATTTCATGTAGTTACCAGGGTTTTCTATAACAATTACTTTATTCATAATTTTCATCTAATTTTTCTTGTTAGTGAAAAGACACAGGTGGTTTTTCGTTTCCTATGGACCTTCATTGTTTTTCGTCTTCGGTTGTTGGGGAGATATATGTGAAGTGGATTTAACTTCACATATTCCACTTTCTTAAAATTAATTCCCCCATCTCCTTACTTTTCTAAATTTCTCTTTCTATAAAATTATTTTATATTTCGTGTTATAAAATCTAGCTTCTCCCTGTATTTCTCTTTTATTAAGCGTTCTTTAATTCATTCGGATCTCTTTCCTCACCGCATAAATCATATCGTTATAAAAAAAAGAAAAAAAAAAGAATTTATTCCCAGTACAATCTGCTCTTTTCTAACGGCGTCCAAACTTCACTTACATTTTTACGCCTACACTTTTGCTTGTCAAGGTTTCATTCCGTTTAACGTATTTCAATATTTTCCCAATTGTCCAGCTGCCTTTAATATATAATATCTGTAACGTACCAATTCTATTTTTAACCCCAGTTCTTAATTCTTTAAGCTAACCCCATGAGAAAGGACTCCATGCGGTTTTGTCTGGTTTACCAAAATTCCATATCTCCATTCTGGCGCTTAAAATTCATATTTTACATTCATATCTTCCCCATAGGATTACCATTAACGGACTGTTACCATCTGTTTCTTTTCACATTGTCCTCGCCACAACAGCATGTTATCTGGCTAATTGGCGTATCTAATTATCGCCATGTCATCACTGTAACAGCGAAAAGAAATTATGTAACAGCGAAGATTCTCTCGCTGCTTGTCTGTGATTAAAGACATGTAATTATTCGTGCCTCCTCTCCAGTGCTCTCGGGCATCTCCGTGCCTATTGATGTTTGTACCTGAACCCATGGTCAACTGCAATTTATAATAAAAAAAAGATTTGTTTATCAAGAAACTCCTGAGTTCGCATCCATTCACTCTGTGTGACCTGTTTCCCTGGATATTAACAAATTACTTTTTGCAGCTCAACCGACGTGAAATTACTTCAACCAACATTCTTCGTCACAGTATCCTCCATTACAATGCTATTAAGGAAATTATTTTCTAAATATCAAGAAATTAAATTAAGTATCATGTAATGTGAAGACTGTAGTACCAACTATATAAATCGTAAAATAGATGAAAGAGAAACTTTAAATATTAATATGATCCGTGTCGACTCACTACATGGCTGGAACATGCCGCTAACGACCCATGATCATGACACCGGAATTGGGTGCCACGAGTCCTACAATGTTTGAAGTGCTTCGGAGTTGTTTTCCGCTGTAGAATTTGTTTTTGTCTAAGGGCTAAGTTGTAATGTTGTTTTCTCTGTATTATATTTTAAATATTTAAAAGACGTGATTATTCCAAAATTATATAAAAAACTTATATATATATGTATGTAAAACTTGAGGAGATCAATCATTACTCAATTTATTAACCCGTCAGCACACGCGCCCCCTTCCATTACGTTACTACACGCGCGGTATAAATTTTACCCAAATGGGTTTTCTTGTGTCAATTACCCCTCGGTTAGATTATAAACAAAAATTTATATTTTAAAATAAACTGTAAATCAATAAAGGACATAATTTAACTTAAAATAAAAAGTTATTTTGTATTTAAAGCAAAAAAGAAACATAAAATCCGCACTAAGATTTTTTTTCTGCATATCATTACATACAAAGCTTTTACAATCCAAATTCAGCCATGAAAATACAAAAAAAAAACCCATTAAACTGATATATAAGAAACTGTATGTGCAAGAGTTGTTAACGTTTAAAAGAAAAATTATATTATTATTTGCACACTATATTTTTTACATAAACATTTGCATTGGCATTTTCCTATCATTATGGGTTACGTTATAACACGCGTGGAGTAAATTTCCTCCCACGTGACATTTTTATAACAAAAGAATGGAAAATACACAACCGGAGGTAAATTCTTTTTGGCCACATCTGGATATCATTCAGCTTGAAAGGTACTATAAAGCTCAGAATGATCACGAACTATTTTCGCACATTTTTAAGTAATAGTTGTAAGCTGGGGTAGATTTTATCCCAGCGCGTGTGTTAACGGATTAAAAATGCAATATATACGCAGAATTATATTAATTTTAAAAATGTTTGTATTACGGTAAAACCTGGAGCTTAGTGAACGTTTTAACACGGGCAAGTCAGAGAAATATATGATGCATTTATGATGCATTTATTATTATTAAATACTTTTTTATTACAACTTATGAAGTACTTATTTTAAAAGTACGTGTTATTACAGGTACTTTGAATAATTTGAGAATTAGACAGTTTTCGTTTTTTTTTTTCTGTATCTATTTTCGTATGTCTTTGAAGTAACTGTTTTTCTTATTTTTTAAATATTCCTTTACAATAATCGTAATAACACTCGTTTATAGCTTTTTAGCTTTTATAACAAATTTACTTAGAAAATATAATTAAAAAAATATCTAACTCTCTTCTATTAAAATATCCAAATTTTTATTGTAAAAATTACTGTTTATAAAAATATTTAATTCACAAGCTGCTCGATTTTTACGTAATATAACAACTAGATTTATGCATACACAATTTCAGATATTTTCTGTTAAAACAAATTATGCTCTAAGCATCGTACATTACACAGTCAATTACGCAATTTCACCTTTTAAATTCTAACATTCTCATGTCATGTTAAGAATATGTTAAAGTTTCAGAACAATTCACCAATGCAATTTGTTGATTAAGCAAATTGCACCTTAAAGCACCCTAAAGACAAAAAATACATTTCGGGATTATTTAAAATGGATTACACTGAAAAAGGATTCTCAGATTTGCAATAAATATTTTTGATGACCTGAAAGAAAAAGTATGACTACTCAATTTTAAATGTTCATAAATCTTCCTCGTGCATAATATGAGATAAAAGATTAATGACTGGAATGTATTGCAAATAAGATATTAAAAAAAAATCATTTGCGTATTTTTACAAAGTATTTGAAACTATCTATCTATCTATCTATCTATCTATCTATCTATCTATATCTATATCTATCTATCTATATCTATATCTATCTATCTATATATATATATATATGAAACAAATTATAAAAAAAAACTCGCCGTTAGCCTCATCAAAACAATAATTCTGTGTAAATCCCATTATTCTAAATTCATTCTCTTAAAAAATAGCTCTGATCGCGCTGTTCTATTAAAATTCCGCACTTTTGTTTCATTAAATAAATGCATCCTAGAATTTAATTCTTTTAAACATCAATCTCCCAGCTAAAAATATTTTAACTCTCTTGAAATAACAACCTATGTCTTTTTATTTTTTTTATTTTTATTTCCTTATGTTTTCTGAGAAAACAATATTCTTTCTCAAAATTATCAAAGCTAACTTCAGTCTCAATGTAAAATATTATCTTGGCATCTTGCCCATGCTCGGTAAAACCTACGTATTTTTTTTCTTATTATTTATTCGAAGGAATTAGATTGTTCGGTAATGTTCTAGAAATATTTTTCCCGCATTTTTTCAGTTTACGGTCTAATAGCTTCGAAATCAGAGCGCTGGAGAATTTAGTCCTGTAGCGCTGATTGGTCGAAATACTGTTTAATGAAAATGTATTCTGGGGCGTTAGATAATAGATATACGCGGTGTTTCCCGCGTAGCGTTAGTATTATTCCTGGAGCCGGTTGTACATGTAACCCCGACGCGTACTTCACGACGATGGAATAATCTCCTTGGCTGCAGATAGAAAAAAACAACTGTCTGTAAGAACAAAAATGTCTTCTTAATTATTAAATTAAGTCACCAAGTTTCCCCACGGTATTAAAATTATCATGTATGGATTTAGCATCGTAATTAGTAAAGCATGGCCATTTTTTTAAAATTCGAATAAAAAGTGAACTGGAACTAATTGCTTCTTATTTGCATTCTGTACGCACACTATAAAGTGGAATTCTCGGCGCCCGACTGCAAATTTCTCGGTGGAAGCCGTTATTTAAATGTTATTAAGATCGGGGCTTTGTAAAGAAAATAGAGTACCTTCTTATATTCATATTGATAGAAGTAATAGGAAAATGGATGAAATTAAGATGATTGCATTTGACCCTGATTCGGGAATGAGGATTCAGCAGTGGCTAGAATATTTCAACCATATTTGTAGAAGAGAAAATAAGAATGAGGAATGAAAATTTAATCATATGTCTCAATATCTTAAGGGGGAAGCTCTTAAAGTGTATGTTAATGATTGTTTATGAACAATTTGTAAATATTTTAATAGAGAGGTTTATTGACTTAAAATGTCCAAAATTTTCTGATTTTACTACACTTAAACTGGATAAATTGAGTGACTTAGAAAATTATTTAAGAAAAAAGGTACAGATAGGTAGGCAGTTAAACTTAAGTGAAACCATTCTGTTACAAGGATTGACTGATGGATTACGACAAGAATATCAAAATTCCATCAATGTAAATCATCCTGAAAATACCACTGACTGGTATAGGATTGTGAAGCAATTTGTTGAAGTTTCTCCATCGCTCAATACCCGTCAACCAATCAATCAACCATATTGTCAGCCAAACTTTTCTGCTCCCTGTTTCCCAATGCAATCTTTTCGGCAAAATGATCAGCCTTTCCGACCACTTAGACAAGAATATGCTCATGGATAATGATGGGATAATGATGGGCTCACACTCAGAAAAAGAAACTGATTAAAACTACAAAACATATTTTTTGAGTACGTTTTGTTGTTTTAGCAAAATTGGAGTAAAATTGAACCATTTTACTTCAATTAACAAAACATTTTTGCTGACGATACATAATTTTTTTTTGGAATTGCAAAAAAAAAAAAAAAAAAAAAAAAAAAATTGTTGATTCAAACAAAATTTTTATTGACGCATATTTAAACAAAGATTTTGTTTAACTATAGGTCAATGGAAATTTTGTTTGAATCAACAAAAAAAAAGAATTTGTTGAAAACCACTTTTTTTAGCAATTCAAAAAAAAAAATTGTATCGTCAGCAAAAATCTTTTGTTAATTGAAGTAAAATGGTTCAATTTTACTCCAATTTTGCTAAAACAACTAAATGTACTCAACAAAAATGTTTTGTAGTTTTAATCAATTCCTTTTTCGGAGTGCATGGATAATTATTCTACAAAAAATATGGTGATACAAGTAAAACGTTACATATATATATTTATTTATTTACATATATTTATTTATTTATATATATTACTTTATCGTACGTGGCACTGAAATCACGATTATTTGTTAATTATTTAATGCCAACGCCCGAATGAAACGCATCTCATTGGTTATTGTGTAAAAGTCCTTTGGCAGGATTTAGGCCGAGGTAAATAGGGTTTATTTACGTTTCGCTCTTTCGCTGCAATTATGAAGCTTCAAAATATCATTAGAAATGCCCGTAAAAGATCTCGGCGAATGCTTGAATGTGAAGAAGAAGCCTTATTAATCGAGAACGCCGTCAAACACAGAGCATAAGCGATCGCTAAAATAGGCTTAATAACCGTCGCATGCACGAACGGGTTGCTTATGAAATCCAAATTACAGATTTAAACGTTCCGGAGCATTATCAAGCCTCGATCTTATACCGATATTCCATATAGATTCAACCGTAAGAACTTCCCTGAGCTTTTCATTCTTTAAAAGTAAGTGTAATAATTTTCCCTGACAGTTTCATTTTTAAAATGTAACTGTTATACTTTTGAAATTTTAGCTCTTATTTAAGTGTTTAGTATAAATAAATATTATTCAGTCTTTTTTTCTATTCCCACTCCATTTTTGTCCACTCCACTGTTATATTTTTCAATGACAGTCTGCCCGGTCAAAGCCGGGCGGGTCAGCTAGTTTTTAGAAATTTTCCTCAAAGAAGATTTTTGTTTCTATCCTTCTTTCAGATAGCTAATTATAAATATCTAACATAGATATGTTAAAACATCAAATTTCATAGTACAATTTGTAAAAAGAAAAATATATATTTAATTTACACTAATGCCATTTTTTTTCTTAATATATACAATATTTACAAATTTGCAGATTTTCTCTGTTAAATCACATTTTTCGTTAAATATCACACATTGCAGAGCCAATTACACAATTTCCCTTTTCACGTTCTGACATTCACATGTCATATTATGTTAAAGTTTCAGAACAATTTACCGATGCAATTTGATTATAAGGCAAAATATCCCAAGGGAAAAAGTACATTTTGGGATTATTTTCAATTGAATTAAACAGAAATGACATTTATGGAATAGCAATAAATATAATTCACCCATTTCAGAGAAATTTAAAAGCTTGTAATTTTCAAATATTCTTAAATATTTCTTCATTATAAGATAGTAGCTTGATATGTAGAGTGTGTTGCAAATTCGATATTTAAAATAATTTTACATAGATAATGTTACAAAACTTTAACAAAAAATTGGTTTAAGAAATTTACTTTAGATAAACATTATTTCTATCCTTCCTTCCAAAAGAGATAATTAAAAAACCAGAAAAAATTGAATAAAAAGAATAAATAAGAATAGAATAAGATAAAAATAGATCTAAATATATATATATATATATATATATATATATATATATATATATATATATATATGTTAAATGTGGCATTTCACAATCAAGAGATCGAATGAGCAATCGAGTATTCCATAAAATAGAGCAGTGGCCGTCGTAACATAGCAGTAGCAATCGTAACATACATAGCAATAGGCAGTAGCAATCGTAGCAGTCATGATTCCACAGGCAAGACGATGATTATGTAACCATGGAGTTTTTCCGTAGAAATAAAAAAGATGAGTAGTAGAGATCAGTTCTTTATTGACACGATACTAAATATAAATCAATTCCACTTAGTAAAAATTCAGAGTTCATATCTGACAGCATGTAGATGTTAAAAGAATTAGAGATGATTACACCATTTTGACAAGATCCCTCCTCCAGGTGACGTGCTTTTATTAGCAGTAAGAAAAGCATTGCTCTCCAAGCCAGCGCAATGCATTTTAAAGGTAAAGATCGAATGAATATTTTCGCAATGCAAGGGGAGGACAAGCCAATAAGAAGCTTGCAAAGCCGGGGAACTTATTACTGTATATGGCATAATTTTGAGGTGAACCGGAAGACGCAGGAGCCGAAAGGATTATGGGATATCGAATAATAATTTTAATAAAAATAAAAATGACACTAAGAGACGTTCTAAAGAAATAAAATTTGAATGTTTCAAAAGAAGAAATAAATTAGAGTTTTTACAAATACGTGTCGGTTTTAACAGATTGAGATTTTTAGAAGGATAATTAAAAGAATATTTTGATTAAGCTATGGAATAAAACATAAATTAGATTTAAGAGATATTTTAAGATACAGGGAAAAATTTAGAATTGTAAGAATTTGGAATAATTTAATTAAGGAAAAATGGCGATTTTTTTATTTATTACATATATATAATAAAATTTGTAAAATAAATATTTAGTATACACTCTTAGAGACTTTGTACATATAAATGCTGTATTTCAGTTAGCAATTTTCTTTTTTATTTCCTGTCAAATCAGTGTTATGTTGAAGCGCACAAACTTCACAATAAGTTACAATATATATTTTTTCTTTCAAGCTTCAATGGAACAATGTATTTAGCAGCATGGAATACCTAGTTGCGTGCCAACTGAATTTCCTGGTTAAAGGTAAGTGACTTGCGAGGCAAAAGGGAACCGTGAGAAATTTAAAAAGTTAGAAGTTAAATAAAAAATATTTACGAATATAATAATGAAATAGAAGTGTAACAAAAATAGTAAATAAATTAAATAAAAATAAGAATTTTTTCCATAAAATCAAAAAAAAAATGACAGACGAAACCTACCGAGAGTCGAACCCATCTCAAAAAAAGGGAGAAAAAAATACTCTCTTCAGAGACCATACATGTACTTTAAAAGTTACAAAATAATAACATTAAAAAGCCAATAGGTAGACTAAAGATTTTTTTATTACTGCAAAGACAAAAAAACAATTCAAGTTTCAATATCCACATGTTATATTAACATTGTTAAAGTTTTATTTAAAAAAAAATGACTGGTGTCATCTGATTATTAAGCAATTCTCCTAAGTGGAAAAGGACATTTCGGGATAATTTGCAATCAAATTAAACCGAAGCGATATTCTTGAAAATGTAATTAAAAATACATGGTTTGATAATTTAAATGTTTTTTTTTAATTTGCTAGAAATTTAGTTGATACAATCATTTTTTAATGAGATAATTGCTTAATAAATCGAACGCATTGAAAGTGAGATAGTATTTAAATTAAATCTACAAATCGTTTTAGTCACTTTCCAAGATATTTGAAAAAGTGTTTATCACTTCAATTAGTCTACCGCTTCTCTAACGACTGTTCTGCACTAATTTTCGTAGATATACACGGCTTGCCATGTAATGGATATATGTTATTGAGATTTATTATAATATTTCCACTACAGGAAATGATGTGCATAACACTTATAGCTCCACTACAGAAACACACAAATAATTCCGTTAAATTATGGTCAACGGGTAAAAGTGTGTGCAGCATATTTTACTGATGTTGCATTTCTTAAAACAAAATAAAATTGATATACTGTACTGATGTGTATTGCAATATACTTTCTTAAGAATATGATGTACAAAGCATTTACTGACATTTACGGAAACAATCAAAATACTTTCGTTATAATACGGCCTATGATAGATAAATACTGCAACTGCGTTTTCAATCGTGTTGAGAGTTTTTAAGCTCAAATAATTTTTTGTACAAGTTTTTGTTTTTTAAGTGGCTGTCGTGTGTATGTCAATAGATACAGGGCTGCTCACAGAAATTGCAAGTATTACTGTGTATGATTGCAAATCGCAATTCGGGAATTTGGTTGCACAAATGTATCGCAAATTGTTGTTGCTTTTTCTTACAGTGTTAATGTCGATATCTTCACGACTGTCGGGACCCAAAATTCGAATTAAAATGATAATTTCAAAATAATTTTTCAAAAAATCAATTGTATGTGTGTAAAAATGTAAATGGGAGATAGAACAAAAATTGTCTCAATAATGTGTTAGAAAGAAAGTCCTTTGGATTTAAGTACAGCCTTTAGAAATCTAATCCAAACATTGTTTTAGTAGTATTTCAATAACGTTATTGATACAGAAAAAATGAAAATTGTCTAACGTGTTTTTTTTTTTTTTTTTTTTTTTTTTTTGTAAATAAAATTGTATAATAAAATGTCAATAAAAATACTGGATTTACATTGTTTGGACGCTCAGTAAATATAAATTCTGAATTTCTCTTACAGATATATTTGGTATTTTTTGCTTTAAACTTCACATATTAAACTGGTATCAGAATTTAAAAAATTAAATTGTGTAATAACACAATTTTATTTTTAAAATTCTGATGTTCGCTTCAATTAAAAAAGTATTAAAGTTTAAAAAAAAAAGGTCAACATAATTTGATAAATAATCGAAATTTCTTAAAAAAAAAATACATTTTGGAATAATTTCCAAATAGATTAAAGAGAAGCGACATTCCAGGAATAAATCTATTTGGTCTCCTTTTGCAAAATATATAGCTTGACATTTTCAAATGTTCAAAAAGTTTGGTACAACATAAGATGTGCTGACTTAATACTGATCTGATTGTGTTGGAAAATTATATCTTGAAAGAAAAATGTATCTACAATAATAAAAAGTAATTTTAAATATTGTTTATACTTTTCTCAATTTTTTAATTACTCAAATACGTGAAACTTTTGACATAATCGCATGCTCTCTTTTGCGGACACTTTCTTTCTCGGACTTCATTGTTTCGAAAATATAGTGCAGATTTGAAAACAGGCTTGAAATATTTTTCATAAAAAATTATTTCTAATGGCCAACTTATACAATTATTAGCAAAATATCAATGCAAATTGTATAATTTTGGTCTATTAAACCTTTTATGTTAAAACATGAATAATAAGTATCAATTTACACACTGGCGCTGAAGTTTTACAAATATAAATGCTGAATTTTATCATTTTTAGGTATTTTCTGTTAAACCAGAATTTGTGTTAAATATCGCATATGATACAGGTTATTATAGAATTTCAGTTTTATTCAACCATTATCATGCGATATGAAGAAAATATTAAAGTTTTAGTACAATTTGTGGGCACATTACGACGAATAATCACAAATTATTAAGAACAAAAACAACATTTCGGGGTTATTTTGCAATTTGATGAAACCGAATTTACACTCTGAAGATCACAATTTATATACTTAAATACTTTATCTAAAATCTACAAGTAATCTTTTTCAAATGTTCTTAAACTTCATTAGAAAATAGTTGGTATAAAAAGAAGGCTAAAGAAGAGAAAACGCCTCCTACATTTTAATTACCAAACTGTCCCACAAATAAATAAATAAATAAAATAACGAATATACCCATTCACCTGGAAATTGTATTTTCTTCCGGTTTATGTCAAACATTCAAATTTAGGGAGTGATATTACTATTAATATTGTAGCAAACTCTGAAATTTTTAATACAAAAACATAATTTTGACAATATATATATATTGGTAAATTTAAACTCTGGGTACAAAAGGTTAATTCATTTGGTCAAATAATCCAGGAATTATGAAGGTTTAAAATTTGGAACACCTAATGTTTAATTCGTTTTTAATTATTCCAGAAAAGACAGTACTGTGGGTACTTTCCAAAGCATAACTCAATACTACCCAGGGGAATTACCTGTAATTTTAGATTCGCATATTTGAAGCTTCTAGACATACACTTCTGTATAAGAAATTCACAGGTCACAACTCATGTTATTTTCAAAAAAAAATATATATATTTTGAAATTGATTTTCCAAAAGAATATAATTTTTTAATCTATACAGTTATTAACATAAATCGATTTTTGCAAGTTTCAAATATACGAATTCAATATTAGAGCTCATTCCGACTACAAGATTTTGAGTTATGTTTTAAAACTACCTACATTGCAATCTGTTTTGCAAAGATAAAAATGTAATTTTGCGTTAGGAATTCTAAATTTTAAACCGTCATATTCCTAAATTATTTAACTGAATAACTTTCCTAATAATAATCTATGGTACAATGTACCAAGAAGGCTAAATTTAATGTCAAAATTAGGTGTTCGTATTGAAAATTGCACTGTTTGGCTAGTTTTCAGTTTAAAGGTGATCCTTAAGTTTATTTTGAAACTAAACTGAAATAAGTCATAGTTTCATGTCAACGACTGTTTCCATTTTTTCGAATACAATTTGATGATTAAAATGAATGGGGTATTATTTACTGTACTAACTATACATTATACATTTCTTAACACATTGACGGACAGTTGGAACAAGTGAAGATCGAAAATTGACACTATACGTTTTTGTAATTTTTAGAATATTAGAAGTATAGTTTTACTCTTTCTGCTTAAATAAACTTTATTTTGATTAATTAAGCGCCTTTAATTAGGTTGCAATACCCCCTTCACAACCACGTCAGGGTGGCTAGTGGTCAGGGAAAAATACAGTAAAAAAAGTGATTAACACCAGTATATTCTTATAGAAAAATTTATGTTGATTATTCGATACAAATAAACTGGGATCGGAGTTATTATTAACTGGGTATCCCATTGAAGCATTATTCTGTTTCACTGTTTAATTTGAATTTTTCTATAAGAATATACTGGTAATTATAATTTTTTTACTGTATTTTCCCCTGACCGCTAGCCACCCTGCACGTGCATACTGAAGCTGCAACTCGTATAACAGGTGGAAAACGAACTTCAACTTAAAAAATTGTTTCCAAAACATGACACTGGCCTTCTACTTGTACGCTGGTAAATGCACATTTGTGCTACTTTGCCGTAGTGTCTAAAAACGACCGTTTTGTTTTGTACGGCTATTGCCGTCATGCCACATAGTGAATTTCGCTTTGACGGCTATAGCCGCAAGTGTCCGTCAACGTGTTAAAATGTGACAATAGCTAAATGACTAGAATAAATTGAAAATGAAATGTTTAAAATGAATTTATATGCATAGCGTTACAAAAAGTTTTAATTTGTCTTAGGACATTTTTCATAAATAGTTTCTTTTTTTCAATTCTTCTTTAAGAAACTTGATTGCAAATCAGCAATGACAAATATAACATAAATATGATAAAATAGTTAAATTTTATAGTATAATTTAAAAAATATATATTCAATTTCCTTTGTCCAAGACATTCCATGATTATTCGAAATACTAAATTTGCCTTTCCAGGTATTTTTTGTCTTTTATTGCACAGATTGTCTATTAAAAAAAAACACATTGTTAAATCAGCTTTCAAGTTTGTAGATTCCCATCGTATGGACGTGTTAAAAGCGCATAACAGTTTACCGACACAATTTTACGTTTAAGGAAAATACACTAAAAAGAAAACGATCATTTCAGAATGATCTTCAATATGATTAAACAGAAGATATACTCTTACGTTAAACATTTCATAATTTTCAGTGAAATGTAGGATTAATTAGTTTTTCAATGATTTAAACTCTGCTGGAAAATAATTCGTACATGATACATTTCTTAAAATCAGATTTTAGCTAAATGGATGGAATGTATTAGTAATGGGATATCTAAAAGAAATATATAAGGATATCGTTCGAAACATTTTTCAATATTATTTAAAAAATATATTCTTAAAGAAACGTTGTTTCAATCCTTCGTTTAAAAGATTAATTTCAAAACATCAATGTAAATCTGGTAACATATTTATATTAAAAAAAATATATATATATACAACAAAATGCGTAAAAATCATTTAATTTTCACCGTTGCAGATATTCCATAAATATAAACGCAGAAGTTGATGAATGAAATAGTTATTTTCTGTTAGATCAGCGCATATTACACAGTCAATAACACAATTTCACCTTTCAACTTCTAATATTCGCATTTCATGTATAAAAAATATATTAAAGTTTCATAACAATTTTCGGATACAATTTGATTATTAAGCAAAGTACCCTCAACAAAAAATGAAAATTTTGGATAATTTGCGATTGCTTACTTCGGAATGACTTTCTCAAAACCGCAATAAATGTAATTGATCACTTTCAGTGTAATAAACGTCTAGTCATTTTCAAATGTCTTTATTTTTTTTGGAAAATATATGCTACATTATTCATTTATTAAGATGCGATAATAGTTTAATCACTTGATGACTAAAATATATAGAAAATGGATTGTTCAAATATATATATATATATATGCACATCGTTACAAAACCTCTTTAATATTAAGAAATTTCATAGGATATATGTAATTAGAAGCATAATAAATGTATCTGATTACTCCCAGTAAAACACATATTTAGTCATTTTGAAAGGTCTTTATCTTTAATGGAAAATAGATGCTATATGATTCATTTCTTCACATGTGATAAGAGTTTAATGACTTTATAACAAGCACATATTCAACATAAGATATTTAAAATAAATATATATGTATTTCGTTGCGAAACTTCTTTAATATTGTTTTAAGAAATTGCATTACAGAAATTTCATTAAAAGAATAGCAATAAATGTATTTGACTACTTTCCGTGAAATCCATTTTCAATGTTAGCTTGGTAGAAAGTAGTTGCTGCACGACGCATTTCTTAATATAGAATAGTAGCTTAGTGACAACATTGTAATGAAAAAATATATAATTAAAATGAATTTATATAAATCGTTTTAAAAATCATTTTATTTTTTTATTTTTTTTAATTCCCCCGCACAAAAGTATTTTGAGACTTTATTTTTATTTTTGCATTTGAGCTGTTGAGTTATTATGAATCTATATTGCATTAAACATGGGATGCATATTTTATTTAATCTCTTAAATTATTTGACCACAAAATCTTTTTTGTGAAACATATTTAAGTTCAGTTTTAGTTTAGAGGTTATTGCGTGTATTGCTATTAGCGTGGAGACCAGCCTATCCTTTGTTGCTCCGAGCACAAAAAGTGCTAAATAATAAAAAAAAAAACCTAAAAATTATAAAAATGATTATTTATGGAATGTTTATGTAAAATGTTTACAATATTAATGATTATTTAAAAAATTTTGATTTATTTAGCATTTACTATATGTAATTTTAATTGACATATCATGGTAATTTAACAACATTTATTTAAAAAAAAATTATGAATTAATGATTCTAAAATACTTCTAAAATATGACTGAAATATACAGAACTAGAATTAATCAATAAAATTAAATTTATACAGTAAAATATTAATAAAAACACTTATCACAATCTTTTACACATAACATAAACCTATACGATGAAAAAGTCTATGCAAATTTTGAAATATTTTCTCTTACAGCAGATTTGAGTTAAACATCACACATTACATCCGGAAACAAAATTTGTTTATAAATTCTGGAGTAATTCCATAATTTCAACAATTTAGCAGCAGATGTACTACTTTGCTGCTGAATGGGTTAAAATGTACAGGAAAACGATGTATTGTTTTGCCATGTAATTGTACTTTGTAAGCTTAAATATTTACAAGTTTCACAGATAAACGACATAATAATAATCAGCAGAGTAAATATTCATAGGTTTTTATCTAGCATAATTACGATTAATATTCTTTTAAATAGAGGCACATTTAAAACTATAGATAACACCCAACGGATACATACATTTTCACGACAAAAACCATAATAATAGAAAACTCAAAAATGATTAAATATTTACTGACACAAATTAGATATATAATCTCGCTTAAACGCGAAAATATAGAAACATTACATTATTTTTTTCCTGAACATTAAAATAAAATTGGATAGTATATTAAAAAGGGATTATTAAGAACAAATAATGTTAAAATTTAAGAATATCACTTTTACTACAAATCATTAAAGATCCTTATGCAGGGATCTTTATATTTTTCATATAGGGATCTTTTATATAACGTTTACCGGCATTAAAAAATATTTTAAGTAGTTATTAAAAACATTATGTAAACTCGAAATACCTAACCACAGCCATAAAAGGGGAGACAAGATTTTTGGTCATGTTTTTTTCTGTATTCATGCGTAGACATTCTTTCAAACAATCAATTATCTTGCAAAGGAGAAAAATATTTCTGAAAGACGAGATGTTAAACGAAATAGTTCTGCTATCTATAGCAATATTTCACAAGCATTATTGAATTTTATCTGAATCTTATATGCGATCAATTAATAAAAAAACATATACACAGTGCGCTGCAGGACATTTTGCAAAGCAACCTCATGTGAGATTACCGTGTGTGAGATACTTAAGATACTGAATATTGCTAGTAGAAAAAAAATCATTCCAGCCCTCGTAAAAATATGTTACTGTACTTAACAAGTATTGGCAATAGTCAGCTAGGTATCATGCTTGCGCATTCAATTTTGCAGTTTGTAGCAACCGCTTACTTGAACAGAGGGTAGGTCTCCGTATCAGAATTTCAGAATAGCGTCAGCTTATGATAGGGTGCATTTATATGATAGTGGTGACATACGTGGTATAAAATATGACTGGGTAAGATGATTTTAGATAAAAGCGAATCACCAAGCGTCTTGGCAGGCCTTCCTTTACTGCCAAGCTAATACTTGTTAACTTGTGTCATTCGTCTAATCAAACTTGTTCTGGCGCGTTTCGACAAATTAAGGAATTTAGATTTAAGAATCATAGTTTGGCCGAAGCGTTTCTCTAAACACAGTCTGCTCACGCGTATTGTGCGTATGTCACTAATCTCATACAGAGGCACCCTAGTTTGCGGTAAAGTAACAATCGACCTTGATGGGGAATTTTGGCGGTACTTAGGGTCCAGAAAGACAAAGAGTTTGAGTTTTCGTGATAGCTTATTGAAAATCACACACGTGTCTTGTATGGTTGATAAATCCTCCGCATTGGAAAACGGTACACGTAACCTTCCGTTATAGAACGGTTATGCGGACTAACAAGAAGTCTTAATGTGCTATTACATGAGGCGTCAAAGTTGTCTCTAATTTCGGGAGACACAGTGTTAAATCCATTGCTTCAAGAGAGTTGCTCGAAAAGCAAATTACTTTTTCTTCTCGGCACAATTTTGTCACCTACAATTTTCGTCATGATGAACAAGGTAGAACTCTAGTATAATAGCCAATGATATGCTTGGAAATCTGACAAGGAAAAAGCCTTGCCCAGAACAGTCAATGAAATGCTTGAAAAACGGACCAGTAACTGCAATTTTTGTCGCTTCAAATTATCTCGTGTAATAACACTTTTACAACAAATAAAAAAAAAAGAGATTGAATTTTTACTTTTTGAAAATTGTTTCTAAAAAGGAATCTCATATACCAAATTTTCGGTATCACCCATTTTCAGCGTAATAGACTTGATTTTAACAATTAGAATAGTTTTGTTATTATTAGTTTTGTAGTTAATTAATAGTTTTGTTATACATTTAGTTTAATAATTTAGCAACAAACAATACTTTTTCAGAATGTTCAAAACTTCAATTCTTAAGAATCGATTTTACAGTATAAACAAAGCAACAGAATAAAAATAAGCACAGTATGTTTGTCGTTGATTTATAAGTTTTCAGTCAAAAATGTTTTATTTCCTTCATACTATTCTACCTTTATAATCTCGTTGATACACGTATTGCTTTCTGTTATGAAATTCCTCATCATAATTATTTAAATACGATATTCAAAAATACGCATTACATATATTTTAAAGAAAAAAATATTAATTAACTTTTAGCTTACTCCGAAATTAATGTAACATACATGAGGAAATTTCAATGCACTTCTATTTTAAAATAATAAAATTCTCTCTTCAGACGAAAATAACATAACTTAAGTCATTCTAGAATGACAAATTGCATTGGTCAATATATGAAACATTATACCTTTTCTCTCACGTATTTTAGTTTTGAGATAAATATCGTGCATTTTATAATCAATTACACTCTTCTAAATTTTCGACACTGACATTCACGTGCCACATTAAGAATGTGTTAAAATTTCAGAATAATTCACTGCTGCAATTTGATCGTTATGCAGGATATCTTGAGGGAAAAGCGCATTGGAGATGACTTGTAAACGGATTGTAGTAAGGTGACATTATAGTGAAGATATTATTCGATTCTGAAAAATGCGTTAAGGTTTGCGTTACAAAACACTTCTTAATAAAGTGGAAGAAATCTGTTATTGGATGAATCACTTCTTTTATAAACAACAAACAACTTTTATAAACAGATTTGTTAAACAAACGAACATATAGTCCGTAACAAAGTGGGAAGTTTTGTTTTATTCTATTCAATTAGAACCGGAATCTTAAATAAACTTTACTTAATGCAAGGTGAGAACTATGTCTTGCCTAGATTTTAAATATTTAATTTACGAAAAATTAGACATATGTATGTTTCAATACATTGTAAGAACTGTTATAAAGTTTTTAATAAGGCCACATTCTTCATGAAATTTCAACATAGTAGCTCGGAGAATGTTAACGTGGTACTCTAGTTTTTGCCAAGTGTTTGCTAACATGTTGTCTGTAACAGTACACAAAAAACTGTCCTCTTAGCTTTCAGTTCTTCAACGTCAGTTCGTAATACTAAGCGAAAAAATATTCGTACCATTGGATTGGTAGGGATGACCAACACCATGAAGCGCTGTCCTGACTCTTTTTGATTTTTTTTGAGGGGGGGGGGGTGGAGCTATCTTTTTGTTCTATAACATCATAAATATACTCGGATTGTAATGTAATTGATGTACGTTACTAAGATTTACCATAGGATATTCGGATTTGAATATGGGGTAGAATTTTGAGTTCGTTTACAGACAATCTAAAGAATTTCTTTACATTATGGTGTATATGGTTAAATGGTGTATATGGTTTGTAGAGAGTGTAGCATTTACCATTTGCTTAAAGGGAGAGTTCACACAAAAGAGTTCAGTTACCAAACTTAGTATCAGCGGTAATTGCTGGAAGTTCGTTTTCCTCTAAGATGTGCATTTTTAAACATAACTCCTTTTAGTGTATTATGTGGCGTGTATTATGTGGCGTGTATAAAATGTACATATCATAAAGATTGCTGCACGAATATATTCACACACATTGTAGATACGCATTAATGACAGAAATTGTTGAAAATAGATTTTTCTTCTTTTTAAAAATAATTTTTGACTGAATAATTTGAAATGCCCATTGTCTAAATTTCAAACCACTGTAACAGACTCAACTGCCTTTGAGTATTTCGAAATTAGTTTCGAGAAATTTGTATTTTGTAGGGTTTACGTAAAAGTAAAATAAATGTCGTACAATAATTTAAAATTCCTTAAAAATAACTGTTATTAGACCAGTTTTTCCTATTAATGCATAATACCCTAATTTCAAATTTAGCAATGTGCAATAGCAAAGTGGAAATATATTACGTTATTTCACCTATTTATTTAATTTGCCTATAACATGAAAACTAAATTCTTCGGTCTTGCAAAATTGATGAGCTTATTCTTTCTGCATATATTTTAGAGCAGCAAAATAGACGTATAATATATTACAGGAATTTCTTACAAAAGTCTATGCACTTTTCTCGTTACACAGTGGCGAATGTTACCGACATTTTGACCAAAATTCGAATGTTTATTTGCTATTTTTCTTTGAAAACAAACTAATAGACAAAATGGTAGTTTTCAGTAATGATTAGGTCAGGAGTCTACATTTATTAAAACATAGATAACACTGCTACCTTATAGTATATTATCATGAATCGCAGAGCAAAATGCAATTAATTAGATGCATTTAATGAGTAAAAAATAGCAGCATTTCCCTCAAAAATCAAAGAATTGGAAATTAAAATTAACCTTGTTAAACCGGTAAGGTTACAAACTTTTTCTCTCATTTATTAATTCATGAGTTCTGTTGAATATCAATCATTTTCTCATAAATATATGTTAGAAAGTAATGAATTGTTCCTTTTGTGGTGATATTATACGAAATTCGGATTAAAACCTACTGATGCATCTCTATTGAAAAGCACTCTGGTAAAGCATGGGATATTGCATATTTGTGTTTTATTTATTAATTTTTAATAATGCTACAATCTTTGTTCAGAACAAATACAAAAAATATGAGTGATAGATAATTAATGTAGCTACACCTAAAATGATTTGAATTTCTCCTGAAAGAAAGTGTAGAGTTATGAATAAATAAATAAATCACAACAACTCATTTACGCCCGTTTCCATATTTCTCTCTGTACAATATAACATAAAATTCTAAAAATTACCGCCAAACAATAATACTTTTCAGTGTATTGTTTTAAATAATGAAGATCATTAGATTTAAAAATACGGAACATAGTATGTATCTTACAGTTGAAAAGTTTAAAAATTTTTCTCAATAGTCTAGAATAAAAAATAAAAAAAATAAGAGAGATTTTTGCATTTTGCATTTTCCTAAAATTGTGTCGGACATAATGTGACTTCGTGGAACATAAACATAGTTTTCTAATTTGCCAATAAATACAACCGTGTTGTTAGGACATTTTATCACTTGACATAAATGATTCAATTCAGTTTTCACACTATTGTATTTTGTAAATCATTGAGTTACAAATTCTTAACTATATACTTTTTAGCATCAAATTATTAGCTTTATGTGAATGACGCATATGTGTGAAATCAAATATATTGCTCTTACGAAGCAATACATTTGTATTATGAGACAAGTATAATACAATTTTTGCTCTCCTAGTTTTAGAAATCTTTGCATTAAACTTAAGATGCATTAAATTATTTCTCTCAGGGAGACTTTTGCATTAAACATAACATATTTTATGACCAAATATACTTTCTCGGCTTTCAGTACCGACATTCACTTGTCACATTAAACATATTATAAAATGTTCAAATTTACACAATTTTATCATTATTCAAATTATACCGAGGAAAAATTCCATTTCATGATTATTGTCAATTGGATTAGAATGAAGCTATAGCGTTATCAAATATTTATGAATGTAAAAACATTAAAAAGTTATAGAGCACTGTGTAACGTGTTTACGCGTTCTGATTAACTTCTGATTAACTCTGATAAATTGCGAAAAAAAATGTTTTGAATTTTATATGGATATGATAACCTTTCATATATAATCATATGGAAATATCATATTTGATCTTGTTAAATTTCTCAGTAGCTTTAGAAAATATTATAATTTTGTGCAGCAACATTTACTGTTTGATTACTTTTCTTCTGTTTATTCGTCATATATCTGAGAAAAAAACTTTTTATCAGATTTAGTTCATCTGATATACAAATGTCTTTTTCTTATTTCTAGCTTTGTTTGTGATAGTTCTGAAAATGAGTTTATCCGGAAATTCCATTGCAGACTCTGATGAAATATTATTGTTGATGATCATATATCTAAAGGCAAAATGTTTTTCTGTATCTAAACTATTGTTAATAAATAGGAGAAAATTAATGTTCTTTACCATCATTACTTTGAAGAGTTGTTTTTGAAAATGCCATACGCCATTCAAGGATAAATCTGAATGATATATGCATGTTTTTTTATGGCATTTATTTAAGTAAAAATCAACAGACTGCTTGTAATCTTGTATGAGCTAGTTATTAGTGAAAGCAATGTGTCAAAGCAATATTCGTTTGGAAAGTAATAAATAGTTATTAAGTGGGATATTACTTTTAGACTTGTTAAATGCTTAAATATTACGAAATCATGCATATGTATAATTACACAAAATTTGAATTTTATTTCACAACACTTTAGTTGTAAAATGTATGTGATATTTTATTTATTATGTGTAATACGTATTATTCATGTTTGGTATATATGGTATACAGACATGTGTTCCTTACTTATATCTTTGTTTCTACAAGTTCTGTAATTGAGTTTATCAGGAAATTCCAATAGCAGACTCTGTCGGGATAATATCAAGAACAATCATTTTTCTACAGGCAAATTATTTGTTTATTTGCTGATTGTTGTTTTTTTTTTAATGGTTATAAATATGAGATGAAGTAAGGTCGAGCCAACAACCGAAAACGGATTAAAATCACTTCACGGGTTGGAAATAATAATCACTCAAAATATCTTCAGGATGCGGAGACAGACCGATGATGTTACAGCCGTCGTGAAAATAACAGAATCCTTCTGATTAATTAATGGAATTTATCATCATTAATTTGAGCAGTTGTTGTTGATAGTTTGCGACCCGACGTTCAAGAAAGTAAACGTTTTCAGATAGAATTTATTTAACATTCACTGACCCGCCCTGTTCAGCCCGAGCCCGTGATAATATCCTTTAATAAACCTCAAATTTGTATGACTTTAAATCTTTCACTCGATTTTTTAAAAATTTATACTTTTAAACGAAAATCTTTCCAAGCGAACTAATTATAGTCCCCGATGCCATCAACAGCGTACTCTAGGCATGCTATCATGCTCCGGTCTGTTTTTGGAAACGAATCTCGAATTTGTATTATTACAAATTTTTAATGGAAATTTTTTTCAAACGGACCTCTAGTGGGAGTCACCGCTGACTTCATCATAACAATACTTGGCGTGCTACCCTCCCCCCTCGCCCATCTTGCATTTCCAAATTCGATGTTGAGGCTGCTTTGAAAAGTCACTTGCCTATTCATCATCTGAAAATGACGGTAAAAACGATCAAAATAAGTGTAATGGGAAAGCGACCCAGTAGACATCTCCCATTTTAATTTTGGCCTGAATTTGTAATTATTTTCAAAATATTCTTCAAATCGGCTATTATCGAATTATTAGCATGAATATGTGTTCAGTTTTCTACATAAAAGATAAAATTAGTACTAGAGATATAATATTAGACAAATTATTCAAAATTGATTTGTAATATGGACATTTTTTTCGGGTTTGTGTTGACGATTTCCGAGTTCGGATCGGGTTGCGGATCGACGAAAATTATTTTGTCGGGTTGAGAGTCAACTAATTTTTTGACAGTTTCGGTTGACTGGATATAGAATTTTTGAGTTCAAGGTTCACAAAGAACTCTAGTTGGGCAATCTAGTTAGTAACGTTTAACTGTTAATTTTCAAGAAATTGTCTGTAACAAATTGTGTAAAACTTTTGGTGTAAAATTCATCAATGTTAGAGTTTGCTAAAATGCTTGCAGTAAGTTTTAACTGCCATATTGGTTTGTTCACTTCATATGATTTCTGTACACATTTGTTAACTGATTCTTTTCAGTTATCTCTGGTTTAAAAAACGGAGTCAAAGAAATTTGAGCCCGCAGCTATAGCAATAAAATACAGCCAACCTGACTGACCACCAAACGTATTTCCGTCTCGTTTGGGAAACATAGGGCTATCCTACCTATGATGCATTATATGTTAGTTGTTTTTTATTTTTATTTATTTTTTGGGGGTGGGATTTGGAGAGTGAGTGGAGTAATAGAAGGACTGCAGTTTTATAACTAATATAGAATAGTGATAGTGGTAAACATTGCTGTGTATATACCATACACGTGCATGTAATATCTGTCATATTCAAAGCTCTCTTATTGGGAATATGATGGGTGAAAAAATAGTACAGTACGGAGACTCCCTCTTCCAGTAACAATCATAATTTTGGGGAAAGTTTTCTCATGTGCATTTGCCCCGGCTATAAAGTTGAGGCGACCGGTGAGTTATTTAGTATTATCTTTTAAAAAGGCTATTATTCACAACATTTCTCAAACATTTCTTTAACAAGCTACGAAATTTGTATTTAAAACAAAATCCGTTTGGCCTCCAACGATTCATCTCTATGTAATTTAATTAATTTTTCAGCAGTGAAATTACACCATTATTGAATTAATATTAATGAATACTAAACAGGTGACTTTTTCAAATTGCTAATAAAGCGTAAAGCCGACAGAGTGATAAATGTTCAGGCCAGGAATCGAACCCACATCCTTGTAATAACGCTCCAATGCTGTACCATTGGCCTACGATTACGATACTCAGTTTCGTCTTACGTATGCCGAAAGGTTGTGTGCTCATAGAGACTTTTCTATCTTATGCTGCAGTTTCATCCTTTGTGACATGAGGAAGATGTGTGAGAGATGCCAGACTGGGTATCGTCCTGATAGCTCAAAAGTAGAGTGTAGCGTAATTAATAATCATCAAACAGTTTTTCAGCAAACATGTATTTAATTACGTCACTTTTTCACAGTACACACAACACAATACATAAGCAAACATATGTGGACGTTATAATTTTGGGATTTTGTATCCGGATGTCCGTATACTACTACTCGGCACTGGGAGCCGAAATAAACAGTCTCTAAAAAGGAGAAGTTTTTTCCAGAGCAAGGCGCTCGCTTACATTCAAGGAATCAAAGACCTTTTAATGACCTGGCAAGGTTCTTGCCTAACTGGCACGGGGCCGCCTACATAGACCTTCTCACACACTAGAGAAGTCTAAGAGCTCGTTGCTTGGCCGCAACTCAAAACAGACTACCTCCTCAGGCCTCCCGCCTGTTGGGTATATAGGTTGGATAGATTTTGAAGTGCTCGCATATGTTCAGTCAATTGAAGAGGTCTTTGATATCTGTAGTTCCTGAAGGACAACTCAAGTGTCTAGAAAATATGAGAACATAAATGTTCCTGTAACATCACTTCTTAGCAAGAGACACGAATTTATAACTGCAATAATTTCTAAGTTTATTAGAAAGCACAGATGCTCGAGATCGTGAAGTAAACTGGCGGTATGCACAGACGAAATTTTATGTGGAACATCTGGAAGCGGCCTTTTCTGAAGTTAGGGGTCCATATTGGGTTTACACTTCAGATCTCCATGTGTGAGTAGATTAAAGTAAAATGAGTGAGAAGATTTAATTAGACTTATTAAGTCTGCTTAACGAGGAATTGCTACAAGAGCATTGGAGCATTTTTTAAGAATCCGGGATCAATTCCCGGCCTGGACATTTTTTCACTCTCTCGGTTTTACGCTATGTTAGCAATTTGAAATATTCACAAGTTTAATACTCGATTCATCTCTACTTTAAATTACAGACGGAGTGAGTATCAGTTAGACATCTGCATGGGCAGATATTTGTTGTGCAGATATGTCCCGGTACAGCAGCTAAAAGATCGACTTGAGCTGGGCCCATTAAAAAAACTAAAAGCTCACACCGGATCAGGCAAAGTCTCTTTGCATTTTTGAATTTATATCCCAGACCGTGCACAAATCAATAAAATCAGACCCAACCAGGTACAACGCAAACTATTTAAAACAATTGTGGATATTCTTCAGTCGTCATTCAAGGCTTTCGCCTACATTTCTATGCTACAAGGAAATTTAAACTATATAATTTTCTTTTTCAGATTTTTATGCATCCAAGCCATGGGATATGGAATAACAAAATTCATCATCACTTAGACAATTACATTCAAAGGAGATTCAATGAAAATAACAAATGTACTCTTTGAAATATACATACAATTGCTTTAAAAACATCATATACTTAAAACCATCGGGAGAAGAATCTTAACCGTTTTGAGGATTTTGTGATTAAAAAAAAATATTAAACTCACACAATCTCTTCAACGTCTTCAGCACTGTTAAGTATAATATCTTTCTAACTGTTTTTTAAAATTATTATTCTGTGCTAAGATTGCAATTGCGGCGTTGAGAACCAGAGTCAACCAATCTCGACAGTGATTTCTATAAAAATGCTTTCCAAAATGTTTAAAATTTTTTGTCAAACTCGTTTTTCCCAGTTCTGTCAGTGCAAGAGGAGACGAAACTTCTTCAGCAAGAATATGGTAACTAAATTGACAGGGACAGAGTAAACCTAGACTCTTGATCCACTTTTGCACTGGAAACTTGATATCTACGTAATGTTGGATCATTTGTTAAACTGGCTCTACCAGTACCGAAATTAATAAAAATCATTATACAGCTAACAGATGGCACTGCACACATTGCTTTAACATTTCACTCTCATTTTTCCCAAATTGTCCATCTTGGGTATAAATAAATATCATAATCATAAGAAATAAATATCATAAAAATCAAATAAATATAAAAATAAATAATATAAATATCATAAATAAATCTCATAGGAGTTTGTTAATCAAGTATGTTGCTCTTATAGTTTTGTCCGACACACAAAATAATAATTAAAAAAAAAACACATGCAAAATTTGTCATTGCGATAATGTTAAAAATACAGAATCAATTTAGACGTAATTGGTACAATGTATTGTTATTACAAGTATCTTGGAGGAATTCGTTCATCAAGTATATTTCTCTTATCTTATAGAGCGTTTATAAAGAAACGAAATTTTTTTCGATTGTATTCATTGAGTAGTCTTTTTTATATTACAGCATGCGGTGGGTTTCTAAACTATGGTTTCAGTTTACCATTTTTGAGTAATTGCTTCATATTGATTCAATTACATTTGCTAAACCTAATTCAAAATTTTCTATAAAATTACCTTTCAAGCTTAAATGATAAAATTGGAAGGAGTGAGATCACTGTGTTTAATTTCTATTAAATCTGGTGTATGTACCTTATAAAATAAAAAAATAAGAAATCAACTTAATGTTCCGAATAAGGAGGACTTGTCTTCATTTTCTGCCTTATTTTTATCTTCTAACAAAAAAACGTAACCAATTATCTAAATCCTTTCACTTTCTATTCTTTATTAACTATTTAAGCATTCTCCTTAGTCGGAATCTCATAAAATACAAAAAAAAATGACATATTTTTAAAATTATTATTATTAAACAAAATAAAACTCGTTTATAGAACTATTTAAAGTTTTTTGTCTCCTTAAATATTTATATAAATATACGAGATTTTACTGAGATTCCTAGATAATATTTAAGTACATGTAAGATTTTTAAAAAATCAATCATTCACAGTACTCTGGCAAAACATCTTTAACTTGATTAATCTATTTAAAACCGCTAATGGAAAAAAAATAAAAATAAGAATTGTTGCTATATCCTTCACTTCTCTAATAATTAGAGAAAATTTTTCACGATATTACCCGTGAAAAACAAATTCTCATCTGACACGGCTAAGAAAGAATCAAATAAATATCCATTACGGGCCGGTATCTCCATAAAAAAATGTAAGTCCAGCACCCGTCTCGAGCAGAATGAAGTACCAGACCCGGCCCAAGTATTTATGTAAAAATGAAGTCCGTTAACAAAATAAAAATTCCCAATGGACCTTTAATATACAGTATGTCCACTAAAGTCCCTTGCCACACTCTTAACTTCGGAAAGGCTACTGCTATATTCATAAATGTGGTGTCTAGGTATAGTAAAGTAGCCATGCGCTACTGAATGAAACCGCCTACGGCGCCACCTGGTCTATAACAGCGCAGTTAGCATTCCTATCTCGAAAACGGAAAGAGCTAGGGAAAACAAGTGATTTACAAAGTTGTAGAGCAACATCGATTTAGTACAAAAAACACCTTGTGGACATTAATGCGAAGAATAGAACGGTTAAAACGCGCATTTGTTTTTTCGTGATTACCTACACTGTGACGTGACAAAACGATCTTAGAAAGAAAGAAACAACCAGTTATGAAACAGCAGGTGTATGCGACCCCTTCACAAACATTGCAGGACCTTAAACGACGCATTACGGACGCTTGGGCCAACGTGACACCATCTATGCTCCAACGTGTGCAACGTGAACTTAAAACAAGAATCCAAATGTGCATTGCAGCTGACGGTGAGAAGTTTGAACATCTAAAATAAAGGTATATTATTATAACTAGTTGCTTTTTTCTTTCTAAGATGGTTTTGTCACGTCGCAGTGTAGGAAATCACGAAACAACAAATGCGCGGTTTAACCGTTCTATTCTCCGCATTAATGTCCACAAGATGTCTTTTCGTACTAAATCGATAATGCTGTACAACTTTGTAAATAACTTTTTTTCTCAATCTCTTTCCGTTTTCGAGATAGGAATGCTAACGCCGCAGCACTCCACCGGGTGGCGCCGTAGGCGGTTTCATTGAATAGCGCATGGTTACTTTAGTATACTTAGACAACACTACTTTTATGAATATAGCAGCAGCAATTCCGAAGTTAAGAGGGTGGTAAGGAACTTTAGTGGGCATACTGTATATTACAAAATTTTCCCGCTCACTAGGACGCCCTGCTTCTGTACGATACACAAATGGCCGCCTGTGTGTAACTTTCTTGATATATTTCAATACAACACACATTACTTAATACATTTCCACACTTTTATTACATGACGCAACTTTCTTTTCCCTGTAAATATTCTTAAATATTAAACTTCAATATTCTTCCATTACAGCATATTTTTGTCTAGTAACTGTTAACGTCGAATGTGTTTTTAATGAATTATAAAATGTATAGCGTAACGTATATTTAAACATTGTCAAATGAATTTGGTGAAACACCAAAATATTTTATTTCTATATAATGAGATTCGAACACTTATCATATCCATATGAAAAACAAAACCATTTTTTTTAATTTAACAAGCATTATATTAATAGACATCACTTTTACCTGAACATACAGTGAGAAAAGATTTGGGTTGTAGTAGAATTGCAATTTGATTTTCGTTACATTTGATATTTATTAACAATAATTTAATTGAATTAACTTAAAAATGTATCTGCTTTAAATTTCATGGAAAAGTAATTAGTTGTATTATCTTCTTTAACAGTATTTTGGTAAAATTCCATTGACAAAACCGGTAAGATTTCACATGAAAATACCTGTTTTCCAACCTTTTAAAATTTAGGAGGTACTATACCGTCGGTTACCAATCTTTAATATAACTTTCTGAAAGGTGTAAAATTTATTTCTTTTATAAACGATATATCTAATATCTCCATGAATCATTCCTAATTATCCTTGAATATTGCCGGAAACATTTTTACAGAATCTTTTCCAATTAATTTGGATTAATATTATTAATTATATTATGTATATTAATATTATTTTTGCAGAAGATAGAAAAGTAACCTAACCAATTTGACTGTAGATATTTGATTATCCATGATAAAATTCCAAGTGAGTCTGCTAATGAAATTTCCGTATAAACTCATTTTCAGAACAATCACAAACGAAACTACAAATAAGAGAAACACATTTGTATATCAGAAGTACTAAAACTAATAAAATGTTTCTTCACTTATAGATATGTCGAAGCAGCAGAAGAAAATGAAAAAAGAAGAACATTGTCGCACATAATTCCAATGTTTTCTAAAGATATTCGAAAATTTAATAAAATTTTAGAAGATATTACCAGATAATTATAGTAGAAAGATGAAATGACATTTATACATTTGCATACATTTATATACATTTGCAATTACATTATATACCTTTGCAAATTAATATCATTTTTGCAAATATAAAAAGTATAATATTGATACATTAGATTCAGCTGAAAAATGTCGGGTGAGGATAGCGGTTGTAGAAAGATTATTATTTTATTTTCGTTGTACTTCAAGTTTATTAACATTTACATATTTGAGATATCTTTAAAATAATCTTTGGTTTAAAAGATTATAAGCTGAATTTAGTAAGATTATATCTCTTGACAAAATGTCGCTGACGATCATCAACGAAACATCTTAGATTTTTCGTTTAAGCACATCTTTTCTTACTTATTAGTATTTCATACTCTCAATATCTTCGAATAATCATCATTAATATAAATTATTGTAACTTCTAATATTTATTTTTTTGATAGACAATATTGTGAATATATTCACTCATATTTAACCTTAAATACCACATAAAGCAGTGAGAAAAAACCTTTTCAAATTAATCATGATTAATATTATAAATTATTTTAAGTTTATTAATATTTGTTTTGAAGAAAAAAAATAACAGCATCTTTGTGAAATAACCTAAGTAATTTGCCTGTAAGTGTAGGATTATTCATAATAATACTTCATCAGAGTCTGTTAATGGAATGCAGAACAATCACAATCAAAGCCACAAATAAGAGATAATCAGATGTACTAAACCTGAATAAATGTTTCTTTAGCTACAGTTATATGACAAATAGTCTGAAGAATGTTATTGATAAAGTAAAAGGTCGTTGTACATTATTCTGTTATTTTCGAAAGATGCTCGCAATTTTCAGCAATGTAGAAAATGATAATTCCCGGTGAAAGATTATATCATATAATAGACACATAATAGATGAAATATTATCTTATAAAAATGGAAACAAATATATATATATTATTATTTATTTATTCTTTACTTTACTTCACTTTATATTACTTACTTCCATATTCGACGGATTTATGCGTTTTAGAATGTCCTAAACACAACTCGACCGTTTTAGAAAATGTCTATATTTGAGTCTATCTGACTGTCTGTATGTATGTATGTGACAAAAATTTTGTATATCAAGAACTAGTGCACGGTACTTAATAAAACTTTTGATTCCGTTAGACCTTGATATAAATTGTGGTTAATTAGTTTTGGTGTAAATCGTCCAATGGGTGGCGCTGCTATGTTCAATTTTTCATAATTTCCACAATTATTCTATCTCAAGACCAAATGCAGGTATTTTCATTAAACTTAAGGTTCATTTAGTCATAGGCATAATGGTGGTTGGTGATTAATGTTTGATGTAAATGGCCGCCAAATGATTATGTGCTACATTTTTCATGATTTTCATGACAGCTATATCTCATAAAACTAAAACGTAGAATTTCATCAAACTTTATATTAGACTATTAGATAAATAGACGATGATTAAGTTTTGGGGCAGATCTACTAACAGGTGGCCTGCTATACTGCATTTTTCCCGATTTTCGCCAAAGCTATATCTGAAGAACACATGCACTTAAATTCACCAAACGTTCACAATATTATTTTAGACCATGACAAAAATAGATCCTTATTAGGTTTGAGTGTATACCGCCAAACAGGTGTCACTGCTATGCACTGTTATTTGCATTTTCCGCGAGATCTACATCTGAAAAACATATACATTGTTATTTAATTTTTGTTACAAACCATTTGATTTATATAGAAGAAAGTTTTGTTACGGCCACAACATTGTACTTACAAATTAGTATGTTCTTTTTTATAAACACACTAGCAAAACCGGCGGCTTTGCTCCGGTAATTGTTGAGATATGCCAAGCGGTATTTGTGAGCCTATTTTCATTAGAAGAAATTTTACAGCTACACATAATTCAAAAATTACATATTAAGCCACATTTTGAGTAAAATTAATTGTTATACTGCATTAGATGAACATGAGACTTAAATGAATGAGAAGAGGTAAAATTAATTCCAAATAAATGGTAATTTATAATGTTTCTAGAAGGTTTTCCGCTTATTTCATTTGTACTTGAAATTTAGTAATTTTTAGAAACCGTTCTCAGCGAGAATTTAAATCTTAAATGTAATCCCCATGCCAATATCCAAAATTCTAGTTATCCACACTTCTATAACAACTATATCACAGGAATAACCTAGTCGAATTAGAACGCAATTTGTACCTGCACACTTTTAAAAAATCTAAATTAAAAAAAAAGACTGTTTTGTGGATGAATTTATGTCTCTGAAGTAGTAGCCATGTAAAATTGCAAGATTCTAACACTAAGAATTTGAGATAAATCATCGTTTAGAAGGATTTTAGACTTCTTTCTCCTCATTTCATACTTTTAAATTTAGATTTTTTTTAGAAATCGTTTTTAATGTATACTTACCTCTTAAAAATAACCACCATGCTAAATTTCAAGTTTCTAGCTCAGCAGCATCCCAAAAATCGTAATCCCATAGAACGTTTTTTTGCTTCAGCACACTTTTAAATTTCGATTTTTGTAAAAACTGCTCTGTGTGAGCATTTGCGTCTTAAATATAACAGACATGTTAAATTTTAAGTGAGGGTATTTCTAAGAGGAAAAAATCCGTATTTACATATCATTACGCAAGGTTTGTATAAAACCACGGGGAACTCCGAACGGTTAGATACGCACGCATATTTTAACACAGCATATTTGAAACCTTCCGTCTTCCAGATTTGTAGCATTATTCCTCAGCCTCTGGTTGTGAGCGAGAAATGAATATGTAGGAATTAAATGATATTTATTCTATATTATAAGATATCCATTGCCAATATATATATGCATTTATATGTTATATAAAAATTTTATTTTGCTATATTCCATTAAATTATTCTAAATTCTGACCTATTCATTATTTTCCTATTTCTTAATAATATTTATTCCTATTTAATGTTCTTTTAAAATTAATAACACGTATATTAATAATTACCTTATTCCAAATCTTAATCTAAATTTTTAAGTCTATTCGTAACTTTTATCAACTATGAAATCTATAATATTCTGAGAGACGCTAGTTTGTCATTTCGAATATTTTTAAAAGCCATTTTGTTATTTTTATTACACGGGCTCGCTTTGCGCGCTACGTGTTTTACTTCAAAATCAATGCGTCGCTGTGTGCTGGGATTCTTACTCATTAAAACTTCTCCATCGCTCGTCATTCGCTTAGCTAAATTGGGCATCTCACTGATTGGCTCGTGCACGCGTTACGTCGCTCGTGTAACTTTCCGCGCATTTAAAAAAAATTCTTGGCAAGCGTTCGGAGATGAGAATTTTTACTTGTTTTCCAGTGCAGAACAAATTGTTATCTGGTGTTCTAATGACTTAGTATTTATAAACAGCCACTTAACGGGTATGAATTAACTTAATGATGTAGTTAATTATAGTCAAGCCTGAGGGCTTTAGGCTTGTATCTGTATCCTGTATGAATTGTTCCAGCATCTCTCCTGTTCCTGAATAAACTATTTATTTGGATAACTGACTGAGTTTTTATGGTGAAATTTCCAATTGGGTTCCTTTTTGCCTTCATTCCGAGCCATGATTCTCGATCTACGGAATGCAATCGCTCACCACCTTTAACCAGCTGCCAGTTTCTAGTGAAATTTTTAATCCTATAGATAAAACCTAACATATGTATATACGCATTTAATTTCGTTAAGAATAAATATTAAAAGAATATTATAAGAGAAATCCTTTTTTACATTGTTTCAGTTCAGCAGGAAAACAAGCCAAATTCCTTTTTTGCACGATACCAGGCCCATCACTGAAACATTTGTTAATAAATAAAAAAAAAGGAAATAGCTTAATAAATAATTTATTTCCCTTAACCCTTACTTCATTTTCAAACTAAATCATAATTCATACATTTCGCCCTATGTGTTTTGATTTAAATCATAATAATTATTAAAAAATTTATAATTAATAATTTAATTAATTAATCATAAATATAATTGAATTACGAAAAAAATGCAACATTTAACTGAAATACAAATTTACAGACAAATATATTACAAATGTTTAACAAAAATGTCATATATATTATTTTTTAATTCCGAGTTTTATAAAATGTGTATCGCATTTTTAACCCATCGGCGACGACTTATTTTACACTTCTTTTAATACTTCGATACCAGTTGACACCAGCTTTTCCATACTGTTATTTTAAATGGTTGAATCTCTGATAGTTTCACATTAGATAACATGATTTTTTTTTTTTACTAAGATACTGGTGTTAATATTTAAAAGTTTCGTATCATTTAAATGGTAAGTTTTCGTACCAACCGGCATTAATGAGTTAAAAAAATCTAAATAAAAATTTTGAGAATTAACTAAATTATTTTTAGACAATACTTATAATCTGAACCTCTCTGTTATTTCATGCGGGTTTATTTTTTCAATTTTGTAAACAACTTAGTATTTAAACAAATGAATAATCCTTATATTACTCAGCTTTCGCATGATAGATATTTTATTTCTGAAAATAATTCACTTCGTATCCATGATAAGGTTCATAAGTCCAACAACGCAGATATATGTTGACAAAATATAATAAATTTTATAAAAATATTTATAATCAAACATAAACAGTGCATTTATATCTTATCTATAATAACTAATGCTTTATAAAACTTTACAGTATTTTAGTAACTATTTTTTAAAGTACATAAATGCACAATAAATAATATTTTAACATCAAATATTAAATTTTGACTAACGTACACTTTACCTAATACAATATTTTATAAAAGGAAATCATATTACATAACAAAAAATTGTTTGCTCCAGCTTCTTCGTATACCGACATGTGTGTGCTTTTTTAACTTTAACAGGAAAAGATTGAGCCAAAAAAAAAAGCTTACTTGCATAATAAACATTTTATAAAAAAGCTCGTATTATATTTGAAAGTAAATACAAACGTTCGCTAGATCATATTATATTTTTCACTTTTTATTCTCTCTTTTTAAGAAATGATATTTTACAAAATATCATGTACTAATATAAAATAGTTTTCCATATTTTTGCATTAATACATTATTGACATCAATTAGAATATTCTTTGGTTATAATATTGAAGTACGAAAACCCCTTATTCTATTTTTTCTCTTAAAGTAATATTTGTACATTTAAATTAGTACACAAAACATATTGGCGTCTAATGATAAGAGAAGACTTTACATGCAAAAAAGTATGTGCATTTAAAGACAACATTAAGCTTATAAAATTCAAAGTAAAATGTTTTTATTGAGGTTGTACAATGCATTACAGTAATTTTTGTTCAAAATATGTATTTTTACAAGTATTAAAAAAGTCGAATACTTATTGAGGAATAAAATGAAATTTTTATGTTTTCAAGTATATGCGTGTAAAGTAATTTAAATTCTAGTAAATAAAATGTTGATTAAAAAGAGCCGGTATGTTGAGAAATAGATCTTTTCTCGTAAAATCGCATTTTATCTTTAAAGTAAAACACAAGCATTTAATGAAGTACAGTATTACATTTTTCCATTTAACAGCTAATAAATTTCTAAAAAAAAAAATCTTATAAAATATCATATATTATTCTTTAAATGTTAATTCGAAATTATCCTAATCCTAATCCTAATCCTAATAATATTATAAATCCGATTGTGTGCAAATGTTAGGCTGAAGCCAGCGTCAAAATGGAGAAATTAATGGCCCTGTATCTTTGCATATAGGTGGATTATAATCCGGAAATGAACATAGACTGGTTTTTGTTTATTTTATTCAAATACTTTTCTTACTAATTAAAAATATGATTATTTTCATTGAGAATCAATGGACATTTTAAAATAAAATTTAACCATTTTACTTTATCGTTGCTAGGGCTTTGATCGTTGCCAATAAATAAAAATGCGAACAAATATTTTTTCCTCAACTATTAAGTTTCAACTGAGCGATTTTCACGTGAAAAATGAAAATAATTCAAAATAAGATGAATTTCTGTGATATTTGACACAACAATATGGAATATTTGTTATTATACATAAAGTATGAATATCGGTTACATTAAAAATATTTTTTTTTCTGTCAAAAACTGCGTTATAATTAGAAAGAAGAATTACCAATAATTATATTATTAAGAAAAATATTTCGTTTGAACCACGGAACTATGAAAAGGATCCTTCTTGGCTTGAACAAATATGACGTCATAAATAAAACATATATTTTCAAATATTCGTAATACTACACAGAGCATGACTATCAGTGTATAATAAAAGTATACATAATAGACGTCGTATTTAAGATGAATAACTGAAATATTTTTTGATACTGATTAATAATAAGATTGAATATCAGTTACAAACAGATGTGAGTTTTCTGCTAAAATTCACTTCATTATTGCCAGGAAAAGAAAATTAACAAGAATTATATCATTGAAAAGAGATTTCTCTGGGATCAAAGTGACGTCATAATAAAACGGGATATTTTAAATATGTTTCAAATGGAGCGTGTAACAATTTCATACATTAATAATCACTGAGTACAGTGAAAGAATAGAGAGGTAATGAACCGTAAAATCGGCTTGCAATATGAAGCCGGTTATCGGTCAAATCATTAGGCCCAAGGGCTGACTTCATCGGATGGAGAGCGGCTGCACGCGGAACAGTGACTGGATTGATTGGACGGGGTGAGGTTTTCAAAGCAAGCCGCCAGTTGTTTGGGCCGACTGTAGGTTTGCATTTTCAGCATCACGCCAAACATGAACATTTCATCTCTATTTATTCTCTGAACTCTGTGATTAATAATACAAGCATCAGTAAGATTATTAGGAAAAGAAAATTGAACACAAGTCTATTAAGTTAAAATCTGACTGTGTGTATTTCGCAACTACTCCTCTTAATGCAACGCGATTTACTTAACACTGGTTATCATTGATTCGAGGGTGTCATATAAACTCTGAGAATTTAAAATTTTGAATTAGATTCCTAGATATTAATATTTTTTTTGTAAATTTTAACGAAATTTCTCTAAAAGTGGTACTTAAATTACTCCATTTTTGTGGATAAAAAAGGAGAAATAAAACGGATTAATATATTTTTATGCCATTTTCTCATTAAAACTGAAAAAAAAAATTATTTTCAATTTGAATAGTTGGTGAACAAAAAAATATTGATTACAGAAAAATTTCCGAAAAATAAAAACATATTTCCACATATTGAAACTTTATGAATCAATTTATTCTGCAGAGCAAAAATCGCCTGTCAGCATATTGTCAAGAAATCAAGATTTGTTTCAGCTATTGATTAAACTAAGGACACAAATTTGCTGTTACATGCAAACGTAACACTTGCAATTGCAAGGCTTTTTGCAACCCCAAATTACACGCAAACGTAACATTTACATGCAATTTGCACCCAAATTAATTTTAATTTGAACCGCAATAAATGTTAATTTGCAATGAAAATTATATGCAAAAGTAATGTTTACATATAATTTTGGGTTGCAAAAAGCTTTTCAATTTAAGTGTTAAGTTTGCATGTAATTTTGGGCTGCAAAAAGCTTTGCAAATGAAGCTCCTTGCATTTAGGTGTAGAATTATTCCTCCCTATTCACAAGAATTGAATTTAAAGAAAAAGCATATGCTATTTCCAATGAATTATTTTTAAATGATGGCTGTTAAAACGTTTCTCAAAGGCGTTAAAAGTAAAATGCTTTATCAGGTAAAATTGACATTTCTTTTTACCCAATTCGTCGATTTACACGATTTTATTTGGCCGTCCTTTTTCCATTGGTTGCAGTTTCCTTTTCGCGGTTATTTGGCACAAAATTTTACCTTTTTTAAACTGATTTATGTCAAGGCCCCTCTAACAAAGAAATGTCGTATTTTCTTCTATGAAATGTGATAAATAGTTAGTTAATTATTTACGTTTTTAATTATCGGAAGTGAAATATGTTGCTTGATTAGTACATTTATTTTTCTTTTAATGTTACGTGAACGAAGTCACGGGTAACAGTTAGTGATATTATAAATCCGATTGTGTGCAAATGTTAGGTTGAAGCCAGCGTCAAAATTGAGCATTTAATGATCCTGTATCTTTGCATATAGGTTGATTATAACCTTCAAATGAACATAGGCTCGTTTATGTTTATTTTATTCAAATAATTTTCTTAATAATTCAAAATTTCGTTTTTTTTCATAGAGAATAAATGGACATTTTTTTCATATGATAATATAATATAATTTCATATAATTTCATATTTTAAAATGGTTAAATTTACTTTACCGTTGCTTATACTTTATCGTTGCCAAATCTAAATCAAAGCCCGGAATAATTGTTACTTAGCAATTTAGTTTCAATTCAAAAATTTTCACGTGAGAAATGAAAACGAAATAAAAAAATTAAAGAAATAAAAAGCAGATTAAATAATATTATGAGAAATAAAACGTACTTTTTTAGTTTTTGATAATAATACAAGGTATCACTATGCATAACTGTGGGAAACAGCTCTTTCTCGTTAGCCCCGAACAGGCAAATATGACGTCATACAAGAAAATAAAGCGGATACTTCGTTGGTGAAATAAAATGATCTTGGGTTTTTTCTATACTTGGTTTTTTTTTCTTTTGTATGGTAACAATACTTGGCGTTTTACCGTCTGCGCCAAGCTAATATAACTATACAGTATTTTTCATTTAAATTTTTAAAAAGTAAAAAGAAGTTTTAAAAGAAAATGGTTAGCAAATGTCAATAATATGCTCCGCAAAATTGCCTATGTTGAAAATGATGTCATGGATAGAGAGAAATAGTTATTTTCATTCTTAAAACTAAAAGAAATAACTCGATTACATAAAAAAAAAATGACGAATATTAATAGTTCCATTTTTGTTGATAAAACCTAAAGATTTAATATTATTTCTTTAAAGTAACATAATTTTCCCTATGCCAGTATTGAAATTAATTGCCTGGAAAAGAAAATTAACAAGAATTATGTCATTAAAACGGGATTTCTCTGGGAAAAACACGACATATTTGAAATAAAACGGGAATTTTCCAATATGTTTTAAAATGCGTGTGAATCAATTCCTTACATTAATAATACAAGGATCAGTAAGTATAGAAAGTAGATGAGTTTCACGGAATATTTATAACAAAAAATTTAAATGTTTTTTTTTATAAATACTGATTATTAAGCATGAGTATTCGTTATATACAGATGAGAGTTTTCTGCTAAAAATCACATCGTAATTTTAAGAAAAGGAAAATGAACACGAATCTATTCTATTAAAATCCTACCGTGTGTTTGTATTTCGCAACTACTCCTAGACTATCGAACGCAACGCGATTTACTTAATACCGATTATCATTGATCCGATGATGTCACACAAACACTCAGAATTTAAAAAAATAAATTAGATGCCAAGATTTTTTTTGTAAATTTTAACGAAGTTTCTCTAAAAACGGAAAGTAAATTACTCCATATTTGTGTATAAAAAGGGAGAAATAAAACAGATCAATATATTTAACACACCATTTTTTCGTTAAAATTGAAAAACAGAATTTATTTTCACTTGAGGGTGAAAACAAAATCTTGATTTCAGTAAATTATCCGAAAAATAAAAACTATTTTCACATATTCAAACTTCATGAATCAATTTATTCTGGAGAACAAAAATTGCCTGTCAAAATACTGTCATTTAGAAAACAAGATTTGTTTCAACTATACATTAAAACAAGGAGGCAGAATTGAATTTAAAGGAAAAAAAACATATACTATTTCCAATTAATGTTTTTTTTTAAGGTTGGCTTTTAAAACGTTTCACAAAGGCATTAAAAGTGAAATTGTTTTTCAGGTAAAATTGACATTTGTTTTTACCCAATTCATCTATTTCCACGATTTTATTTGGCCCTCCTTTTTGCAATGGTTGCAATTTCATTTTCGCGATTATTTGGCACAAAATTTCACTTTTTTAAGACTGAGTTATGTCAAGGTCCCTATAAGAAAAAATACCGTATTGTCTCCAATGAGATGTGATAAATAGTTAGTTAATTACTAACGTTTTTAATTATCGGGAGTGAAATATTTTGAATAATTAATGTATTTATTCTTCTCTTAATGTTGCGCGAACGAAATCACGGGTAACAGCTAATATTATTATAAATGTGACAGTGTGTGTAAATCTTTGGCTGAAGTAAACGTCTAATAGGAGGATTTAATGACCCTGTATCTTTGCATATAGATAGATTTAAACCCGGAAATTAACATAGGCTATATTTTGTTTATTTTCTTCAAATAGTTTTCTTAATAATTCAAAATCTGATTATTTTCATAGAGAATAAATGGACATTTTTCCATAAAATTTAACCATTTTACTTTATCGTTTCTAGGGCTTTAATCTTTGCCAATAAATAAAAACGCAGAAAAATAATTTTTTCCTGAACAATTAATTTTTAATTGAACTATTTTCACGTGAAAAATGAAAATTCAAAAGAATTCGAAAGAAGATGAATTTCCGTGCTATTTCAAACAAAAATATGGAATATTTGTTATTATACATGAAGTATGAATATGGATTACGTTGGGAAAATATTTTCTGTTAAAAACTGTGTTATAATTAGAAGGAAAAATGAACTGTACTTATATTTTAAGAAAAGATTTCGCTTGGAACATAAAACTATGAAAAGGATCCTTCTTGGCTGGAACAAATATGACAATATAATTAAAACATGTTTTTTCAAATATTCGTAATAATACAAGGAGTATGAATATCAAAGTATAATAAAAGCAGATAAATAATGGACGCCATATTTAAGGTGAAAACCTGAAATATTTTTTTATCGATACTGATTAATAATAAGCTTGGATATCACTTATATACAGATGCGAGTTTTCTGCTAAAATTCACGTCATGACTGCCAATAAAAGAAAATTAACAAGAATTATATCATTAAAAAGAGATTCCTCTGGGATCAAAGTGACGTCATATTGGAAATAAAACGGGAATTTTTAAACATGTTTTAAATTGAACGTGAAGCAATTTCATACATTAATAATACAAGGACCATTAAGATTTTTAGGAAAAGAAAAATTAACATGAGTCTATTATAGTAAAATGAAACTGTCTGTTTGTATTTCGCAACTACTCCTCTAAATTATCGAACGCAACGTGACATAGTTCACAAGGAGTTATCATTGATCCGAAGATGTCATATGAACTCTCAGAATTTAAATTTTTCAATTAGATTCCGAGATATTATTATTATTATTATTATTATTATTATTATTATTATTATTATGTAAATTTTAACGAAATTTCTTTAAAAATGGCAATTAAATTACTTAATTTTTGTGGATAAAAAAAGGGAGAAATAAAACACATCAATATATTTTTTCGCCATTTTTTCATTAAAACTGAAAAAAGAATTTATCTTCAATTTGAATAGCTGGTGAAAAAGAAAAAAATCTTGAGTACGGTAAAATTCCGAAAATTTAAAAATATATTTCAACATATTCAAACTTTATGAATCAATTTATTCTACAGAACAAAAATCGTCTGTCAACATATTGTCAGTTATAAATCAAGATTTGTTTCAGCTACACATTAAACCAAGGAGGCAAATTTAAGATTCTTTCATTTATGTGTAGAATTATTGCTCCCTACTCAAAAGATTTGAATTTAAAGAAAAAGCATATGCTATTTCCAATGAATTATTTTTGAATGATGGCTGTTAAAACGTTTCTCAAAGGCGTTAAAAGTAAAATGGTTTATAAGGTAAAATTGACATTTGTTTTTATACAATTCGTCGATTTACACGATTTTATTGGGCCGTCCTTTTTCTATTAGTTGTAGTTTCATTTTCGCGATTATCTGTCACAAAATTTCACTTGTTAAAAACTGAGTTATGTCAACGCCCCTATAACAAAGAAATACCGTATTTTCTCATAAGAAATGTGATAAAGAGTTAGTTTATTATTTCCATTTTCAATTATAGGGAGTGAAATATTTTGCTTAATTAATGCATTTATTCTTCATTTAATGTTACGTGAACGAAGTCACGGGTAACAACTAGTACAGTGATATCTCACTTATACGCGATGTTGAGTAATTACTTTTTCATACCACTATTTTAAAACAGTAAAATTCGATTTATAAATTCTGCGATTTAAGAAGCCGAAAGTTATCTTATAAAAAAACTGGTGCGGGAAAATGATTTCCGTGTATCGCGTATAAGTGAGAGATCACTGTATTTTATATTTTAGCAATCCCTCATTATGTAAAAAATATATTATATTCTTTGATTTTAATACGAAAATACGAAAAAAAAAATATTTCTTTTTCTTTTAACCAATGTTTGTACATTTAAATTAGTCCCACATTTTGATAAAAACAAGAACGAAAAATCATGCATCAGACATAGATGATGAAATACATTCCGACACTAACAGAATATTATTAGGATTTTCTTTTCATACAATGAAATGTTATATCTAAATAAGCAATTTAAATAAAGCGCAACGCAATCGTATACCATAATGTAACTGAGTTATTCATTGTATCAATGTAAACTAACGATAAATGCTACACATTTCATTTTAAATAGTGATCATTCTATAGTGAAATTCATTTACATAAAAAATTAAGTACATTTATGTGAGCCGGGTGCCAGTGATCGCCAAAATTTTTTGAATCTCGCCAACGCCTTTTTTCCGCCAAACTTTTAACATTAGCTAGTAACAACTAGCCAATATTTTAACATTCCAATACAATAACAAGAAACTTACTTAAAAATAGCTAAAATATAACCATAATACAATACGTAAACAGAAATATATCAGTACAAATAACAAAATCTCACGTAAAAAATTGCAATTCAAATGATGCCAATTGAAACAAGATTTGGCTAGTTATTACTGGCGCCCAGCTAACATAAAAGTACCAAAAATTACATTGTAATCCCCGGTATATTTCCAAGAATTAGAGCACGGGCAGACAAAACGAATTCATAAAAAATTTTTCCACTATGTTTAAAAGAGGAAAAAGACATTACATGCAATAAATAGGATTATTAAATGACAACATTAAGCTTGTAAAATAATTAAGTAACGTAAAAGTCTGTATTGAGGCAATATTAAAAGTAATAATATTTGTTTGCAACTGATGTAAGTTTGTGCAAATTGTGAAAGATTGGGGAAATAACATTGCAGAATAAAATGAACTACATTCTTTTTTTAGGGTTTCGTTCATCTCACGAAACCCCATTACTGCCGCTTCGTTATCTGTCCGTCACAGAGCCGATTCTCAGAAACTATTTAACTTACAGGCATGACATTTTGTGTACTTATAGCTGAATACCTGCTATGAAGCTCTAAATAATAAAATTTGAAAAAATCATAATATTTTTATATATAGAGATATAAATAAAAAAAAATCTAACAGCCTTTTCCTATTAAATTTAAACATTTTTCGTTATAGCAATTGCCAATAATTAAAAATCTACAATAAAACTGTTTACACGATAATTTATTTTCTATTGACAGATTTCCACGTAAAAAATTTAAATGAAATAAAAAGTTTCACCAATTGAACAAAAAAGATTAATATGGCGTCATATTGATAATGAAACGGAACTTTTCAAGATTTTCTGATTAATACAAGGAGTACGAGTATGTGTAAATACAGAAAGCAGTTTTAATATGACATCATTAGAGACTTAAAAAGAAAAAATCTGACTTCATAACGGATTTTTTAAATGTTTGAGAATAATACAAAGAGAGTATCAATTTGAGTAATAGAGAATAGAAAATATATAAGTTTGAGGAACGTATTGAATCCTGATAAAAACCAGATTATGGAAATATTGGCATATTTTAACATTTTGAAGGTCTCTCTATACAACATGTTTAATTTCGAAATTGATTTTTTTTAATATAGCATTTAGTCCACATGACAGATATTATTATGACAGAGTATAATAGCGGGCTTCGCCCGCTATCGGGCCGGTTCAGAAATTCGAAAAAACAAGAAAAATAGGCTGGTAAATTTTTACTTTAAAAAAAATGACTTTATTTTATTTTATTTTATTTTATTTTATTTTTGGAAAATGAAATGTATTTGGATTTATTAAAGAAAGGAAAATAAAGTGTTTTGAAAGGACTATTAAACGAAACCCTTTGTGCGATCTTCGATCACACTTACCCACTTGTTTTGGTTTACTTGATACATGATTGTTATCACAGGTTTCACAAAGTGTAGTAAGCTTAGGATATTCTTTGGAGGTAAGTCAAGTGATTCTTAGGGATACACCACGAGTCTGTGTTCACGACAAGCGTACGACGTGGAGCAGCTAAATTATTCAGTAGAAAGGTTTTTCTGATGGTCGACTTTTTTTAATAACAAAATTCTAAAACAAACAAAATTTTGAAAATGACTTGCTGCTTTATTTCATCAAAATAACAACAAATAGGCAATAAATATACCAGTGTCAAAAAACGCACCTATCAAAAATTTCGCTACCTCTAAAGCTTGCATAAAATGTAAAATAACAGAAATGTTTGTTTGAACTCTTTCATTGTTTTCTTTATTTCTATTTTCTGTGAGAAATTCACTATATACTACCCAAAACCCTGTTTGCGAAGCCTTATGCCAGGTATAGACAGTTCCCATCTGTTTAGGATTTTCTTTCAAAATAAAGTCCAGTAATCGGCCGCAAAACTTCTAATGTTTCGCTCAATCCCCACCAATCGTATTACTTGAAGATTAGAAGCCAGCGAGATGAATGGTGAGAGCGGGATGGAATCCTTTTGGTCAAGCCGCACAACCCAAGTATCGTAGGAACCGAGATAATCTCAGTTTTTAGAAGACGTACGTGGGAAATCAATTTTCCCTCTTTCATAACGGACTTTTATTATTACCTCATCTGAAAGATTTTTTAGTAACTGTAGAGAATCCTATTGTTCGAGAGGTAACATCGAGGATAGAAGAAGAAATGACAGTTAGTTAGTTGAGAGTGGAGTTACGAGTATGAAGTTCTTGGGGTAGGTTGCAGATTTCTCTCAACTTAAAAGATGGAGTCATCACTCCGGGAAAAAAAAAATACATTCGGTTGATTGTAGAATCACCGTGCAAAGAAAACCTTTCTCTAACATAACTTTGAAGTTGTTGCGTGACAACTTTGAAAAGCGAGCGTGGACACGATCTAGTCGTGCAGAACAACGACTATTTTGAATTCCTTCCCGTATTCCGGAGGAGTGACAGATTGTGTAATCCTCTACATTTTGTGAAGGGTCGAACGAGGAGACCGTCCTTCGACCCCCCCCCGCCTATCTTTTAAGGGGAAATACCGTCGCTGTTTATTCTTTGAAAATATAGACTGTTATTAATACTGGGCACTTATTTAACTGAAGCAGAATCATAAGCTGAAAGAGCCCTTAATATTTATTTGTTGTGCGACCCTGTTAATCAAGTATTTGTAATTTTTATTTATTTGAAGTGCTGAATTTAATAAAATTCATTTCGATGATTTTCGGGAGCGGTTCATTTAAAGGTTCTACGCTATCAATTTAATCCCTAACATCTTGGACCTGTCACATTTTTTATTCATAATTCTTACAAATTAAAATGTAAGGGATTACGCCTAGGGTGCGTTTCTCTTCGAAGGGTTCGTCATATGTAAAAAGTTTGGCACCCACCTGGTTATAGTAACTTACAGATCATATTACAGGAATGTCCTTAACACAGTGGCAAATTTTTCCGACATTTTAACCAAAACACGAATTTTATTTGCCTCATTTCTTCAAAAACAAATTAAAAGAGAAAATGGAAAATTTCGATAATGAATAGATTAGGAAGCTGCCTTTATTTAAACGTAAAAACACTTGTACCTTGTAGTGTAATACTATGAATCTCAGAGTTAAATGAAATCAATTACATGCATTTATTGGGTTAAAAAAATAAATAATAAAACAACAGTGTTTTCTCAAAAAAGCAAAGAAATTAATCTTGTTATACAGGTAAGATTACAAATTGTTTCTCTCATTAATTAATTCGATTGGGTTCTGTTGAATATCAATCTTTTTTCCAAAAATATTTGAAAGAAAATAACGAATTGCTCCTTTTTAGTGATATTTTACAAAATTCGCATAATTGAAACATACATATTCATCTCTGTTGAAAAATATTGCGGTAAACAGAGGGAATTCGAAACTGGGCTTGGTTGCATACTGGTGTTTTATTTACTTTTTATAATACAGCCTTCTTTGTTCAGAACAAATTAAAAAGATTAAAAGAGTTATATATAATTAATATAGCTATATATAAAATTGTTTATATTTTTTCTCAACAGAGAGGGTACGCTTTAACCCTTTTAGTGCGGGAGTCGACAAAAGTCGACATACGGTTTCAAGTGAAGAGTCGACAGATGTCAACATAAGGGTTCGTGTGCGGGAGTCGGCTAATGTCGATATCTGGGAGTTGGGTGCTGTAGACTAAATTAAGCGTCGACGCAAGTCGCCTAGGCGTTCACGGCGTGTATTGTGCTCACAGTAAGGCTCACTGTAGTGCGCCATTGGCTTAGCAGAAAAAACTCCCCATAAAAATTCCGCACTGAAAGGGTAAAAAAAAATGAAACAAAAATACCCATTTAAGGCGGTATTAAAAAAAAATATTTCTCCACGCTCAACAACTCAAAATTTTGAGACACATTCTCAGACTCATTTTTGAAAGTAACAACAGGAAACTTGGCGGCGTGATTTATAAAGACATTTATAAGGGCCCCATGTTTTTATTTTTCGTTCAATTAATTAGAAATTGATTTACAGACAATTATTGTCACAGTACGATAATTTTTTTTTCATTTCTAGCGCTATCGCTTCGGGAAATTCGGTTCAAAATGTCCACTTTGACAGCATTTTTTGAAATATATTCTGCCTTTATCAAAAAATCGAGACAATACGGACATTATAAAGTTTCTGAATAAGAGAACCTGCCAATTGGATGCATTTTAGAGCAAAAATGAATTTACAAATGTGTCGCAAAATAAGCAGTTTGGATTTGAATACACCCTTAACCTCAGTTTCCAATTTCACCCGTTTACCTTATACAATACTAAAAATTATGGACCAAAAATATTAATTTTCAGAGTATTGTTTTCAACAAAGAAGATCCTTAATTTTCAAGATTTTCGACTAATATAGTATTCATCGTATAGATGATAAGTTTAAGAAATATTTTCACTTATGTCAATAGTCTGGAGCAGAGGCTCTCAAGCTTTTTCAATCACGTAGCACCTTTGAAATTGGAAATACAACGCGGAGCACTAAATTTTATCACTAAAGGAGCACTAAACTGGCATCGACGATACAAGGTAGTTTCGTTATTTAAGCTTTCAGTACATTAGATTTGTTCGTTTATTTTTTTTCTGCACTGATTTCACATTGCAGACAGAAAACAATTTAAAATCAATTCAGGGCAAATGTTGGGCAGATCCACAATTTGTTATTTTCTTAATTTGTTACAAATTACATTGTGTTACATTTGTTACAAATTTTTACTTGGTTTCATGAAACAAAAATTAATGAGAAATCTGAAGTTGTTTTGATTTGGAAAATGGGATTACATTTGGCTAGGTAAGTTATTATATTACAAATACTTAAATACATATTTTTAAGTATAGAGTCTAAATTTTCATCTTGATATGTATGAAGCATACGTGTGAAATCCAATATATTGGTCTTTCGAAACATTGCATTTATATTCTGAGACAAGCATAACGCAATTTTCTCTATTCTATTTTTAGAAATGTAAACTTTGCATTAAATTATTTTTCACAGGGAGAATTTCCCATTAAACATAACATATTTTATTGTCAATTACATATTCCCTGCTTTCCAGTACTGACATTCACTTGTCACATTAAAAGTGTTTTAAAGTATCCTATATACAATTTTATCATTATTCCAAATATCCTGAGGAAACATCCAATTCATGATTATTGACAATTGGATTAAAATCAGGCTATGCATGAGGGGTTTAGATAAATTCATTTGACGATGTTTAAATGGACGTTTGGCTATACATTTTATAATTCATTAAAAACAAGTTGGCAAATCAATGCTATAACTGAAGAATGTTGAAGTTTAATATTTAAGGATATTTATAAGAATAAGAAAGTTGTGTTATGTTTTCTGCCTATTTATTCACCAACTGCAGTAAAATAATTTTTTTGTGATGCAGTAAAATGGTAGAAATGTATTAAATACGTTCGCTGCATTCATATATTATATTTCAGAATATTTATAAGAATAAGAATGTATGTTATGTTTTCTGCCTATCTATTCACCAACTGAAGTAAAGTTCATTTTTTATGATGCAATAAAATAGTAGAAATAATTTAAATATGTTCCCTGCATTTATACATTAAGAAAGTTACACAGGCGTTGAAAGTTACACATGCATTCGTTGAAATTAACTTTTGAGTATGTAGCGATTATTTTTCCATTTTATTTTTAAAAGATTCATAAAATAATAATGAAAATGTACTAGTGGGTGGATTTTTATTTAAATTACATAAAGAGTTTTGTCGTAGACACCAGAAAAAAACTAAATAGATTTAAATTTTTAGTAACCTTTTAATCAGAGATGGCGTCAGAATTTCTTTGACTGCAGACATGGTCTCCACGACAGACAGATAAAAATTAATAATGCAAGTTAGAGGACTAAATGAGTCCGGGCTTGCCCTCCCAAAACCGAAGCTCGGGAATTTTTATTTCATTAAATTCGAGTCAGTTTAATTTTTAGCCTAAAGACTCGCTCCGGGTCTTACCTTCATTCTTCTCGGGAAGGTCCGGGACTGACACTTTTTTCTGTCAAATACACACCTGTATGTACTGGTTCTGTATTTCATTCTTTTCGGGCCATGTTGCCTGCTGATTTTCTGTTTTCACGGGTAATATCGTGGCAACTTTCCTCCTTAATTAATCGAAAATGTAAAAAATAAAGCAACTTAAAAAAAAAAAGTTTTTTAGGTAGTTTTATATGTCGGTTAATCAAATCCAAGATGTTTTTTCCAGAGTTCTGTAATTGACTGATATATATATTTTTAATATTACATGTACTCAAATCTTATTTAGGAATCTGGGAAAAATCTTGGACATTTGTATAGAAGTTTAAGCAGAAAAAAAAACTTTAAATATAAACGAGCTTATTATTATTTTTCAATTCCTACTAGTATTCGTTCACACTCTCCCTATATCTATATATTTAAAACGCTAAGCTTTTCCTTTCGACAATCCGTGAGAACAAACTACTGCATCAAATTATATCATTATTTTTTTAAATGAAAGATATTCGGACACATATTTGCTATCGTACAATAGTTTGTTCGAAAATTTTATTAATTAGCCGTAATTTTAAATTAAACTTTTACATCTGCTTATGACGTCATAAAGTCGGCAATTAGAATACGCCCATTGTTGCGAGGCACATAGTTTATTCTCTAAACTCCATGGTTGCCGCGATAAAAGAGAAATAATAAATATTAAAAGCACGTGGCTTTTTGGCCGAATTTTTTAATTTGCAAGTTAAATTTCGGTAAAATTATTTATCCGCGTGTTTTATAAGAGAATAAAAATTCATATTTATTGTGACGTCACGAAAATACTGTCCATTGGGTTTATTTTATCATTATGCATTATAACTTTGTTGATGTCATTTTTTCATTACAATTAAATACAAAATATATTTTTATTTGTACACATGGTGTTTAAGCATAAAAGTAAGGTATACAAATTACGTGTGAAAAGTTTCAACCGGTGAAAATGACGCTTTGCTTAGCATTTTAACATTGATAAACTAAAAAGAATAATTTATATGATTGTGTCAACCTGACGTAATTTTAAGTGATTTTTCAATTTTTAATTTTAAATATTAGAACTGAAGCTTTTATTGGTTGCTTCATCTTGATTGCATACTTTGATTGCATGCTACCAATTACTTTTTTTAAATTATAGGTTAGAAGATTTCATTTTTTAATTAAAAAAAATTCACAAAAGATAAGGATTTCAGGAAAATTAAAATTATTAAAAATAGTGTTATGATTAAAAAAAAAAACTTGAAATAATGATTGTTTTTTTAGCTAGAATAAACAATGTAAGGCTAATATTTTATAGGAATTATTTTGATAGGTTTGTTATAAGTTTATTTAACAGTTCCTTATTAGCGGCAAAGTCCTATTTCTTTCACTGCGAATTTCTCTTTTGATGTCAAAAAATGGTAGTCTACTTTTGGACGCCAGCCAAAACTAAGTGGCAATTTTTAGAAATCTATAACAGTTGTGATAATAAACGGAGCTATCGCTTTAGCTTTCATCGCGCTTACACATCACTTTTAAATATTACAATTTTCAATTGTTTACTATATTTTAATATATTTTACAATTTCAATACTTACATCATCAATTAGAAAAAAAAAACTTTCGATTGAAATTTATTTGAAAACTGCCGCTTAATTTAACGACTCTTTAAATAATTTTCAAGCATGAAATATTTTTTCAATTCTATTTCAACAATGACCACCAGTTTGCTTTAATAATGTAAAATAGCCCCTGGGAAAGTTGCCACAATTGAAAATAGATTTCCCTAACCATCATAAAAAGTGAAAAAAACAAAACAAAAAAAAACTGATAAATCATAAGATTAGAAAAAAAAACTATTTTCAGTTTATGTTTAACGTTAAATTGATATTTTGAATTCGTTGATGTATATGTTGCATCAGAATATGCTAGGAATTGTATTTTTTTAACTATCCATTGGGTATTTAACTGTATAAGAGGGAAGATATCCCCAACTGTGATGGATAATCATCCTGATTATGTAAAGGGACCGAAGAAACTATACAAATGAATTACACTTGAAAACATTAAAATTCTCCCTCATCTGCATATTAATTTATTATTTTTAATAAAAATTCTTCATTTTTACATAAAAATTGATTAGCTTAAAACAATGGATGCGTTTTAGAAGATATGGATTTGAAACGAACAATGATTAAAGAGGACATTTTAAAACCTTTTTTTTAACGTCGAATTTCGACAATGCTTTCGGGCATTGGAACTCATTCGGTTACATCATCGCAGGGGGGGGGGGGGTGTGCTTCATTTACTATGTTCTTTTATTGACTGAATATGAGATGAAAGTAGGAATATACTATTTGTATGATACTTCATAGGTCCATGAAATTTTCTTTGTTGCCGTGGGGAATATAGCAGTATAATGTCAATCTGATTTGCATTACACAGTTGTTTACTGATTATTTGTTCGGAGTTTGCATCGGAAATAGTACTGTATTTGACTGGGAGGAAAAAACTTTTAAAATAAAATGTTTGAAAGATTGTTTCATACGCACCTCTTCTTAAATAATAAAGTAGCTTATTTTACTGATATTGTTATAGTATTTTTTTCCGTCAAGTTTTGACGGGTTCCATCTAGTATGTATTTATATATCTTGTTCAAATTTTCAATCGTTAATAAAATACTTTTTATTTATCCACTCAAGTTCAAATACATTTTTTGAACTTGTAGTGGATGACACTTGATGTTAATATAGTTTTTTCAAATATTAATTCATTAATTAAAATTAATTAATTAATTTTAATTTTGTATGGGAGAAAAAAATATCAGCACGCATCCGACTTATTTCAGACATTAGTTTCATTTAAGAGCACACACTCACAAGTTTTGATAGCGCAGTCGGTTAATCTCTGAGCTTGTAACCACAAGATTCCAGGAACGAGCCTCGCCTGCGACTGAAGGAAATTCTCCCGTACTCGAAAATAAATTTATCTTATATAAGATATTTAGCAGGATATATATTTAAGAATAAATACCGTCAGTGGCGAAGAGGGTAGATCTCTGGAAAAAAAAAATTATTTTTGACCTAAGTAGGAATTGACTTTATTTTTTTTTTTTTAATATAAAAAAAAGTTTGTCATATTTTGCTTTATTTGAGAGACTGACTTGCTTAAAGTAATTAATAAAGAATAGAAGGGGGAGAAGATTTTGATAATTGTTTACTTATTGTTGGTAAGAGAAATAATAAGGTAGAAAATGAAGACAAGTCCTTCCGGCTTAGTAGGAAGAGTAGATTGATTTCATATTTTATTTTTTATTTTTTGAGGTAGATGCACCAGATTTAATACAAATGAAACAAAATGATGCCATTCCTTCCAATTTTGTTATTTTAGAGTGAAAATATTTATTTCTTGAATAATTAATATAATGAACATATGTGTGATTTACACTTGGATATCACATGGTACTTTAACAGCCAATTTTAATGTTAACTATTAAATAATATTAATTGTCTCATGTTTATTAAAAATTGGCTTTCAAAAAATAATTGCATAAATTAATAAATGTTAATGTTAATAATATAAAAAAACTATATATTTTGAAGCATGACATTGAAAATTCTATATTTAATCTCCCAATTTGTCATGCCATTGTAAAACAATGCAATTTTTAAAAGATTCAATAAATCGAAATTACTTCCTGGCTGGCCCTTCAATATGTTTTCTGGGAAATAATTATTCCATCCTCAAGGGTTGAAGGAAATTCCCGATTTTAAACCAAATGGTATCCAGGAAGGTGTCTCCTGTCTCCTGAGTATTTGTTAAGTATTACAGGTTTTTCGTCATTCTACAGGGGTATATAAAGATGTTAAAAAGACCATGGGAAAGAAACAACTTTGCTCGATTTTTTTGTATGAATTTAAAATGGAATGAAACGTAGCGGAAGAACTGGCAATATCAATCTAGCATTTGGCTCAGATACGACTAGGGAACCACAGTTGAACTCTGATTACAGAAAATTCGTGGTGTAAATGACATACTAAATGAAAAAGTTTGAGAATGATGTAAATGATCATCATTCCCTGAATAAATAATATAATAAAAACGTTCACTTTTTATTTAGATTTATCCTTGAATGCTACATTCTACAGTTCACAATTGTTCAGATTAGTTATATAAAAATATAAATTAACTCGCTTTAATTGACAATCGTTTAGCTAAAATATAAATAAACAACTGGCCTATACTTATATGATTATTCATAATATTCCAACAGTGTCTGCTAATGGAATTTCTGGATAAACTCATTTTCAGAGCTATCATAAACAGAGCTACAAATAAGAGAAACATATTTGTATATCAGTAGTATTAAACGTTATATAATGTTTCTTTATTTCGATGCAGAAAAATAAGAAAGAAATAGCTTAATCAAACAGGAAAAACATGGTTCAAACGTTTCTAATACTTTAATTAATATAAAATAAACACGTGGTACTTTTTTCAAATATCACATGCATTTTCTAATGAAAGTGTTTTGAAATAAAATTTAAATTTTGTGTAATTGTATAATTGTACATTTTTTTTACTATCTTTACAAGAAGAAAGTATTGGATTCATGAAAATTTTTGACTTCCGGTTTTCGACGGATTTATACGTTTTAGAAAGTCCTGACTACCATTTGATTATTTTTAGAAAATGTCTGTCTGTAACTCTGTGACTCTGTCTGTCTGACTGTCCGCATGTGACACAAATTTTGTGGGCGCTCTATCTCAAGAACTAATGCTCCTAATTTAATAAAACTTTAGGTTCTATTAGTCCCTGATATAAATTGGTACTGATTAGTTTTTGGTAAAAACTGCCCGGCAGGTGGAGCTGCTATGCAGCATTTTTCGTGATTTCCGCAATAGCTCTATCTCAAGAACTAATGTTTGGAATTTAATAAAACTTCCGATTCCGTTAGTCCTTGAAAGAAATTTGTGCTGATTAGTTTTAGGTAAAAATCGCCCGGCAGATGGCGTTGCTATGCAGCATTTTTCGCGATTTCCGCAATAGCTGTATCTCAAGAAATAATGCTCGGAATTTAATAAAACTTTATATTTAGTTAGTCTCTGATATAAATTGGTGCTGATTAGTTTTTGGTAAAAATCGCCCAGCAGGTGTCGCTGTTATGCAGCATTTATCAGGATTTACACGATTTTAGCGATAGTCGTATCTCAAGAAATATTGCACGAAATTTAATAAAACTTGAGTTTCAGTTAGACCTTGATATCAATTGGTGCTGATTCTTTTTAGTGTATGCGAAACCTGTGTGAGATAGAAGAAAGTTTTGGGATTGACACATCCGACTAGTTCATTATTTAAGCAGTTGTTTGCAGGCCAAAAGTAATCCACATAAAAGCTGCTTATAATTACCAACGTATATTGCTTAGACATATTGTTATTGGTTGAGAAGACATATTATAGAATACTTCAACTTATTTCTAGATTATTTTTTAATGTGCTCCTTTGTTATTTTATTATGTTCTGTTTGCTATGAATTTTTTATTATAATGTCTGTCCTTTCTTTTATATATAATATATATACGTTGTAGCACAAATGGATAGGTCGCCAACATTTGATGTATGTTGTATAAAACCCTATTTATCTGTTTCCGTTATTTCACGAGCAGTAAACTAAAAAATAAATAAATAAATAAAACATATTTTTTGTCTCAGGAAGGCAATGTCTTAAAACTAGAACGACCTGTATTCAATTTACCTGCGAACAAATGAATAAATGTCGATTCGAAAATGATAATTTTTTTATACAAGATGTTAAGTTTAAACCACACATATATAAGTTTAAAAATTTTTTAAATAGTTTTAAATATAAATTTTGTTCTGAAATCTTTTTTATAAAACGTTAATAAAATTCCCGGTTGTCCTAATGTTAAATAAATTCTAACATGAAAACTTGGATGTTTCTTTCAGAATTATTGGTGAACATCGTGCCGTAAAATAAAACATATTTTATGTCTCCGGACGGCAATGTGTTAACACGAGAACGACCTGCATTCAATTTATTTGCGAACAAATGAATAAATGACGATTCGAACCAGATATTTTTTAATACAATATGTTAAGTCTAAACCACGCATATATAAGTTAAAAAAAATAGTTAAATAGTTTTAAATATAAATTTTGTTAAAGTCTAATAATGCTTAAAGTGATTTTAAAAAAAACACAACACGAAATATTTAAAAATACCTTTTTAATGTAGATTACATATGTTTCGTTCGCTCTATCGGCAACATCTTCAGATCTAAATGATAAATACAATATTCTCGCATAATTATTTGAAAATGGTAAACAAAAACCACGAGATCGCATGCCAAAGGCAAGCTGGTGCTTAACTTGGTTTAACTAGGAAACGTGAAAAATTACTATTTAATTTTTTTTATTGCTTTTTCAAACTGTAGATCATCGCGTGCCAAATTATAATTTTAAGCATTATTAGACTTTAATTTAAAGTTAACAAGTGATTCTATTATATTATAAATTTTGTTGTGAATGTTTTTTATAAAACATTAATAAAATCTCGGATGTTTCTTTCGGATTTATTGTTGAACATCACATAAAACTTTCAACAACGACTGTTCAAATTAATAATGATAAATTATATTAATTATCTCATATTTGTAACGAATCATTTTAGAAAAAAAACAATAACAAACATATAAGAAACAAATAATTTGCTTGTAGATAAAGGGTTATTATTCCGACAGAAACTGCTACTGAAATTTCTAGATAAACTCAATTATAGAACTAGTAGAAACAAAGCTATAAGTAAGAGAAGCATGTCTGTATACCAGATATACCAAACATGAATTAGTGTTATACGTGGTAAATAAAATATCATATACATTTTACAACTAAAGTGTTCTAAAATAATATTCAAATTTGTGTAGTTATACAACTACATGATTTTTCAATATTGAAGCATTTATCAAGGCTAAAAGTAATCTATTCACTTAATAACTATTTACACTTGCCAACAAATACTACTTTGACGCGTTGTTCTCGGCTAATAATAAGTGTTATAGAATGTTGCAAGTTAGCTGTGGGTTTTATCTCATTCTATCATTATAACATGCATGTATCATTCAGATTTATCCTTCCTTGTCGTATATGAAAATTACTAAAACAAATCTTCAAAGTAATTATTGTAAATAAAATTAATTATCTCCCATTTATTGACAACTAGCTAACCCACCCGGCGTTGCCCGTGCCTAAGATACTTACAATCTCAGAGAAAGGCGTTAACCCCCTCCCTCCCCATACCCGCAAATATAATGAATAATTTGTTCAACAGAACCACCGTCACCTACATTATCACGATTATTAAAAAAAGAATTACATTTTTCTGATAATTAGAACATAACGAAGACGCTACGCTAAAATAGCCGGCAGATGCCACCCCTTCCCGACCTCAATTTCAAATCTATATCTTAATTAGTTACCTAAATTTTTGTTCATTAGTAAAATTTGGCTATTATTTCATTTCATTTTTGCAAACTAAATGGAGGGATCGGCCCGAGAAACAGATCTCTTTGTAGTTCAGTTTTTAATGAAAGCAGATCCCTGTCTGAAACTTCCTCGGATTGTTTTCACTGGCGCCGGTAGATTTTTGGCAGTTTTTTGCATAAATTAAAAAAAAAATTACCAACCTAATTTTTCAAAAATCACGTAGTCCGACGCAGAATATTTTTTTTACATATGCTCAGAAATTTTCGAATTGATATCTCAATTAGTTTTCTTAAAATTCGCTAATTAGTAAAATAATTTCGAATTCATTCATTTCCGCTTTCAAATCCAATACGCCATTTCGTTTCTTTCGCCATTCTGTTTTAAAAGATGTTATTTTAGAAGCGATGGTTAATGAGAATCTAATTAATATCTAGGCTAATTATCAAAATATTAAAATTCTGATGGTCAGGTGCACCAAGAGAGGGTTTGGACTACCTAAATCTAAATTTACAGACTTCTAGGTGCGCTAAATTTTCCTAGCCATCGCCAACAGACACACACACACACACACACACAGAGCGAAACTTTATTTTATTAGTATAGATAGTTTAGAAAATAAAAAACATTTTGCCTATAGTTATGTGATCATCTATGATAATATTCCATGTAGGGTTCGTACGGGGTTCTAGAATTTTCAGGGAAATCACCAGTATCTTCTTATAGAAAAATTAATTTTACATAATGACGCGATTACATAACGTGAGTTGTTCGATAAGAAAATACTGGTATTCATTTGAACACCCCTTGTATGTCGTTTCTGATAAAAGGCTGATGCACTAAAATTTTAAATGTATGTAATTTTTTTCTGGTATGTTAGATAAATACCACGTATGTTATTGACGTACAAATCTGCCTACTAATACATTTTTACAATTATTTTATGAATCCTTTAAAAATAAAATGGAAAAATAGTAGCTACATAGTCAATGAATGCAGCAAATGGCACGCCTGTAACTTCTTCATGCGTATCATTACAGCGCACATACTTAATATATTTCCACACTTTTATTACATGACGCAACTTTCCTTTCCCTGTAAATATTCTTAAATATTAAACTTCAATATTCTTCCATTACAGCATAAATTTGTCCAGTAACTGTTAACGTCGAATGTGTTTTTAATGAATCATCAAATGTATAGCGTAATTTAAATTTAAACATTGTTAAATGAATTTGGTGAAGCTCTAAAAGATTTTAGTTCTCTATGATGATAGCCGAACACTTATCATATCCATATGAAAAACAAAACCCTTTGTTTTTATTTAACAAGCATTATATTAATAGTCATCACTTTCTTCTAAACAGACAGTGAGAAAAGATTTAATTTGTAGTAGAATTACTATTTTATTTTCGATACATTTGATATTTATTAACAATAATTTAATTCAGTGAACTGAAAAATGTATCTGCTTTAAATTTTATGGAAAGGTAATTAGTTGGATTATCTTCTTTCACAGTATTTTGGTAAAGTTTCATTAACAAAACTGGTAAGATTTCTCATGAAAATACCTGTTTTCCAACCTATTAAAATTTAGGAGGTACAATACCGTGGGTTATCAATCTTTAATATAACTTACTGAAAGGTGTCCAATTTATTTCTTTTATAACCGATATCTCTAATACATGCATGAATCATTCATAATTATCCTTGAATATTGCCGGTAACTTTTTTACAGAATCTTTTCCAATTAATATGGATTAATTGTCTGACTGCAACGAAGACTCATACACAGCGCAGTATTACTTTGCCCCATATATAGCTACGACGGATATTAAAACGTTTCGTCAAGCATAACTCAAAAAATATTTGACGGATGTCGTTCAAACTTTCATAGCAGGTACCTATAAAGGTGACAACGACGCCTATTTATTACCAAGAATAAATTTCAAACAGTTTGGGAATTATATTAAAAAATTAAATGAAAAACACAATTAAAGTACATACGTCACGAAAATTTAGTGCATACGTCATTTTAACCGGCGGAGATTTTCGTAAATAAGATTTCAAAAGTTGATGGAGTAACATGGAGCAAAAAAATACGCTTTTTCGATACGATATTTTCTTTTCCTTTTCAGTATTTTTACAGTGTCTAGAATACATAGTGTGGAAATCTGTTACAAAATAGTACTAAAAAATTTAATCCAATAAATGTACAATGTTTTTGTAAAGATAACGATGGGATCGCAGCGCCATCTGCTAGCTTATGTGATACAAAAAGCATATTAATACGATGTCATTAGAGCTTATTATCAAAAGAGCACCGTTGCACATTTATAGGCTACAACTTTTTAGCACTTTTTAAAGCATTACAAGGATAGCCAGTTTCCACACTGTGTATTCTAGGCGCTATAATATTTTAAATGGAATTAGTGAAAGGCATGTATTTTAAATTAAATGAGTGAAAGAAATGTATTTTTAATTTATGTATTAAAATGAAATGAGTGAAAAGTTTATAGTTAAATGAAATTAATGCAATATGAAGATGTTATGAGAACAATATTTGGCAATTTATCAACTGCGCCAAGTTAACATAAAAGTATCAATACATATGCGAAATGAAACAAGGCACAGATGTCATATACGCACCATGTTGACGCGAATTTTTTCACACACTGTAAAAAATGACGAATTTTTCTGAATCTATGAAAATCTATATATATATAAAAGCCGTTCTTGGTATGTATGTTCCTTATACAAATCTACAGTTTTTGTCCGATTTGAATGAAACTTCATGTACATACGTTTTAGAACACGAGTAAAATCACTGTCACATTTAAAAATTTCTCAGACGAATCATTACCACTTTATCCAAACATCTCCCATAGTTTATCATTACAGAAATCGTTTTTTTCTCAATTTCTAATGCAATTTCTTTCCCGATGCCATTCAAAGGAACTGCGTATGGACAATATTTTTATAAACCAATTTCAGATTAACTCGCTGTAATTTGAAATCTAAAACTGACGTCAATTTTGGCAGATGTGATTTTTTTCGCATATTACAAAGATTACTATAAGTGCTTTAAACGACATTGTACATATATTTAAACGTGTTTGGAGAAAAATAAATAACTTTGCTCCTAATTTTACAAAGGTAAATTGTTTCCACTGGTTTGTTAATATTAAAGTTAAATTTCTAAGAAATAAAAACATATTTTTGCGCATTCAAACTTCATGATTCAATTTATTCTACATAATCAAAAATCGTCTGTCAAATGTTGACGTTTTGCAATCATTACAGCGTAACTTTTTACAGCTTGGGCCTCAACCAAAGAGGCATATTTAAATTCCTCGGATGCAAGTGGACAGTAGATGCCCTATTAATAAAAACTGGATTTAAAGAAAATAATACAGTATTTTTCATTATTTTTTCTTCAAAAATTGGTGTTAAAACAAATGGGATAAAAAGTAAAATGGTTTATCGGGAAAAAAATTAAATGCATTTTTTTAAATATAAAACATTTATTTTCATTTTAAAAATTAATATATTTTTTATAAGTTCGACAACGCGGCGACATTTTCATTTCACCAGCTTCGAAATTATTATTCAATTCTTAAAAGAACACTATATTTTTTAAAAATAGTATTTTGCATCAAAAATCAGATAATTTCAAAACGCAATTTTAACAAATTCTGTTTAAATTACATTGTAAATATAATTTCGGATTTAAATTTAGTATTTAATAATATTGTTTAACATTTTTCTATGAGTACAGTAGTATTGGATTTCTTTAATCGCTTTCATGTTTTAAATACAAATGTGCATGTAACGTCACGCACTCAAGTAAAGTCGTTTTTCTCAATTAACTGTAGGCAAAAAGTAACAATTCTTGCGGAGTTAGTAATTCATAATGTAATATTTCCTACACATAATATAATGTATTTTAACTATTTAAAAATTACGAGAAACTTGGCGAAACTTCAAGCAATTTAGCTCAACGTTTTGCTTACGTTAAGTTGACTAACATGCACATTATCTATAAATATAAATGCATATCTGTACATGATTCATGAAGTGAAAGAATTTGTTTTAACTAGACACGAGTTCAGAGGAAAATCTACCCCGGTGAAAGTGTTGTCATATTTTAAATCATGTACATGTTTTCATTCACAAAATATTAGTATTTTATAGCAATTACACAAAGTAGCGTAATTTGCACAGAATGTATTGGTCGCCAAAGTATAAGTTTAACATCCCTTTTCCGTACAATTTGCAAGAATATTAAATTAATTTAAAATTACTTTAAAATTCATAAAACATCAGTAAATTGAGATATGCTTTTCAAACGAATAACATTGAGAGTACATTTATTTTATTCGACCGCAGAAAAATGGAATGTGCTATGCTTAGAAATAAATAACATTGAGAGTACATTTATTTTATTCGACCGCAGAAAAATGGAATGTGCTATGTTTAGAAATAAATGTTTTTACTTTATAAAGATCAAATAAGTTAATCTTTCGTAATTGGATTGGACACACATTTAAAAATATACATGCTTTAAAATTACTTTAAAATCCATAAAAAATCAGTAAATTGAGATAAACTTTAAAACTACATTTGAAAAAGTATTTTTTTTTTTAAATTGATAGTTTTAAAATGAATTTATGCGATATTTAGTAGTTACAAATATGCAGTACAAGTAAAATTTAATGGTAGGTCGTTGCTACCGTCAATATGATGTCGACATTATTCACGGATATATTTTTGTTTTATAATATAGATAGATGCCATATGAAAGCAAATTTCGTAAAATATTACGACATTTGGTAATTTCTTTTTCATTTTCAAGAAAATCGTATATTTTTATATTGTATGCGCAAAGAAAACGCGCATTCTTATTTATAAAGCTGAAAAATTTTACTATTGTTGAGTTAAAGTAACGCTTTTTTCTAATTGTCTTTTTTATCGATTATGGTTGAGTATGCACAAATCATATTGTCATCATTGTTATTGTCGTATTATTGTATTTTAATTCATGTAAACCCGGGCAAAGCCGGGTGGTTCTGCTAGTGTAATATAATGACGAATAAATTTATAATATAAACTCATCCTTGTTAACCAATAATTCTGAACAGTGTTTCTTTATCTTTAGAAACCTCAAACATCAATGGCATTTCGAGATTTAAAGAATCATTTAGAAAAACAAAATTTTTCGAGCTGCCCGAAATTTTCGGAAACGTTTACGAGTAGCTTTTAAAGTGTATTAATCAGTTTTCTAAACCCGGAATATAGTTTTTTCCGATGCTATCCATTCTCAAGTAAACATTTTCATGTTCAACAAATATGTTTAACAGACAAATATGCAAAATTAACAGCGTTAACATTAACATTAAAATTAACATTATTTCTTTACTCTTTCATGTATAAATTAACTTATGCAGCTGAAAACGTTTACTTGAGAATGAATGACATTCGATAAATAGGTATTCCAGGCTGAGGAAACTGTTTAATACACTATAAAAACTATTCGGAAACGTTTCTGAAAAATACGGGCAGCTAGAGAAATTTCGTTTTTATAAATAATTCTTAAAATTTTGTAAATGTATTGCTTTCTGGGGATTCAAAAGACAATGGAACACGCTTTTCGGAATTTCGGATAACTCGGAAGATTATATTATATTTTCGTTCGTGGTTATAGTATATTTTCATAAAATAAGAAACATTGATAATTTTTTACAGTGCAGCCAATTTGTCGAAAACTTTGTTTTTGAATATTAGTTACAAATAGCATGCAATAATAGCACGTGATTTTTTATTTCAATGTAAAAATAAGATAACGTAATAAATGAAATATCTTCTATTATTTTAAAAAAGGAAATAAAAAATAAATAATAGTGTGATATAAATAAATATTCATATACATATAAAAATAATGTGTAGAATTAAAATAAAAAATAAAAGTAAATAAACAAAACAATCAGTTTTCGCCAAATTGGCGGGGGAAGAAATCGCGCCAACGTGGTGACATCTGTGCCGGGATTTTTACCCTTTTATCTGTGCTTTCGGATATATAAAAAAATTTTAAAATATTTATAGCAGGCGTATAATGTTTTACATTTTTATACGGAGCACTTCTCCATTTTAAGATTTTAAACTCTATTTATATCAGATATTTCTTTCCTGAGATTCCCACAAGTTAATTTCGGTAATTTTTTAGCTCGCTTATTAATCGTTTACAATTTGCCCCCCTGACAATAACAATTATTTATCACAAAACTGTCTCTTAGTTTTGTTAAATATGTTTTATGTATTTTAGGTTCTTCTCTATTATCCCGTCGACCACTTTTCATAACAAAAAACTATCGCCAAACTGTAAGATTAAACACCAAAAATGCAGTCCCATTTACTTGATGTCAGAAGCATTATACGCGTTTGTTATGACATCAAGTGTTTTTAATGCGACATTTGCATGTATTTTACATTATGTTTTACTGATTTATGAGTTATTTCATTAATTAAAATAACAATTGTGTTCTTAAATTCTTATAATTTATTTACTTATTTATTTTGATATTCCAATGGCAACGTTCTCCCTTTTATTTGACGTTACCGTTTGGCGATAGTTTTTAGTTATGAAAAGTGGTCGACGGGATAATAGAGAAGTGCCGTATTTTCATTACTTGTTAAAATATCGTCAATCGCGCCAACCAGCACATGATACGGAACTTTTTCCCATTCAGATAAACAAACAAGGTTGGCCTCAAACAAGAGTAATGCTAGCAACAATATTGTTTTAACTCTATAAGAGTTACAAACAATAATGATATTAAATTTTCCGATTAGCTTTGGGCCCGATTACGAAAGTTTCTCCTACGAAAAAAAACTGTAGAAGTATTTTACATTTGTTTCGAATGAAGCTCGGTTAACAAAGTATTAATTAATAATACAAACAACACTAATATTAACATCGGGGCAAAAGTTTGAATTTAAGTGTAAATATTTGGAAACCCTTCCTCCCCCCCTCCCCCCCACCAACACCCCAAAAAAGAAAAAGGAAGTTACAGAAATGAATTTAAAATGACGTTAAGCCACGCTTTCTGACATAAGCAATTGGCTGCGAACAAGATTACGAAACTTTCACTTAACTTAATAACATCCATCTAATATGCCCTGAGGGTACTTTGCCTTCCCAGTTATACGGAACTTGGGCTTTTTAAAAAGGCTTGACGCAGTTCGGGTTTAAAAAGTTGAGATTTACTACCAAATGACATAAACTACTATGAAAATAAACCTGATGAATTATTATGCTGTTTTATGTATGTATTTTTAAAAAAATGCATCTGATTACACTTATTACATAAATTACTCCTGTTTGCATTTAATAACAGATGAACGACTTCTGTATACTAAATTGTTTATATATTGGGATGAGATGGCTAGAGGTAGAGAGACGTGTAAACAAACGGGTAGACAGACGGGTAGTGAGATGGCTAGAGAGACGGATAGCGACATGGTAAACTAACGGGTAGCGAAACGAATAGACAGACGGGTAGCGAGACTGGTAAAAAATAAGGTTGACAGAGGGGTGGAGTAGTGATAAATGGGTATATTAGATTAGTATATTAAATGACTAGATAGATGGGTAGGGAGACGGGTAGCGAGACGAGTAGAGAGACCGGTAAACAGGCATGTAGAGGGAACGGTTGCGAGAGGGGTAGCGTAGTGGATAGAGAGACGAGTACAGAGATGAGTATAGAGACGAGTTGACAGGCGGGTAGAGAAAGGGGTATATAGACAGACAGACATGTCGAGAGATGGATAGAGAGATGGATAGCAAAACGATTAAAGAGTCAAGTAGAAAGACAGACGCATAGTGAGACAGGTATACATACGAGTAGAGAGACAGTAGACAGATGAGTACGGAGAGAGACACGGTATAGAGACACGGCTAGACATACGAGTAGTTAGACGGTTAGACAGACGGTTAGAGAAACAAATAGGCGGGTAGCGAGACGCGTAGGGAAATAAATATACAGACATGTAGCGAGACGAATAGAGAGACAGTCAATCGGGTAGAGAGATTCGGTAGAAGAACGTGTAGGGAAACAAACAGATTGTAGAGAGAGAGAGACAGGCAGGCAGAAGAAAAGTCTGGGGTTTGAAGAAGTAAAGGCACAGGGGGGAGAGCCTCCTAGAAAATAATCAAGAAGTATTATCTTTGAATTTTTTTTTCAATTTCGCCGATATGGAGATTTAATGTAAAATTTATTTTTACAGAAATCATCGAAAGATTTTTTATATACTTTAGTGGGAATGTAGGCTATAGTTTCATAATCAGGTTTGTAGCAAAGCATGTTATCAATGTGGTTTGAAGTGTACGAGTTTCTATAAATAGTTATACAAATAAACAAGAAGAAATTTTTTTTAATTCAAATATAAATATTTTTCACAAAGAAAATGTTGCAACAATGAAATTAAATTTACGTTAAACTACGCTTGCTAAAATACGCTATTGGCTGCAAATCCGATTACGTGACTTTAAAAAGCTTGGCGTTATAAAAGATCCGACTTTTTTTTTTTTTTTTTTTTTTTTTAAGTTTTGAGCAATTTCCGCTTAAGAAAATGAGATTATTTGCCAAATGTTATATATATATATATATATGAAAACATAACAGTATATATGAATTTATATATGATATTTTGTAATTCTATCATTTAATTTGCTCTTTTTCACATATTGTATCTTCTTTATATCGTAATTGTTAACCATATGTGCTCAGTAATATCACTCAGACTAATCCCTTTGAGGGAAGACGTAGTATTATTAATTATCTTATGTACATTATTATTATTATTATTATTATTATTTGAAGAAAAAGATACAGAAGATAGACAGGTAATCTAACGAATTTGACTGTAGATATATGATTATCTATGAAAATATTCCAAGACAGCCTGGTAATGGAATTTCCCTATAAACTCATTTGCAGAAATATCACAAACAAAACTACAAATAAGAGAAATACATTTGCTCATCAGAAGGTCTAAAACTATTGAAATGTTTCTTTACTTACTGATATGACGAATAAGCAAAAGAAATAGAAACGAAGAAGAACATTTGTTGGACGTAATTCTTATAATTTCTATAGATATTTGAAAATTTAACAAGACTTAAGAGAGTATTTCCATATAAAAATAATAAAAAGATTATCATATCCATGTGAGATTTGTAAAGTTTCCTTATAAAGACATCAATACTCACTTATTAGAATTTAGTACTCTCAACGTCTTCGAATAATAATCATTAATATAAATTTGTGTAACTTATAAAATTATTTATTTTTATAAACGATATTGTGAATATATTAAACTTACAATTATCCTTAAATATGGCATAAATCTTTGTGTATATAATTTTCAAATTAATGATGATTTATATTGTGAATTATTTTAAGTGTATTAACACTTGTTTTGCCAAAAAAATAAAATTAATAAATTAACAGCATCTTGTAAAGTAACCTGACCATTCTCCCTCTAAGTGTATGATTATTAATTTTAATACTTCATCAGAGTCTGCAAAAGGAATGTAGAACAATTAGAAAGAAATGTACAAGTAAGAGATAATCATATGTGCTAAAGCTGAATAAATGTTTTCGTACTTACAAATATGTCTAATAATCAAATAAAAATTAATCATAAAATATAAGATTGTTACGCATTATTCTAATATTTTCAAAAGATGGTGGACATTTTCAGCCATGTAAAAGATGGTGTTAACAGGTAATAGATTGTATGAGATAACAGATACGTATTAGATGAAATGTTATCTTATAAAAATGGAAACAAAATATTTTCTTTTTACAAATTAATAAATGCTTTTGTAGATTCGAATAAAACCATGGAAAAATCAGAACGGTTAGTCGGACAAGCGCGACTTGCGTTCGAAGCTGGCACATTCCGACTCTTCCGTTTTCAAGCTTTGTAGAAGAACTTTTCAGACTCTCATGGTGCAGACAAATTAATGATTTATAAATTAAATATTTTTTTTTTTATTGTATAAGAGATTTATTAGCAGTAATATAATTAATTTTTTTACGCATTTTATTTCGTTAAGAATTAGTAACAAAAAAAATAGTTGGGACGTCTTCTATGGCATTGTTTTAATTGAGTAGGAAAAACGGTTAAGTTCCGATTATACATGATATAAATCCATTTTTAAAGCAATTGTTAATAAATATCAGCACATGGAGATAATAAGTTAATAATTCTTTTATTTTCTATATTCCTTATACTTATTTTTCTTATTAAATCATATTAAATATTAAAAAATATATAATTAAAAATTTTTAATTGATCAAAAATAATTTATATTACTAGAAAATGCAATATGTATCTCAAATAGAAATTTATGGTGAAATATGTTACAAAATGTTTAACAAAACATTTACATACGAAATGTCATACTTATTACTTTTCAATACTCAATTTTGAAATTTACACATCACATTTTTTTTTTCTTGCATGTCTAAAGTAGGTGATTCAAACTGGGCTTACCGAGTATCAGAATATAAGTGAAAACCATTTTTTCTTTTAAATTGAAACTCAAACAGATTTTTTAAACGTAAAACAGATTTTTTACACTTAATATATATTTTTAGATAGACCACTAACAATACAAAGAGGCATATTTATATGAAAAATAGCAATAAAATATTCAAATAAAGTTTTGAATTTTATTAAAAGCAATACTTTTGTATCATATCTGAGCTTGAAGTTACTAGCCGAAAAAAAAACATCAAATATTTTGCTACTCTGTTTTGGTTCTCTGTCAGCTGTTTTGATTTTGATAATTTTAGTGATTCAAGCAGGTACTTCGATTACATGTTTGTTAAATTTCTTATAGTTTGTTATATTTCTGTATTATTTATAATCCTTATTTATTTTATTTATTTATTTATGAAGTTTTCATTTCGGTATAGAATATTAACCGAGAACAAACGGTGAACTATTTATATTGTTTTGACTACAAACGGGATAATATTTCGTAATCCGCCAGCAAGTTAAATATATATGTAATTTAAAAAATCATGCTTAAAATTATTATAAAAGCTACAGAAAATCATTACATTGTGATACAGTTAAAAAAAATAATTGCATTTGAAAGAACACATCCTTTCCTATTCAACGGTCTAAAAATTGAACATTTTCGATGTTTATAAGTTTAAAAACTAGCACTAAAAGCCCAATATATTGGCCAGGTGTTGACACTGCCAATATGACGTCAGTATTAATTACGGACATGTTTTTGGTTTAAAATGTAGATAAAGATTTTTCGAATGAAATAAATTATTTTTAGACAATAATTAAGTTACGCAAGTCCTTATTATTACATGCGAGTGTATTTTTAAAATTGTCTAAACAATTTAATTCCTATACAAATAATCAAGCATTCTATTACTTACCTATCATGAGAGGAAATTTATTTCTGTAAATATATTAATGCAGGTCAAAGAAATATGTTTATAAAACATAATAAATAATACAAAAATATGTGTAACTAATGATAAACATTGCATTTAAAATTTAACAATAATAACGTAAGTGAAATATGAAAAAACTTTAATGTATTTTAGTAATTATTTTTAAAATTACATAAATGTACAAAAAATAATATTTTAACATCAAATGCAACAAACATAAATTTTACCTAATAAAATATTTCATGAATGAAATTTAATATTACATATTGTTTGCTAAAGTTTATTTTTATACCTACATGGGTGCGCTTTTCAAGCTTTAAGTATAATAGTAGGGAAAGTTAGAATAAAAGATTACCTGCATAGTAAACATTTTATCAGAAACTTGTATTATATTTTAAAACAAAATACAAATATTCCATTGAACATATTACGTTTTCAAATTTTGCTGCCATTTTCTCATTTTAAATAATGATTCTTTACAAAACATCATATTCTAATACAAAATTATTTTCTATATTTTGGCATTCATACGTTATTGACATAAAAGAAAAATCTTTAGTTATAATATTGAAGTACGGAAACATCCTATTCTATAGCTTTCACTTAAACTAATATTTGTAAATTTAAATTTGTAAACGAAGCATAATCCCGCCTGTTCAAAAAATAAAACTGTACATGCAAGAAACGTGTGTATTTAAGGAGAACATTATTTCTATAATATCCCAAGTGACATTTTTTTCTTCAGGCAATGCTCTGCATTACCATATTTTTACTTCAGAATATACCTTTATATACACATATAAAAAAACAGAAAAAATACTGGAGAATAATAATAAAATATTCAGTTTTATCTATTACATGTTTATTATAGTAATTTCATTAATAGTAAAAAAAAAATGATAATAAATGAACGATACAATGTATAAAACACCATTTATCGCAGAATCGTGTTTTATTTTTAAAGTAAAATGTAAGCATTTAATGGAATATAGTATTAGGTTTTTAAATTTATCATCTGAAATATTTCTCTTATTATTTGTCACAAAATATATATCGTTTTATTAATGGTTATTCGAAATGATATTCTTTAATTTGCAGTCATTCATTATTTATAATATATAGAATATTCTTTGATTTTCATACGGAAATATGAAAAAAAAATACTTATTATTTCCCTTAACAACGAATATTTATGCATTTAAATTAGGAAACAAGAAGAAATAGCACAATTAAAAGAAAATTATAAGCAATCAACAAGAATATTGAATACAGTCCGTGTCAATAATTTAAGCATTAATAGCAATTTAAAAATAAAACTTAAAATATTAACTTTATTTCAATATCTGTCATTTATATGTTAATAATAGCAGTTTTAACACCATATTCAATAAAACTACCTTTAAATTCTATTTCAAACCATGGAGTTTAAGAATAGAACAACAATAACCGTGTCAAAAGTTTAAGCACAAAATCGTTTTTATGCAAATTTTACAAACTGATGTAAGCGGTTGCGCACTCAAACGATTTCTTGGTGTATAAGAAGCAGTCAGCAGTTGGTTTTGAGTTATTACAAAATAATGTTAATACAAAACAATGCCTTAAGTCGAAAGAATTTTCAGAGGAGTAGGCGTGACATAGATCTGGAATTATGAGAGTAAAACGTAAGTCTGTTTCTGAAATTGAAGTGAATTAAAAAAATCAAAACTAGGTATTCATCACATTTTCGCTCGAGGTAATGATTTCAAACAAAAAAAATCCGTCCTGGAAGGCTGAGAGTGACTACCTTGCGTGAAGACCTCCGCATCAGAAACTTGGCTTCAACTGGTAATTTATCTCTTTCGCAAATAAAACATGCAGTTGGAGGACATATATCGAAAAAAAAAACTGTTCATAGAAGAGTTTGGAATCTGAATACATCAAAAACCGAAAAATGGCTCGGTTACCATGTCTGAAACGACACCATAAAGAAGCTAGATTACAGTGGGCCAAATACCATACGTCTTTTGGTGATAAGTGGCTGAATGTCGTATTCAGTGATGAAAAAAATGGAACCTTTATGTCCTGATGGTTTTAAGTTGTATTGGCATGATCTCCGCAGAGAACCTAGTAGTATATTTAGCCGACAACATGGTGGTGGTTGTGTAATGCTATGGAGGCAATTTCTTTCAATAGTCAGACATCTCTAGCATCAGTGGTCGTGAAAACTCTGAAAACTATCAAGAGACACTTGAAATTATTTTCTCTCTGTTGCCGAGATTTTGAGGGGAGACAAATAGTTATTGCAACATGATTATACTTCTTTTCATACCTCAAACTCAAATTCAACGTGGCTTAAGTTGAAAAATTATCTGTTTTGAAATGGATATCAATATTTGGATATGTGGAGTATTCTCACTCACGCAGTTCATCCAAATGGAAAATAGTATGCTTCAGTTGAAGATTTGAAAGATGCCATTGAGAACGCGTAGTTTAAAACGGAACCAGAAAAAATACAGAACTGATCTTATCTATGGAAGACAGTATATTTAAAATAATTCAGCAGAATGGAGCAATAATCAAGTATTATTTTTTTTCTTCTACTGCTAAAGACTAAAGAACTACAGTGCTTAAATATTTGACACACTCATTTTTTTTTTCTTTTGATAAAGTCTATTATTTGAAATAAATTTTAAAACATAAATCTGTTAAATATCTTTTTAAAACTACAATTTGTAGGTCATGTGAAAAGGAAAGTAACTTCAGTCAAGAATAAAATTTTATTTTGAAATTTTATGTTATAACTTTTGACACGCACTGTAGTAACATTAACCATTTAAAAATCATATTTAAAATGTCTTTACTGAAACAGTACTAAAAGTTACAGTATTTTTTTCCCTTTATGTATGTTTGTACGAATTGCGAAACACTTAGTAAAAAAATTACCGAATAAAATTAAACAATTTCTTTATTCTTGTTTTACGTGATACATGTGTGTTATAATAGGGTTTACCAATATGTGTAGTACTCCCACCCCTTGTAAGAACAAAAATTGTTGGAAGTTCTATTTAGGTTGTGCTACGCGTTCTAAATTTTAACTGATATTTTTCAGTTTAATTGGTGTGTATAAATTTTACAGATTATAAGAAAAAAAAACTCAAAAATATTTTATGTATTGTATATTTATACTTCCTGTAATACTTCACAAAAAATCTGTAGTTTATTTCCGTTTATTCACGAAAATTGCTGAAGAGAAATTTTCAAATGCGCTACGCGTTTCTTAACAGAATTAACTTTAGCATGCAATGTAGTATACATGTTACGGCTAAAGCAATAATTACAGGTAAACCTAGGTTTAACCGGTTAAAGTGGGGATTACAAAACCTAGTCGGTTAAAGCCCGAAGAGTTTTCAAAGCTTCCACTTTTAGACGGCTAAAACCGGGTCTAACCGGATCGTGAGAAAATCCAGATCGTGTAAGCTACGCAGTTGGTTAGTATTGTATCATTCCTTGCCTGTGCGTGTTTCTTTTGTAACATGTATCTAAAAAATGGAGATCGAAAATGTGTTCAAATCAAATTTCTATAACATAAGTTACTGATCGCTGCTTGAATGAATGTCCATGCAGTTTACAGATTGCTGTGCACGAGTTTCGTGTATCCAGTGATGTTGTTTTCGGTTAAAGTGCGCTGACCGCTGCGCTGCTTGAATGAATTTCGTGCATTCTAGATATTGCTTCAGAGCGAGTTTCGAGTGTCCAGTGATGTGTTTTTCGGTTTATGTGTGCGATGTGCACATACATAGGTTACTGACCGATGCTTGAATATATTAATAAATTAATGTCCTTATTCATGGTTTACTTTTATTTATGTATTACCTTATAATACATTGCTTTATAAATATATACAGTAAGACCCGTATTTAACGAGGAGCTCGGGACACAGAAAAATGCTCGTTAAATCCTATCTCTCGCTAAATCCAAATCCTAGTTAATAACTAATAGTATATACATAAAAAACAACTTACGTGAATTACTGCTTAGTAATCTTTATTGAGAATTGGAAAATATTTGTCCAAAGTTGATTGTTTGAGTTTACAAAATTTCGTTTCTTTCATTTTTCATCTTAAAACACTTAATGCATTAAATGTTGCATCATCAGTATTTTTCATTGCTTCAAAAAACTGTTCTAGATTTTGTAATGACTCTTCAGCACAATCACGTGTCGGCGTTCTAAGTACAGTTTTTTCTTCCGAGTCACTATCACTTGCATCTTCCTGCTTTTGGGCTTTTACCACTTCCACGACGATATCCTCAGTGGAGAGTAAGCCCGACGTTAAAATACCGTCATCAACGTTATCGTACTCATCGATGTTTAAAACATCGTTAAACTTCTCAATGTTATTTTGTTGCAAACACACCGAGAGTGGCAAGTCATCTACATCTTCGGAGTCACCGTCATTTCTGTCAATATATTCAGCTTTCCTGTAACAATTTTGAATACCGGATTGAGTCACACTTCCCCAAGCAACTGTCATCAGGTGTATAGCGTAAAGAACAGAAATTTTAAGATCCTGATCTTTTTCTTTTCTCTCTAACATCATGAGAATCAATTGCTTTCTATAATAGCATTTGAAGCTCCGAATAACTCCTTGATCGAGAGGCTGTAACACTGAGGTTGAGTTAGGCGGTAAAAAAGCAAGTTTTATGTTTTTATTAAATTGCTGACTTGCGGGTCAGCAGAACAATTATCAATGGTGAGTGCAATCTTTCTTTTCTGTTTTTGAAGCACCTTATCCCACTCGTGCAAATAAGATAAAAATAATTCAGAAGTCAGCCATGCCTTTTTATTCGATTTGTAAGTCACTGGGAGACTTTTTACCCCTTTAAGCATCTTGGATTTGCAGATTTACCGACTATAAAGAGTTTTTTCTTGTCTTTGTTTGACATGTTGCAACACTTTAACACAGTTAAGAGATTTTTTAGCAACTTACCGCCCACACATTTTTCACCTTTAAACTTCATCGTTTGATAAGGAGTTAGATTGTAAAAGACGCCGACGTCATCAGAATTGGAGATGTTATCGTCAGCATAATTTTCACGTACATCTTTCCATGTGAAATCTAACCAGTCTTTCACATCCTTTACGTTCACACTGGAGACTTCGCCGATGATTTTTCCTGCACAGATGTTATGACGTTGCTTGAAACGATATAGCCATCCATTAGAGCAAGAAAATTCTGTGTAACCTAGCTGAGCTGAAAAATTTTTCGCTTGGATTTTAATGATGGAAACAGTTATCAGTAAACAAGAATTATGTTGCTGAACAAACCATTTTAACAGCGCTTCATCCAAGTCCTCTTTTTCACATTTCTTCAACCGTTTGGAATCGGTCACATTCGCTTCATATGCTTTCATTAAGGACTGCTTGTTTTTTAAAATAGTTGACACAGTTGAAGAAGAAAGTCCATACTGCTTACATATTGTAACATTTTTTTCACCTTTATCCAAGAGTTTTATAATTTCCACTTTTCCTCTTACGGATAAAACTTTTCTTTTCGACATTTTAAACAGCAGAATAAAAAACACGCTCTCAAGAAAAGGCAGAAGCTGAAAATATTTCTTTCTTACACGTAGTTCTGAAACCGGTAATTACACATGATTTCGATTGGATCAAGCCATTGAAGGGAGGAGTCGTCATGAACGACGTCACTTGACAACGTCCCTACCCCCCCACCTCCCTTGCGCCCGCCATCTTTAACCGCTGTAAAGCACCAAGTGATTTGGAATTCGATTCTTTGTGAGTTAGGATTCTTTCATTCTTTCCCGTAACCTTCCTGGAAGAGGACAATAGCACTGGCGTCCAGTTAACAGCGCCTCCCTTCCAAGAATCTATGCCTGTGTCTGATGATTGCACCAGTTTTTGGATAACTTTAACGAATGCTTATTTTTCCTTTACAACAGGAGTGGGGAAATTCTAGGGAATTTGTATGTTTTTCTTTTTTTTTAATTATTATTTCTGTAATTATTTCATGCTTCCATAATTATTTCCCTCGTTAAATCCGAGCAAAGTACAAAAATTTTCTCGCTAAAAGAGTATATTTCAATACATTTATTAACATTATATCAAGCAAAAGACTCCATTTCCCTCGCTAAATGCGGAATCTCGTTAAATGCGGGCTCGCTATAAACGGGCTCGACTGTATAAGTTAAATTCGGGATTTAACCGACTAGGATTGGTTAGACCCAGTTTTAGCCGGTTAAAGGTGGAAGCGTTGCGAACTTTTTGGGCTTTAGCTGCAAAGCCTTGGTAATCCCCACTTTAACCGGTTAAACCTAGGTTTACCGGTTTAACCGGCTAGGTTTACCGGTTGTTTTTTTGCTTTGATAATATGCAGAGCTGCATAAGAAAAATCGAATATTTATCCGAATATTGATGATAATTTCTAAATTTGGGTTTTCACATGTGATATACGTTTCCAAATTGTACTCATAGACATTATCTATCACCATATTGACGTAAATTGCTGAAAAATATTTTTCCAATGTGCTATTCGTTTCCTAAGAGAATTAATTTTAGCATGCTATGTAGTACATATACAAATCTATAGATAATATACAAGGCTGCACAAGTAAAATCTGATATTTATCCGACTATTGAGAATAATTGCTGACTTAGGGTTTTAAAATGTGTTATGCGTTTACCAAATTGTTTACTTAGACATTATCTATCACCATACTGACGGACATTGCGGAAGAGGAATTTTCAAATGTTCTATGCGTTTCCTAACAGAATTAGATTTAGTATATTATGTAGCATATATACAAATCTATCGATAATATACAGGGTTGCACAAATAAAATCGGATATTTATCCGACTATTGATGATAATTGCTGAATTAGGATTTTCACATGTGTTATGCGTTTACCAAATTGTTTACTTATACATTATCTATCACCATATTGGCGGACATTGCGGAAGAGGAATTTTCAAATGTGTTATGCGTTTCCTAATAGAAATGGTTTTAGCATATTATGTAGCATCTATACAAATAATAGGTAATGTACAGGGTTGCACAAACAAAATAGGATATTTATTCGACTATTGATGAAAATTGCTGCATTTGGGCATCGTTATGCGTTTTCGATCTTTTTTAGTTAGACATCTGTCACCAAAGAAAACGGTGAAGTTTTGTTACAATATTCTAAATGTGTTGGAAATTGTTTCCTAATCTATGCTTCACGGATGATTTTTCTTTCTTGTTTTGTTTTACCAGAATCGTGTTTCTTAAAACAGGGTTTAACAAAATGTGGTAAGCGTACTACTTTAATTGGTGTGTATCTGAAGAGATTCTTGGAATACATTACATGTCTGTGTTCACAAGAATTATACGAACCGGAGAATGTAAATGAGTTATTTAAAGGGACCAAACAAAACAACAACAACAAATACTAACCACATATTTCAAAACGCTACTAGTTTTTTTTATGTAATTCTATCTTGAAAAACACAGTTATTATTACAAAAACTAAAAACTTTGTACGAAAAAGCAACAGGTGGAACGCTACCTTCAAATGCAAATAAACAACATTATCAGTTACAAATATAGTCAAACTGAACGCAGTAATCATTCTTTTTCTCTTTTGATAATTTCAAAACCATTGTGTCAGTCCGCGACCAACGAAATACACGGACGGTGATGACTTTTAAAAAGTCACACGGAGTGGATCATCTTTATACGGCGATTGGCACAAAACTATGGCGGCTGCTTTGTACCAAACGTCGTGTAAAGATCATCCACACCGTGTGACGTTTTAAAAGTCGTGAATCGGCCGTGTATGTCGTTGTCCGCGGTCAGTCAAGGGGGAATTGCACCAGTAAATTGACTTAAGAAATTTGTGTAAATAAAGAGGTGGACGTGGCATTTAAAGGGGCAAAATCATAACAGATTTGTGTAAAATCAGCCGTAACCGTTGTTCTATAGGCCGTATGAGCCTAAAATTTTGTCAGGGCGTAGTCGAAAGTATGTGGTATGCAATAAAATAAAAATCAAAAATTTGAATTTTTTACGATATTTCGATATTGGTAGGGTACTGAGTCCCCTTAAAAAGGTTTTTTACATCATTGACTCTTTTAAAATAAAAGTCTAATACAAACTAAAGGTTGAAAATGACTATTTATTTCAAAATAACACCAAATATGCAATAAATATGCATTAGGGAAACTGGTCACATTAAACAATTTGCTTCCTCTAAAGCTTACATAAAAAGTAAATTAACAGTTGTGCTTATTTGCATCCATTCAATATTTAATTTGTTCTATTCGTAATTCTTACAAGTTACAAAAAATAGGTGGGTACGCCGGCGACGCATTTCTCTTCGAAGGGTTTTGTGAGGCATAAAAGTATAGTAACTACTGTGCTATAGTAACTTCAGTTCTAGTTAGAATTATTTTTGTAATAAAAATTACTAACTTGGATATTAGATATTTTATCTCAAAAATCGTATTTTATATTTAAAGTAAAATAGAGCAAGGTGCATAGATGTTCTTATTTTTTAGATGCCCCTATTTTTAAAGGTAAATTTTTTACTCATTTAATAACAGTACTTTCCAATAAAATAAATAAATAAATATATATATATATTACTTTTCGAATTTACACAAATGATACACAAAATAAAGCCCATTATTGAATTCATTTTCAAGTATCTCGTTGAATATATTACATTTTCCAATTTATTAGCTGGAAGATTTCCTTACAAAGTATCATAAAATTTTTTGAATTAATTCGAAATACTTTCGTCTTTTGCCATCCACTCGTCATTTATATAATTTAGAAATTTCTTCGATTACAATGCGAAAAAAAATCATACCCTCTTTATTTCATGTAAACAATTATTTTTACATATAATTTAGTAACAGAAACAGTATCGCATATTTGTTTATTTAAAAAAAAAAAAAAAAAAAAAAAAAACACTAGACGAATAACCATGTTTATTTAACGACAACATTAAGCTTATAGAATCCGAGTTAAAAATTCTTTCTTGAGGCAGTGCCACGCATTAGCATATTTTTTTGTTCTTGACACATGTTTACATAAACATTCGAAAGCTCGAGAGAAAACACAAAAGAATAAAACGAAGTAATCGTTTTTTGTTTCTCTTAAATTTTTATACATTCTTATTTGCTTGTGTATGTGTGCTTATGTAATGTATTCAATTAAGCATTTTCAATGTAATTCAAATAATGTATGTATTTTATCAGAATTTGCCTAAACAAATAGGCTTATAAAAACAAATTTTATTGCATTTCAACAATGAATAAAATCTTTAAGAAATTGGAAATGTATGGAAAGTAAAGATTTTAAGATATATATTTTTATGTTAGGCATTATCGCAGATTTTGGAACCTGCGAAAAACGGTGATTAATATTTTCTTATACTCTGCTCTTCCAGATGTATTTTTTAAACAATACATTTGTTTGCATTTGCTATTTTAGTATCTTAATTTACCTGTTAGAATGTTTAACAGTTTAGGTCTTTTCTAGAAAAATTTTAGAAACATTTTCCCAATCAAAGATGGGAGTTTAGCTAAAGTTAACCACATAAACCTTCTGCAGTTTTGACATGGAATATTTCCATATATAGGACATTTTGTTGAGCGCACGAATACCTATATATGATTAATAGATATGAATAAATTCTGCTAGTGTCTTAACCAGTAACATAATTTTTAGAACTTCGCACAGCCCCGATACTTTTGAACAACAAATATGACGTAAAATGAGACTTCTAAAGATTTTCTCGTTTCTAACCACCTGTTGCGCACGGGCTGATAGTTTACTTGATTTGTAGATTTATAAGACTTGCTACTATAAAATTTTAAATATGCATATATATATATATATATATATATATATATATATATGTTACGTTCAATAGAATTAATCCGGTCATTATTAATAATAATCGGTTATTAGTAATAATGACCGGATTAATCACAATGACCACTTCCTTTGATGGACATTATCTTCAGAAAGAAAAAAATATTGTATAAATTGCCATATATAAATATAACACTACTTTCTCCAAACAGATGGAGGACGCATGCACTAGGAATCATGACATCCTTTAAAATTGAAACATATTTCTCTAAATTCACATTCCCAATGACTACACACAGTTTTCAAGTCCTCCCAGACAACATACAGCCGAAATTTTTAGTTGTATGAGAGAACGTAAGACGAAATATGAACAGTTTTCAATCTCTCTTTCATTTTGCAACATCCAGATGAATTTTACTCTATTGTCACCTGCTCCAATACAAATTCTTGATTCATAGCAAAACACCACTTTACTTCAGTCATCAACAGACCAGCCCTAGTTTTTTTTGGCCCATCATAATCTGGTTTGTTTGTGCTATACTGTCAGCTTGTGTTGTAACTTTGCTTTGTGATGGCGATATCTGCTTCATTTAATCTGTTGCACAACATTCCGTTTGATATTTCCTGCATTGGAAACTTTCTTCTGTTCAATGTTCAAATTGTTTACAAACTCATATTCTCGCATATTTTTAGTAAAGTACGATAATGACGTGCTGATGTACCTTGAGGTCTAACGAAACCGAAGCAAATTTTCAGCCTTTTAAGCTCAACGAACGTTTTTGAAATTTTAGGAGAGGTAGATTGCAGCAATGAATATATCTTTTTTACATATATCTGCAATTTTCTTTGCTTTAGTAGCTTAACGTGCTCCTCTCAAGTGCCATTTCCTCACTGGTTTGAATTGAACAAAAGAAAAACCCCAATGTATTTCTATCCATCTAATTTGAAACTGCGTAAGGCATTACGTAATACTCATATAAACACAAGGAATGGAGATTTGTATAAACGAGCAAATGACATGCACAAGTTTCATACACAAGTTTCAGGAAATGATTATAAATAATTACCGAGTGTTTTTTATAATTTACATTGTGTCTCACTAATATTCGTAATCGTTCATAAAAAAGAAAATCATTACAGCTTTCAATTATAGTAGAAATATATATATTTGATCGTTAGTTGTCGAATGCAGAGTGTTCATTCCATACTTTTTGCCACTGGTAGTAGTTATAAACATAAGTTCAGATGCATCCTCTTTAATTCTGCAATTTAGTTTTAAAACTCGGAAGCTTAATGACCTTTTCCGCAGGCACATCTTTGCTAAAACAGTACGATGTATCTCTCAGATGCCTAGCGAACTAATTTGTAACTTATTTTAGTTTTTCTGTTTTATTTTCTCTTTCCTTATTATAAAAGAGTTAAATTGCGTATTCTTTTAGCAAAACACTTTTTCCTACCGTATTAATGTATATAAATAAAAAAAAGTTTTCGTGTCTGTCCGATGTTGGTTATGGCTAAGGAAATGGATATTGCAAGAAGATGTCTGAAAATTCGGATATTGATAGACGAAGTCAGATTCAAATGCACTTGAGACTCAGATATTTCAGTTTTCGATAATTAGCCGTGATATTAATTAAAAATACTCATAAAATGCTATTGAATGATTTTTCAATATTCCAGGAATCGCTTCTGAGCATGTCCTGGTAATGGTAATACGTGATTTTTCAAAAACAGGCTTAGGCAATGATTAGTTTTTTTTTCTGCATTTTGAAATTACATTCTGGTCCGCCGTTGTCTTACAAAAAATGGCAAAACGGCAAAGTTGTTCAAGAGGTCTACAACTGATGAGCTGCAATATTGTTTTGAAAAATGGAAGACACTATTGAGCTGTGTATAGATAGAGGAGAACTGTATGTAGAAGGGCATAAAAGTTAAATATAAATTTATTTGGTACTAGCTTACCCGCCCGGCGTTGCCCGTGCCAACAACCTTAAATGTACCTGAAATCAGTGTTAAACATTTATTTTTTATTTTTAAACAAATCTAATGTTGGGGGCCCCACTACCTTAGACAGCAAACACTGGGCGTTCTATACACACTCCCATATATTACCGTAAGTCGGGTCGAAAGAGCAATACCCCTTCATGATCCAGCCCATAGAACCAGATAGAAAAGCGCCCCTGGTGGTGAAAATCGATAAGCTCTATCTATGTCGAGTCGAATGAGCCATACCCCGTCGTGATCCAGCCCATAGAACCAGATATAGGAAAGCACCCCTGGTGGTGAAAATCCGAATTAAAATCAGTCAGCTCTATCGATGTCAAGTGGAAAGAGCCATACCCCATTGTTATCCAGCCCATAGAAACAGAGATAGGAAAGCACCCCTTGGTGGTGAAATTCAGAACTAAAATAGGTAAGCTCTATTGATGTTGTGTCGAATGAGTCAAACCGTGTCGTGATGTGACCCATAGAACCCGAGTTAGCTGCAAAATCTTTTAGTTACACCTTCCACCACCAGGGAGCACAATATGCTCTTTACGAACATAACTGAAATCATTAAGGTTATCGATGTCGAGTCGAATGAGGCATACCCCCTCATGATCCAGCCCATAGAACCAGATACGAAAGCGCCCCCTGTGGTGAAAATCCAAACTAAAATCAGTAAGCTCTATTGATGTCGAGTGGAAAGAGCCATACCCCGTCGTGATCCAGCACATAGAAACAGAGATAGCAAAGCATCCCCTGGTGGTGAGAGGAAATTGATGTAGAATAAATGCGATATTTAATAAAAAGTCGTTCCCCCCACCCCCTTTATCTCGCCATTTTCGCTAATTATTACAAATACACAAATGTTTCTTAATTACATCTAATGTCCCGATCCGATAATGGGGTTTCCCTATCTACCTATCCTAATCCACTTTTCCCTGTCATAATAGAAAAAAGCATATTTTATCAAAGAATCGCTGGCAAACGCGAATTTTGTCAAAGGTTCGCGAGAAAAATACGAATTTCATCAAAGAATCGCAGAAAAAACACGAATTTCGTTAAAGGATCACAAAAAAGCAAATTTCGTCAAATGATTGCAGGAAAAACTTGAATTTCATCAAAGGATCGCAGAAAAAATACGAATTTCGTCAAACGATTGTGGAAAAAATGCTGATTTAGTGAAAGGTTCGCAGAAAAAACTTTCGTGAAAGGGTCGCGGAATAAATTCAACTCTCTTTATTAAAAACAGCACACACACAAACCTCTATACAAACAAACCTATTCTGTCTTCCTGCCTGAGGAGAGCACCGTAATTATAACACCTAGGCCTGATTTTTTAATTTCAATTTAGATTTATTTTTAAAAATTAAAACATGCATACGGAATTCTGGATTCGAGGCTATTCATGTTCTCCGTCAATCCACAGCAACAGAGCAGACAGCCAATGGGAGCAGGTGTGAATATGGGATGATCCAGGATCCAGCGACGGCAATTTCATGTTCACAGCTGAAAGCGGCTAGCCACAGATTTCATTGTTTTGTTTATGTTTGAGTTTTATTTTAAAGAAAATGTATATATTTTTGGCTAATTGAGGTTCACATAAGTTAGTTTCAATTGTATTCATTCTTTGTATGCGTAGTTGCCCCTATATATTATGTGTTTGGTAAGAATATATTTTGCACTTTACTGAATGTTTTCATAGCGTTAGCCATATCAGCTCATGTTCTTAAATGAAACAAACTGTTTTCAATAACAAATCTTAATGAATCAAATTAATCTTACGCTGTACCATAAAATGTATACAGTTCTACAATTTATCACATATTACAACGTTCTTGGGAACTAAAAATGTAGTCGAATAACAGTAACAGAAAGAAAAATTGTAAATAACAATAAATAAATAATCATAAATTTCACATCATTGAATTAACAAACTCATATATGAGATACAACTTTAAACTGATATGCCTCATCAACTGTTGTCGAAATCAATATAATGTAAATAATTCTTAAACATTTTGAGTTTGCTAAGAAATTAAAACATTCACTGCAGTGTAGGATGTATTTTTTCCTCAAAACAATTTAATTTGTAAATATGAAGTAAAAAAAAATCACCGTTTTCTCACATATTATGAGTTTTATCAGCAAGTTAAAACATTAAGTAAATATGAATGATTTGCGGAGCTGTTTCTATCAAAAATTCAATAACATCGCCCAAAAACCCTCAACAAAAATAAGTATAAAAAGTGCAATGACAACATAAATGTTATACCACATTGCCTATCCGTTCTTGGGCGATTCTTATAAAACTCAAAATTTGACACAAAATGGTTATTTTATTTTTAAAACATGCTTACAAATTAAAATGGTTTATAATTATTTAAAAAAAAAAACTCGGCCAGAAATAACATTGATTTTACATTTTTAAAGACTTATTCTTTTTAATTATTTTGAAACAGCTCCGCAAATCATTCATATTTATTTACTGTTTTACTTTCTGATGAAACACATTATGTGAGAAAACGGTGTTTTTTTTTTAACTCATACTTCCAATCCTCAAAACAATTTAATTTTTAAATAAGAAGTAATAAAAAAAAAAAATCACCGTTTTCTCACATATTATGAGTTTTATCAGCAAGTTAAACATTAAGTAAATATGAATGATTTGCAGAGCTGTTTCTATCAAAAATTGAATCACATCGCCCAAAAACCCTCAACAAAAATAATTATAAAGAGGGTGATGACAACATAAATTTTATAACACATTCCATGTCCGTTCTTGGGCGATTCTTATAAAACTCAAAATTTGTCACAAAATGGTGATTTTTTTACAACATGCTTACAAATTAAAATGGTTTATAATTATTTAAAAAAAAACTCGACCAGAAATAAAATTGATTTTACGTTTTTAAAGACTTATTCTTTATAATTATTTTGAAACAGCTCCACAAATCATTTATATTTATTTATTGTTTTACTTTCTGATAAAACTCATTATGTGAGAAAACGGAGATTTTTTTTTTTACCTCATACTTACAAATCAAATTGTTTTGATGAAAAAATACAATCTACACTTCACTGAATGTTCCCAATTCTTAAACAAAATCATAATATTTAAGAAATATTTACATTACCTTGATTTCGACAATAGTTGATGAGGCATATCAGTTTAAAGCTATATCTTATATATATGAGTTTGTTAATTTACAATCTTTCTGTTAAGAGTTTTTTACTACATTTTTAGTTCCCGAGAACGTTGTAACATGCGATACATTGTAGAACTGTACATTTTATAGTAAAGTGTAAGATTAATTTAATTCATTGAGATTTGTTATTGAAAACAGTTTGTTTCATTTCAGAACATAAGCAGATATATGAACGCTAGGAAACCATTCAGTAAAATGCATGTTATATTCTTACCTAAAACATATTATATGGGGGCAACTAGACATACAAAGAATGAATACAATAAAAACTAACCTACTTTAATCTCAATCAGTCAAAAATATTTTCCTTTTCTTTAAAATAAATCTAAAAAATAAACAAAACAATGGAATATGTACCTTAACAACCGCGTTAGCTAAGACCATAAACTGTCGTCGCTGGTCGCTAGATCCTGGATCATGCCATAATCACACCTGGTCTCATTGGCTGGCTGCTTCGTTGCCATGGATGGTGTTGCCGAAGCTATTCCATGCGGAGAACTTGAAATAGCCTCGAACCTAAAATTCCATATACACGTTTTAATTTTAAAAAAAATCTAAATTAAAATTTAAAAATCCGGTCCCGAGATATACTTTCCGGTGACAACATCTACACATGACAAAAATTTCAGAATCCTAGGTGTTATAATTACTGTGAAAACCGCGGGCAGGCAGACAGACACCTACTGCTTTATAGAGATAGAGATAAATATCATTTCTCACACCAGTCTCATTATTTAATAGCCACACTTCGTATAATATTACGAATACAAATACATCATCAAGTTCATATTATAAGTTCTTAAATTACTTTCCGACTGTTTAAAATTGAAATGCTTAGTTTCACTTATAATATCAAAGTTCTTTGATAAAAACGTTATAATTACGAGCAGTATACGTTACTTTTCCTCAGAATACCTACATTATACAAAATCTTTAAATGGAAATTTACTGAAAAATTCCTTTTGAAGTCAATGTTTTAAAATGCAAGCTAAGATTATTAAAACATTTTGAACGTATGTATAAAATATTAATAATTTTCTAGAATCATGTTTATTTAATAAACTGTGAAAAATATAATTATATTTACAGATTCCTTACGAATATCTGTGAAATGTGTTGATATGTTTAAAAACGAAATATACTAATTTAAGAATTAAAATGTTTCACTTATTTAAAATTTTCAAATGTATAAATGAGATACTATGGGACAATTATTGTAAAGTGAATTATTAATATGATTATATGAATAATCTTAAAGGATTTTCAGTTCAAAGAGGATATACATGGAAAAAGAGAGTGTGCAAGCGTTAAATAACTGAAGCAATAAATTTTAGTTGTACGGGTAATTTCCTTTAACGCTATTTCTGCCTGTATCAAATGACTTTATTTAAGGTTTTAAATTAATGATTAGTTTACACGTAATTTGTGAAGCTAATACGTATAAAAAAGATTTTAATAAATAAAAAATGGTTTTTAATTGTTTGAGTCTAAAAATTAGAAATCATAACTCGAAATCTTTTAAAAAGTACAAACAGAGTTAAAAAATTACGATTAATGATTTAGCAAGAACTTCAAGATCACTTAAAAAGTGTGTGACACACACACACACATATATATATACACTCATGTTTGTGAAAATTGCAACACCATGAAGTAATTGTCAGAAAATAATGAGATTTCCTCCACATATTGCTGATAGTGGTACAAATAAACGATCAAATTTACAAGACAAAAAGACAAAAAGGAAGTCGGAAATTAGTACTTTGTTTGTACGCCACACTGAGCGATAAGAACCTGTACACGTAGTGGCATTGAATCATACAGGTTCCGAATGTAATCTTGGGAATGTCATTCTTGGGGTTTCTTGAGGAATGTCATTCCAGATGGCTTCGACTTGAAGCCAAAGTTCAGTCTGTCTACTAGCTGTACGAGCGAGTCGCCGACCAATGAAATCCCGGACATACTCGATAGGAGACATAAGCAGACCATCGAAGAAGTGAAATCTTTGTGCGCTGTATAAGGCTTTTGCAGTCTGAGAAACATGTGCACGGGCATTATTCTTTTGAAATACAGCACTCGGAATGTGTCGAAGAAGAAGGAGGGCCTCTGGCTCCACAATTTTCGAGCGTAGCGAACACTACTGAGGTTGCTCGCAAAATGCACTAGATGGGATAGACAATTTTATACCCAATAGCCCCCCATACCATGATGCATGGCGTTTGTGCAGTATGATGCCGAATAACACATTGTAGGAGTAGACGTTCCCTTCTGAAAAAACTGCCGTTTACTCTTCCACCATTGTACTCCAGATTGTAGCGAGATTCACCGGAGCAAGCAACTTGTTGCCACTGGACACGCCACGCGCTGTGCTGATGTACTTGTGTTGTCCATTGAAGTCGGAGGCATCTGCGATTCAACGAGATGGAAATCTTGCGTAGAGGAACCCTTGCACGCAGTTCATGCTGCAGCAGACGGCGACGAACTGTAGAGCTCGTCAACAAAACACATGTAGCTGTGCTCCAACGTTGTGCCAACTCACGAGAGGACACTGTACGCTCCGGCACAGCCATGCGGATGAGGAATCTGTCTACCCGTGCCGTTGTGCTATTGCATTCCCCACTGCCAAGTTTTCGCCTTATTTGATTCTCCTCTGTCCATTTCTTCGAAACACGCATCACTGTTGTGGCATTACACTGTGTGCGGGCGCCAATTTCTCGATACGAAAATCCACTTTCTTGCATAACCGTCCTCGTTAGTTGTTGCTATGGCTTCTTGCGCTTTTGACGAGACATATTGACCGTCAATGAAATGTTTATTGCAGACAGAGGAAGATAAACGGGTTTCAACGCATCTTTGCAGTCCTTTATATACAACAACTGAACAACGGAACAAGCGACTGATAAGGAGCTGGTTCTAATTCCACGCATGCACAATCGCTTTGTAATTCTAATCAATTGCATGTCGTACCTCACTTTACATTTCCTGTAAATTTGGTTCAATTTGCATAATTCCTTCATGGTGTTGCAGTTTTCACAAACATGAGTGTATATACAGGTAATATCTATTCTATAGGTTTATATTATTAGAATATTATTTCTAATGACTAAAATTGCTAAATGTGAATTTTATAACTGAACTAAATGTTATCGTGCTATGTAGTATATCTCCAAAGCTATAGATCGTTTACCGTGCTGCAAAAAGCAATTCGACTACCTTTTTGACAGTAGACGGTAATTTTGAAAACTGGATTTTGAATTTGTTATACGTTTTCAAAACTGTTTACATGCATATCTTCATTCACCTTATTTAACGGTGAAGTTTCGTAATAGTTTTGTAGATGGGTCGTAAAGTGCTTCGTAATCTATGCCTGATGCATGACTTTTCGTTCTTGTTTTAAATTTTAGACAAGTACTTTTTATTCTCACGTACCCATCAACTTATAGTCCAAAATACAATTTATTCCAAATTTAAATTAATACGCCGAATGACGATGCAGCATAAATCTTATAATAAAAGCTTTTGCATAATCACATAATAAGATCACTAATTATAATTAAAAATAAATAAAATGCTTAAGTGATACAAAAAAAATACAAAAAGGCTTATAAAAACCTTTTAATATAAAGATCGACATATGTTTCAACGCTCCAACGGTGCCATTATCAAGATGTACAACGATAAATAAGATATTCTCGGATTTTTTTAAAAATTAACTTGGAAACCATAAATTACGAGATCATGTATGTGAAAAAGCAAGTGCTTAAAACAGTCAACTGTAAACGTGAAAATTAATATTTCTTTATTGCTGCAAAAAGCAATAAGGACATTTTTTCACAAAAATATCTCGGGATTTATGGTTTTAAAGTTTATTTTCATAGATATATATGATTTCAATAACATTAATAAGAAAAACCTGTAAATTTTTATCTTAACACATGTAGTTTGGCAACTTTCAATTGTGAAAGTAGATTAATAATGTTAGAAGCATTTAAAAGCTTTTTAAAAAATATTTAGTTATATTTTATATCCGTTCATTTTGCTAACGAAATTAATTCAAAATTGAGTATCAACTATCATATTTCGACACATGATGAAATTTATGCTATAAGCTTTTAAATATTGTTCAATAAACTTTAATGACTATTCTTATCTATTACTTTGTCTTAACAATACTTTTGTTGTTATATGTATGTAATAATGGCAGTATATGTCAATACATTTTTTATTGTAAGTTCGTATATATTTCACCATCTATTAATAATAAATAATAATAATAATAATAATAATAACAACAACAACAATAACAACAAACACAACAACAGCAACTACAATAATAATAATTTATAATAATATAATAATAATAATAAAAGCTTGTTAAAAAATATTTATGTCGTAGGCCATACTATTGTTTCAAACAGCTATTCCAATTATTAAATTTAAATTAGGGATTAAACTATACTTTTCAGAATGAATAATTTATCATAAAAAAATACTAGAAAATCGTTTAGTCCTGTGGAAATAATATATTTTCAAACGTCTTGTTTAGCCTATTGTCATAGGAATAGTACACAACACGTATATTCGTTAGATTTAAGAGAGTCACATATTCGTAAATTCTAGTAAACCTCAGTGTGAGTAGCTAGTTTCAATTTTCTTAATTTAACATTTTTTTTAATTGAAAGCACTTTTGGATTTGAAAGGGTTTGAACGGGGTGAACAAATTTATGCTAAAAACTCTTATATAAATTTCCAGCTCTTTAAACTTCATTGGTTTTCTTAGTCTTAAAAATATATATTTTAATAAGCATATTATAGTTATTAAAAGTGTAAGGTAACAATTTATTGTTTCTTTCAAACTTATGCTATGCAAAATCTTTAAATGGAATTTTCTTCGAAATTCCTTTGAAGTCAGGATAATTATTAAATATTTAAAACTTTCCAATTATCGTTATTTATTAAATACCTAGAAATGTAATTATATTATCATATTCTTTCAGAAATGTATGGGTGTGTTGTATATCTAATAATAAAGTTTATATGTTTCGGAATTACGCGAAAAATTCTATAAATTAAAGGCTCTAATCAATTTTAAAATTGAAAGATTGAAATTCAAATAGTAAGATGAATTCTGAACACAATTTTTAAAATGTCCTAAAATGATTTCCAATAGAAATTATGATATATGCTGTTACAAGCGTTTTTAAATTAAACTACATTTTACTACACTATGTAATATATATACAAATCTATAAATCATATCTATAATCGCGCAAAAGTGTTTCAGTTCGTTTTCGACTAAGAATGGTAATTGCTAAAATATGGATGTCAAATGTTTTATGCGCTTTCTAAATGGTTTTTATAAACATCATCTTAGGGAAGGAAACTGAAGGGTTGGAAACTGTTTCATAATGAATGTTTGATGAATGATTTTTCTTTATTCTTTAGTTATGAAGAGGGAATAGTATTGATGAACTATTATCTTTTAAATCATAAAATATTGATGAACATCACTTTTCTTATTAACAATGTTATTAAAATATTTAAAGAATTTCGCAAACCAAATAATCTATAAAATATCTATTATCTGTAATCTATCTGTATATATATAAGTATATATATATATATATATATATATATATATATTGATCTACCAAAATATTTTTATTTTAGTAAAACCGTTATTTTAAAATAATTATATCAATAAAACAGTAATTATTTTTACAATTCTTTATATTATTTTTGTATCAATTACCGCTTGATTTGTTCTTTCATCAAAAAAGAAGGTTTTAAGTAGAGTGTAATCAAATTAATTAAAATGTTCCTTATTTAATTAACTCATCAAATTACAAATAAAATTCTTTAATCAAAAAACACATACTTTAAATTTCAGTTACTTGACAATTGTGCAATTTTTATTTCAAGATACAGCATTCTTTAAATTTATCTTATTATTAACATTTTAACTCGTAAACATCTAATGAAAAAAATATATATATATACGAATTAAAGTGCAATTAGAATTTCTGTATACTAAAAACATTTTGTTTATTTAAAAGTCGGTTGCTTCATACGATTTTAAAATTCAGAATATCTTTATTCTGTCACTTTTAAATACTAAGTAATGCAATATTTTGTATAAAAATTAAACTAAGCAAAAACAAGAGGCAGATTTCAATTGGATTTTCATAAAGTAAATTAGATATTATCCTTTAACAATCTAGTAGTAACATTTTTATATTAACCCTTTAAGCACCATATTCAATTTAGTCATAGTATGCTGAATACCAGCTACGTTAATACAAAAAAATTCAAAAATACAAAATTCCTAAGCATAATTTTAATTTATACAATCACGAAACAGTCCGAAACAGTTGATTCCGGTTCAGGGGCTTCCTAGTTGCGATCAACTTTACGCCCAGTCGATTGTGAGTAACAAGACTTGTAAATGTGAGCCGTTGGGAATTGATAAGATTGCTTTAAGGAGCAAATAAAATAGAAAGGAAAGAAAATTTAAAAAAATGGAAGAAATAAGTTTGGAATATATAGAAAAGCAATAGATATTAAGGAGTCAATATAAAGAAAATAAAATGGTATTGCTGTAGTAAGTATACTACTGATAAAAAGTTTAAGTTTTAATATAGGGTTTGGAACATGTTTCAAACAAACAGCATAAATGTCAGGTGGAAAAGGCGGTCAAAGCAAACTATAAAAAAAAAGACACTTTTCGGTGGCCATACAATATAAATTTTTTTTTGGTATAACTGGAATGAGATTAATTATGGAAATAAAGCTAAACAAATTTTTTTAATTTATTTATTTTTATTTTTATTTATTTTTATTTTTTAAATAATTTTAACAAAAAGAAAAGAAAAAGAGGAAAAGTTAGTAGAACTATTCATAATTAGGTTTGTTGCTTTCAGAGGCAAGACAGTTAAACTCGTTCATAATAATGAACATTTTCTCAAGTGGGTTAGTGCAGTTTTTAGTTTTTCTGGAAATATTTTTAAAACATTGTATGAATTTGTTGAACTTAAGGATTTCTTTCATTTCCTGGAAAGTTTTGAAAATTTCTGAGATTTCAGTGGTATAGTTAGTGTTGGGTACACTGTTAGTAGTAGTGGAATGAGTGGTCGGGGACAGGTTCTGAGTATCTGTAGATTTAGTGGATGAGGCTTGTGGTGTTGGGTCCGGATTTGATGCAATCACGAAAAGTCTGTCATTATATAAAATACAAATTATTACTATACCTTTCTGGTATGAATTCAAAATTTTGAATTAAAAAAAAGCCAAACTAGCAACCTGGACGTACGCTCATACAACCTGGTATTGCAGATAGAGGTGTTCATGACGTACGCAGGTACGTCGTGGTGTTAAGGGGTTAAGAGTGATTCGCTATCACGTGTACAAACTATGAGAGGTGGCACAGCTGATTAAAACAAACATTTTTTGCATAGGAAAGCTGGGTGACATTCCACTTGTTCAGTAATAAATACATGCCTTTCACTATTAGTCAAACCCCAGGTTTTTTTGGCAACTTTAACAGCAATGAAGATATATTTAAAATACAATCAAAATATATTCAAAAGACTTACTTTACTTCGTGTGAAATGCGAAAATTATCACGTGAAGTCCGTAATAATTAGGTCAGTGACTCATATGTACATTGAGTGACATTCCAAATTACGAAGTGTTTAGATCAGTGTTATTTGGACGCAGGTTGTTGCCATTTCCAGCAATTCTTTGGACGTTATCACATTTTTTAGAATGCAAAGTATGTAAGTTGAAAATATGGGTAAAATACTTTCATTATTGTTAAAACTGTGAACGAAAATGACAATTCGACTTGAAGTGTGACACCCTGTATTTATAACTGAATAATGGATTGGGATCCAATTTTTCTGGAAAAAAGAAAAGTTTTAGTCAGCTGTTACACCGCTCAAAATGTGTATACGTCGTTGTGAATTATCTAATAATCAATTATAAAAATCAATTATAACAATCAATTATAACAATAAAGTATAATATTCAATTAATCAAATAAGATATTGGGAACATAATATCGATATTTTCAGTATTAAATCTTGCTTTACTTTTCTTATTCTTATTTAAGATGTGATTTTTTAAATTGCATAAGATATTTTCTATAATTGTATATTTCTGATTTCATATTTTGAAATTATTACATTTTCTTAAGAAATATAAATGAAATCTCGCTGCACGGCTTTTCATAGCATTAGTAAAATTGCTCAACTCATAAATGATCATGTTTAGCTCTTTAAAACGCATTGTAAGGAAACACTTATAAATGTTAAATAAGTACGATTCAGCATGCTTATTTTAACATTCATTCTTGTATACTTTGAGGCATCAGATTAAAAAAGTTGACAAATACTAAAAAGTGTTAGCTACATAACAAATTCGACCAGACATAATATACTTAATTAATCGCTAACGTGTGTTAAATTAGAACCACAAAACTAGTAAATTTATATATATATATATATAAACTGTCTACATCTGTCTACTTCTTTGAAGCATTTTTCAAGACAAATGAGAATTTACTACAGTTTCAGTATCTACAATGCAATGATTTGAAACATTATCAATGAAATTTTTCACTTCGTTCCGAGAGAGAACGTGAAAAACGTGATTGATAGCGTATCTGTAGAATTTTTTTTCTTTGTCTTGAAAATGACTTTGGTGACGCTTAAACATATAGGCAGTTTAATTATAAATACGTTTTTACTGTTTTTATGGTATTTATTAACCACTATTTAACCTTAAAATATAGAAAAGTAATTCATACTAAATTCTTCTAACGTGAATTTAATCTTAGAAGTGTAACAGAATGGCACACTTCCTTACTTGGACGTGCTATTAATCAAAACCCGCCATGGCATAGAGAGTACTGTATATAGAAAACCAATAGCCAATCAATCCATTATTCCACATAATGCTCAAGCACCTTTTCATACAAAGTTTCGGCATTTAGGCATTTCATTAAGAGAGCCTTTACAGTTTGTACTCTACATCAGATAACAAGTTAAATAAATAAAATACATGAAATAGCAAGGGACAACGGATATAAAGAAATCACTATTAATAAAGTAATTACAAGCATTGAGAAGAAGGAGTAGAAAACGTCAATAAACAAAATTCAACTTTACAATATTTCCCAGGGTTCTTTGAAATATTGAAATATAAACTTAGCATATTCAATATATGTCAAAACCATCCATAAAATTAAAAAGCGTAATTTGTAAGAAAATAGACCCAATAGAGCCAAATCAACTATCAGGTGTTTATGAAATCCCGTTCACCAGAGCAGATGGAACATTACAAAATTATATAGGAATGACAACTAGAAAGTTTAAAAGAGCATATGGCAGATATCAAATATGACAGAAGTACTACAGCACTGACAAGACTACATAGCACCGAGACAATAAAAATTGATTTTAAAAATAGTAAAATAATTTATCGATCAAGACTTTATTTCCCATCTATTATCCGTGAATCAATAGAAATCTACATGCGTAACGTAAACATTTGCAATGAATCCGCCTCATTTAAATTACCTAAAATTTGGCACGAGGTACATTTCAGTTTCAAAAAAGCAATAACGAAATATTAATTTTCACGTTTACAGTTGGCTAAGTCAAGCACCTGCTTTTTTTACATATATGATCTCGTGATGCATGTTTTCAAGTTTATTTTGAAAATTTTGCGAAAATATTTTTCTCTATCGTTATATATCTTGAAAATGGCGCCGTATAAGGGTTGAAACGTATGTCGATCATTAGAAGGTTTTTATAAGCCTTTTGGTGTTTCTATTTGTATCACTTAAGCATTTTATCTATATTTTAATTATAATTAGGGACCTTATTCTGCGATTATGCACTATTTAACAATTAATTAAGTAGTTTTAACTACTTTGCAATGTAAATTAAATTTGCAGCTTTACTCAAATAAACAACAGAAAAATACCAGAAATCGTACAGGCATCACGCTACACGCTGAAAATGCAGCATAATGTCGGAGTTGTCGATTTTTCTATAAACCATTTCTATATCTTCAGAAATCGTCTGAAAATAAATTAATCAGTTGCTTCCTAAAAAAATTACATTTCTAAGATTTACAATTATGTTTTTATATAAAAGAGTTTATTTGCTGCCTGTTTATTTCGCAAACTTGTTGCTTTTTTTTTACTTTTTAAGTTTCTACTATTTTTCTGGAGGTTTCTGAAATAAACAGAAATTTTTGCTGAATTCTGAGTATTTACGAAGTTAAAATTAATTTTGATATCTGCTTCCTATATAAATGAAAACGTTTGTGCATTTTTGTAAAATGTATTTTAAATTCCAAATTTTTTTGTCCAAATTTTATATAGTTTTTGTTCAAAAATTTAAATGACGATTGAAAAACGAGAATATGTAATAAATATCGATTTGATACATTTTTATGAATTATCTTTTGTTAATTCAAAAATTTATTTAGATTTTAAAACTAATTTTCGTAAAGTATCTTTTATTATTACAATTAATATTATTCAAATATTTTTTTTTTTTTTTTTTTTTTTTTTTTTTTTTTTTTTTGCGGCAAAATGAAATTCTGTCAAACACACACAAAAAAAAAAAAAAAAAAAAAAAAAAAAAAACTTTTTCCTGAGAAATTAAGCATTTATCTTTTTATTTTAGAATATAAATTGTATAATGATTGGATTACCGAATAACAACACCAAATATCCTTTTCTATGAAAAATATGAATAATGTATTTAAATAAGGTTTTGGAATTTATTGAAAGTCATACTTTCGGAAGCCGAAGAAATCGGAAAAGAATGCTGCTTACAGCAGCCTTTTTGATTCTGATAATTTTAGTGGTTTAAGAGCGTAGTTCGATTACATATCTGTTAAATTAGGGGTTTAAATATATCATTTTATTGTTTGATTTATTTAGTGATAAACTTTTTTATTTCGCTATTGAATATTGGCCGGAAATGAATGCTGAACTATATACAGGGTCATTCATAATTCCCTCCGGGGTTTCGAAACGTTATAGTAAAAAAACGAAGACGAATATGAAAAAAAGAAACATATGAAATTATTCCGAAACTATTCAAGTTTTACTTACATACATTACAGGTGTTCTATGTGTGAACCCTTGGTCACACGGCATACATCCATGCGATAGTCCAGTTCCTGCCATACTCCGTTTCTTTAAATTTCCGGTACCACACATGAATTGTTTTGTCAGTTGGTCCCTGTTTTCGATATTTATTACGAAAGGCCCGTTGAACTGACACCACTGATTCAGATTTAAAGAAACGGAGTATGGCAGGAACTGGACTATCGCATGGATGTATGCCGTGTGACCAAGGGTTCACACATAGAACACATGTAATGTATGTAAGTAAAACTTGAATAGTTTCGGAATAATTTCATATGTTTCTTTTTTTCATATTCGTCTTCGTTTTTTTACTGTAACGTTTCGAAACCCCGGAGGGAATTATGAATGACCCTGTATATATGTATATATATATATTAAAAATTATGCAGGAAAATTATTTTAAAACCATAAAAAGTCGTGAAACAGCTTTCAAACAAATTGAATTTGAAAGAACGCTTTCTTTTCTTATTCGACGGTATAAAACTGAAGGTGTGTGATGTTTAGAAGTGATAAAAGCTACATTTTTTGTTCTGGTGATACCACCGCCTATATGGTTAATCATGGGTATGGTGTTGCTCTATAATATAGATATGTATATGGAGGAGTATAAATAAGTTTATCCCTGGGGCGCATGTTGGCACGCTGTACCTGTGGCTAAGTGAATACAACCCAATTGAAGGAGGGAATAAATCTATGCGTACACATTGAAACACAATAAATACACATAATAATTGAAAAATTGAGGACATTTGGGATGTCCTCCTGAATTTTTCAATTTTTGCTGTAACTTTTTTAATTTTCACGATATTTCACTGGTTTTTTTATATGAGTTGCCATATTGTATTGACTATCAAATTCTGACAAAAAGTCTTTGCTGTAGCTCGCGCATGCGCAGTTAAAATTTATTTCATAAAACAACCTATATATCATCAAATATTCAATATATTAATATTTTAATCACAGTATACTATTTCTACGATTTTTTTCAAGTTTCTGGAAAGCGGCGTTAAATTCGGCCGAAAACTCTGTATGTTATTAAAAAAAACCTTTTGAGTTTTTCATATAAACGTTAACAACTTCACGCATATACGTGCTATGCCTACACAAATGCACACAAATGTTGAATAGGACCTACATAGTCATATGCCACAGTGACAGATAATTTTTAGCATTTTTTGTTACTTGGGTGATCAAAAATATTATTTTATTATTGAAATTATTATTGCCACCAGCCCCCTAATTGTCCTCGCTACAAAATCTTCACTCAAAAACATGAAGTCAAACATGTTCTTTACATCCTCAAAGTTCAAGGGCATTCCGGGAATTTCCATACGAGTTTCAGTAAGATATTCCACGAAACTTCTGAAATTGTTCACTCCCCTTAATTTCTGGATACCAGTGTATTTTTTGGGTGACATCTACAATGGCATCATCATTTAATCGGCTCGAGTGATACCGTATTCAATTTATAGGTTCGAACTGGCGAATTCGTGTTTGTAGTCAACAGCACCCATTCTCTCTCTCTTCCCCTCTCGCTCTCCTTCTTCCTCTTCTCTCTCTCTCTCTCTCTCTCTCTCTCTCACACACACACACACACACACACACACATACAGACACACACATATATGTATAACTTCATTCATTTTTAAATAATGTAAATTTCAATTAAAATTCCTCATACTTAAAGAACTATATCTTATAGCGGATATATAGAATGCGTGTGTGACTGAATGTGTATTTAAATATCTAACGACGCAATCATTTATAGCGGAAGCTTTCGTCAAACAGTATTTATGTAATAGTGAAATTAGATAAATGTGAAAAACGGGTTTCATGCGAATAGTATGAGTAATTGATCACAGGACCTAATTACAATCTAGACAAACATCCACCAACTTTTAAAAATAAAATTTATCCTTATTTAATTGCAGAATTCTGCGATTAAATAATACGGCTATTGTTTTTATGTTAAAAGTAGTGAAAGTTTGCCTAGCATATAAACAGACCTAGGATCTATTAAACGGACTAATAGAGGGAAACATGTATGTACTAAAATACTCATTACGTGAATTTTGCAAGATAGTGTTCTAAATACTCAGAAGAATTATAAGGTCGAAAAAGTACTCAACATATTTTTGTATTTTTTAAGTATAATTTTTTTTTCAGTGTATTAGTGTGTATTCCCATACATTGCGTAATATTAATATATGGAAATTAAATAAATATTACTGAAAAAGTATAATGACATGAGTCGACGTTATTCTGAAATATATAATCAACATAATTTTATTTTGAAATAAGTTGTGCAAACTAAAAAGACTTTTTAAAAGTGTTATGTAAACTATATTTCAAACATTCGAAAGTAATTTTGTTTAATTTGTTTGAGACTTTCTGAATATTAAACAAAGCAAAGACAATATTTGATATATAAAAGTTTTAGTTAAACTTAAAATGAAAAATGATAACTTTGTTTTGGTGGTGTTAAATAAACAAGAATAATATATATAATAGTTTCCTCTGATAAAAGTGTTTGTTCAAATCATTTTTCAAGGAAGCAAAAATAAATAAATATTTTACATTATTGACTAAACATACTAATCTTTTGTATTTATGTTAGTAACTTGAAGGAAGAAAAATGTTTATTTCTGTTTCTATCAAAAAGTTTTTTTTTTTAAATTAATTTAAGTCATTTTTATGTAATAATTTTCTAATTATTAAACGAGAGAAATTTTTTTTATTGTTTTCAGTCGGCGGAGAAGCGTCGTTGTATTTCTGATAAAAACACCAGATCATGGATGTAAATCACTGTTTTAACGATCGTTGGACTCTGTATAGGATTCTCTTGCTGATTCATTTCTTCATACTTTTCATCTGATATACCAGTTAATGTCTGCCTACTTTTGCATGAGGTACATTCCATAACAAAACAACCACTATTGTCATGTTTTTAGAATTAAATATTTTTCAGCATAGACACCGTTTGTCTTTTCTTTCTTTCTTTCTTTTTTTTCTTTTTTTTTTTGTCTGAAACAAAATGCTTGTGGCGACGTTAATTCGCCTTATATGAAAGTGGAGGCTGAAGCATAATTCAGTTTCTCCAGCGGAGCAAAAAGAGCGTTCTCCTGTTTAGCAAAAGTTTGGCATGGTTTCGCCAAGTATAGAGCCAGATGTAGAACTCAGCGAGAAACTTCGACACTTGTTGTACGGTAGTCACCGGTGAAGCATCGTTTTTTGTAACGGCTGCAGGACGGCTGTTAAACATTATATTTAATTAGTAATTATGTTTATTTTAATATGTTGAGTTATTTATATATTTTGTTGCAGTTTAATAAAGTTTTGTATAGTCAAATATGCCGTATATATAATCACAGCGTAACCTTACATGTCTACATGTTTCTTTTCTCCAGCAATTGATGACTAATTGCAATATTTATATATTTCTCTAACAATGACTAGCATTGCGATATCCGATGTTCTTCCAATCTTTGTGAAAGCTTACGTTATACCTTTTGTTTTTTGTCTCTGGAGCTGTAAAGTTAGACACTCAAAATTCAGTTAAAAAATCTTCGAGACCAAAATTTGGATAGCGTATTTACAATCAGCATTCCAACTATTTCTTTTACTATAGTAGTGTAGTATTAGTAATAGTGCTGTTGTTTGTAGTAAAGAACTTTTCTTTCAAATTGATTAGTAATCTCATAATAATAATTTTTGCAGCGTCTTAGTCTGACTAGTACCTGACTAGTACCTTCTTTGACTAGTACCTGAATTTTGAAAAATTTCTAGCAAATGTTTACTTTTTGCTTTCGGATTTTTATTTTCAGTCAAACGTTTTATCTGTTTCTTTTTTAGCAATTAGCCTTTTATTCAAAAGCTCCAATAGCTACTATTTTCTCTGTAAAGTTTGCTACTGGTTCATTCAAAAGTACATTCAAATCACCTTGAGCTGTTTGAATGCAAGCCTACTTGCTCAGATAAAATCCTTGAATCTTTATTGCAGCTTTATAACATCCATCACAAGTCTTATCATATTTATGTAAATTAGCATTTTGTCTTAAATTATTTTCATCTATAATTGTTTGAGTTTACAAGAAAAAAATTATGAGCAGCTATCTTAAATGGATATATCAAACTGTATTTTGGGATCATATTTCCATAAGGTTCTGATAATTGCATAAATACTTTAAATAATAGTCAAATTATACGCATTTAGTAATTTATCCAACTGCGTGAAAGTGTATACCGGTCGGGATTTAAACCCAGAACCTTTGGTTTTAGATAACAATGCCATTCCAACTGAACTGTTATCTGGACAACATCCCAGTTAACACAATTAACTCAGACAGCCATTTGGTGATGACATCTGGTCTGTAATGTGAAGCATTTCGACATAATAAACCTCAGGGAAAGGAACTTCGATACACTATGAACATATATTAAACACTATTTCATTATTTTAACACAATCAAACTGATTGGTAAAAAAAAATCATGCAAGTAGTAATTTTTTTAACTGATTGAAAAAACAGTAGCTGGAAGGTCGTCCAGATAGTGAATTGGAAGGGCATTGCCAATTAATGTCAAAGTTTCTGGGTTTGAGTTCCGGCTTGGACGCATTTTAACTCAAATGGAAATTTTACTACGCGTATAATTTATTGATCAATTAGTTTGACTGTGTTAAAATGATAAAAACTGAAGAGTCAAATTGTCTGAAAAATTAGAAAAACATTATAAGCCTAAAGTCACTAAAACGGAATGACTATACATTTTTACTGGAGAGAGGACACTTTTTCCAAAGATATAGTATAAAATATGCGTAAGAGTAGCATTTAACATACAAAAAAAAAAACAAAAAAACAATTCATTTATAATAATAATATTTTTATGTGAAGCACTTTTAGTAGCGCTCTTCCAATAACAAACTATTCACTCATTGAGATCTAAGCGGAAAAGTAGCAAAAGTTGAAGAAGATTGGTCTTTAGTCACCCCGAAAAGATCTAGAATCATACAAGTTTATTCAAATCTGTACAGGCTTGTGTAAGAACAATTGTGATTATAGCAAACTATTTATTAACAATGATACATGCTCTCTTCTTTATTTGTTTCTAAGTTTAATAAATCATTATCTGTAATAAGTTCTTTTATAAATTGGTTATCGTATGGCATATATATATATATATAACCATTAATGAAACATTACCGATACACCAACAAAAACATTGAAATAATGAATAAAAATATGGTAATTAATTTTCAATTTCTGTAATTCAATTTCTCCTTTTTTTTCTACTATTTATATGGAATCTATATTCAGTGTATATATATATATATATATATATATATATATATATATATATATATATATATATATATATATATATAACCATTAATGAAACATTACCGATACACCAACAAAAAGTGAAATAATGAATAAAAATCTGGTAATTAATTGACAAATATACAGTTCCCCCCAACACACTGAATATAGATTCCATATAAATAGTACAAAAAAAAGGACAAATTGAATTACAGAAATTGAAAAAGAAAATTTGTCGAACTTAGGCAGAATCTTTAGGTCCCAAACGCCTAAAGTACACAAATAAATTGTGTGGTTTCATCATCATATTAGCCTTAATATAGATAAAGAATATGATTTTGGGACAGCCACACCCATACAATAGAGAAATAAACTGTGAAAAAACAATATATATATATATATATATATATATATATATATATATATATATATACATTTACTTTAGAAAAGTTAGAAGTAGTATAGTATTTCAAACTGATACTTATCCCAATTGCCAGTGATTGGAAAGCTTTATGACTGGGATTGTAATTTCAAATGGCAGTACATACTGGATATTGCGATGAATTCCTTTAAAGTCTAACTGAACAGCCAGATTCCAACGGTGTTTCCACTTCTGGAAACATTTCTGGAAATTGTCTTTCTTAATAGTGTTAAGAACTGTTTCCGGATTTGCCGGTATGTCTTCAATTGAGTCAAATCGCTTCCCTTACAGCGAAATTTTCAATTTAGGAATTAGGTAGAAGTCCGCAGGGGTTAGATCTGGAGAAAGGGTGGGGCACAGGAATTTGGAACTCAGCTAAAAATTCCTGATAGAGAGCGCACTGTGAACTGGTTTCTGAAGAATCCATTTCTTGTTTCGCCAGAGTGCAGGCAATTTATACCGCATTTTTTTGCAAATTACACAAGGACACTTTTATAATAGACAGTTTGACGCTATTTCAGGAATTTCTTTTTTATTTAGAAATATCGAGAGAAGCATTTTTACTTTATGTAATCAATAAATAGGTGTCATTAAATAAAGCAAACATTACTAACATTCAGAATTTCTGGTATGAATTCAGAATTTCCGAATAAAGAAAAAATCATGAAACGCACGCTAATGATGTAAATGGATTTAAAAAATGACATAACTCAATGGCATAACTTTTGACATAACTCGTAGTCACATTGAGATAAGACTCTATAATTGTCTTATTTTATATCTTAAAAAAAGCTTAAAGCATATATTTCGTGATTTTTTTTTAAACACCATATAAAAAATTTATAGATTTATTTTAATTAAAAGGAAAAAATCACAAAGCACAATACATATATACTATGTGTAAGATATTCAACTAAATAATTCTTGTTCATATTAAAATTAATAAATGAATAGAATTGAATATTTTTTTTATATTTTAAAGTATAAATTATTCACGAGTATACTTAAATTACATCGAAGGGGGAAAAAAATCTTTATTTTATGTCGATAACAAAATGCAGATTTACCCCGTTTACGTAACTAAGTGTACATAGCCTTGAGCAATTTTGACTTTTTTTGTTCTGGTTTAAAGAAACAGCATTAAACAAACTTTTCCCTAGCAACAACAAAGCATTTTTTTTTTAAAAAGACAAAAATATCGTATGTAAACATCCATTATACTCATAATCTTCAAAGTAACTGATTTTAAGTTTACTTTAAACTTTTAAATTTGGGCATTATGCTTGCTTTATTTAAAATTCCTGTGAGGAGAAAATTAAACAAAATGTTTTTTTTTTACTTGCTGGAGTTTTTTCACCATAGAAAGAAAAAAAAATATTTTATGCATATATAACAATGTACTTTAAACGATCTGCTATTTAAAAAATAATAATAATAATAATAAAATAAGAAATCTATTTGCTTTATATTTGTATTGTTCCAACTGCAAATATTCCACTTTATTATTATTACTTTTTATTATTGTGTATCTACAGAAACTTTGATTTTAAATAAATATTTTTGCGTTATTGAATATAAATTCTCATGATAATCAATTAAGATTATAAACTAATAAAATTTGGCTACCTAAAATAATTGATCTTACAACAGTTTAGGGTGATTACTTTACTACACCATAGGGCCACAAGTTCTCCTAAATTGTCAATAATCAATCTGACTTCAACACAGAGGGATGACCGGGAGCTCAGCCGAGGACAACGTAGCCGCACCAACCTTTTTCAGAGGGTTGCTTAAGCGGGATCTCAGAGAGGGACAGATTTCAATTCTCATTTAAAAAAAAAATTCTTGTTTTTTGTAAAGTAAAAATTTACCTGTCTATATTTTTCGTTTTTTCAAATATCTGAACATATACCACTATTATACGCTGTCATAGTAATATATGTCATGTGGACTAAATGCGATAAAAAAAATCTATTTCAAAATTAAAAATGTTGCATTAACACTTTCAAAATTTAAAAATATGTCTATATTTCCATATTAGGATTTTTATCATGATTCAATACGTTCCTCAAACTCATATGACGTTAGAATCACTTGCTGACGTCATATCTACTTGATCGCTCTATTACTCATATTTATACTCTCTTTGTACTATTCTCAAACACTTGAAATAGTCCGTTAAACTTTCAGTATGACGTAAGATTAATTTTCTTTTTAATTCGCTAATGACGTCATATTAACCTGCTTTCTGTACTTACATATACTCATACTACTTGTATTATTGAGAAATGTTTGAAAATTTACGTTTTATTACCAATATGACGTCATGTTATTGGTGAAACGTTTTATTTCATTTTCATTTTTCACGTGTCACAAATCTTTCAATAGAAAATTAATTATTGTAGAAATAATTTTATTGTGGATTTTTAATTGTTGACAACTGCTATAGCGAAAAATGTTTCAATTTAATAGGAAAAGGCTGTTAGATTTTTAGTTTTTTATCTGTCTATATTAAAATAATAATTTTTTTTTTCAAAATTTTATGCGCATTTTCAGCGTGACAGTAGGTATTCAGCTGTAAGTACACAACATTTCAAGTCTGTAAGTTATACAGTTTATGAGAACCGGCTCTGTGACCGACAGACAGAGAAACGGGACGAATAGGGTTTCGTGAGATTAACGAAACCCTAGAAACATCACTGGGTGCATTAACCTAATTTATTTGGAATCTCTAAAATGCATGCATTTGAATTTATAATGCCGCAATCACCAAGTGCAGATATTTGTGCTTCGCGGCAATTTAAAAATAAAACAACAAGAACAACGAAAAAAAACATCCGCACAGCTTTCTCGTGTCATTGGAATCTGAAAAGCCAAGATCAATTAGCCGAGATCAATAAACGCACGTATGTGAATTTCACGCCTATGAAAAAAGAAAAAAAAGATCAATGTATGGGGCAAATTCGTCGACGGAGAAAATCAAAAATGTTTGAAATTTGCAAATATAAAATAAAAATATTAACTATTTTCACTTACATTTTCGTTTATTTCATCATAAAAAAGGAGAGTAGATTTAAAAATTAAATCTTCATTGGAAATAAAAGAAACACTGACAAAGGGTTACTACACAAGACTGATTGGCACAATCTCAATAACGAGTGCAAAAATAAAATAAAACAGAAATAAACGAAATCATACAAAACCGAACGGAAATATTTGGAACAGCAAATGTAAGACATGAAAATGAACCAAAAGTCAAACTATTTTTATTTTTAAATTTTTCAGCTAGTCTATAAATTGAGTCTATAAATCACAGATTCAGGTTCGGCTGAGCGGAGTGACCTACCGATTGGCTAAAGCTCTACGAGCCTATCAGAGAAAAGATAAATTAGACCGATTGTGATTTTTTCAAAAGAAAACAAAAAGGAAATATATTTAATTTATTACAAAGATTTACCAACTGCCTCTCCCGAAACAATGTGCCATTCACTCCAAACTATGCCTCTGACATTATCGAGAAATTTCATGCTAAATACATTTTTGGAAAAATATGAATTGTAACCTATATATTTTTTTTAAACTGAAAAAGATTCAAATATTATAATTCCAAGTTACAGCTTATTCCGCCAGATAGTTTCTGTGTTATTCTTTAAAAAAACTATCCGCATTGCAAACTATCACTAAGAGTTACAAACATGAAACCTTCCTAATTACCAAACTATTTGACTGAATGGATTACGTTTTTTTTTTTTTTTTTTTTTTTTTTTTAGCGTAAGGTGAAATTTACCAGGAAAGCCAAATATGATGTTGAAATTTGGTGTTATTATTATTTCAGCATGAATAATAATTTTTTTAACATAAGTTGAAGACATCATTTCCAGTCGAATCGTTTTTTTTTCGTTTTTAACATTTTCCAACATAGTTGAAAAGTGTTTATGAATTTGGTTTGTCTGTTTTTTTGTCTGTCAGTCTGTCCGTGCTCAAACTCGCGTAAATACAGTTAGATTGCCATGCAATTGATATATGTTGTTGAGGTTAACCATGTTCGGTATTGAAAATGAAGTGTGTAGTATTTACGTTTAGATTACAGAGGCAATATCGTTTTCAGTGCATTTTAATAATGTTGCATTGTTTCAATCATAACAAAATTGATATGCGTCACTGAGATAGATGATAACGTGTTTTCTATAGAATATAGAATAAGTAGCAATTATAACTTGTTTACAGGGATAATCAAAATTATTCTGTTACATTACGGTCAATGTGGAAAAATCATTTGCAGTACATTTTAATGAAGTTACACCGTTTCAAACATAAATAAATTGATATGCTTCGCTGAGGTGGCTGGAAACATGATTTATATAGAGTAAGTGACATTTATAGTTCATTTATAGAAATGCAGAAACGTTTACCATTATATTAACATACCAGGTGTACCAAAAGTTCGTTAAAACTTTAAAAGATCTTAAAAAAGGAAGAAATTATGATAAGGAAGTGCGGTTTGCAAGAAAGGCCTTACAAGGTAGCCGGATTTTGTTTTAGCAGCAAAAAAAAAACATTTTAGTTAAAAATATCACTGGTAGAGGGCACTGATGACAATGATCAGAACAACAGTACGCTCCATCCATTTATTCTTGCAATAAAAATTATTCAACATGACCTCCAGACCACATTCTTCGTCTTCAGTCCCTTCTCCATGCGAAATTTTCGCAACGCAACAGTTGCTGGCTCTCCGTTCAAATAGAACAACTTCACCAACAACGCTCGATCGGGTAATGATAACATTTTGAAAGTGAATGAGGAATCCTCGTGTATCCCGGTCTTTTATTGCAGGATAAATTTGCATAATGCTGTTGAAACTCTCGTATGTTAGCGCCATCTACAGGTGACATTTTTAACTACAATGTTTTTTTGCTGGAAAAAAAAAAAAAAAAAAAAAAAAAAAAAAAAAAAAAAAAAAAAAACGACTACCCTGTGAGACCTTTCTTGCAAACCGCACTTTTTTATCATAATTTCTTTGTTTTTTATTATTTTTTAAAGTTGAAACAAACTTTTGGCTCACCTGGTATATAAGGGAAAATCCTTTACAGGGTATTTTAATGAAATTTATATACATTACTTAGGTGCACTAGAGAATGTTGTCTGTAGATTAATTGATTGCGTAGAATATTCCGTACAGTTACAGAGACACTCAATATATTTCGGTTACAGGACTGACTATGGTCCATAACTGCTGGATTTATGTTTTAAGCTGTGATATGCATTTAAAATGTTTATTTTAGAGTATTCTGATGTGTGTATTTCATATATACGGTTGCACGATATAGAATTCGCATACATTATTGGCTCTAGATGCAAGTACTGAAAATTAATTTTTACTGCGTTGCGGTTATTTTTTAATGAAATTTATATACATTAGTGAGGTGCACTAGAGCATGTTGTCTGTAGATTAATTGATTGCGTAGAATATTCCGTACAGTTACAGAGACACTCAATATATTTCGGTTACAGGACTGACTATGGTCCATAACTGCTGGATTTATGTTTTAAGCTGTGATATGCATTTAAAATGTTTATTTTAGAGTATTAGGATGTGTGTATTTCATATACAGGAATGCACGATATAGAATTAGCACACATTATTGGCTCTTAACAGCAATTATTTGTAATTAATTTTTAATGCGTTGTGGTTATTTTTTAATGTTTATTTAGAAATCACATTTCACTATATGAACAAAAATACATTTCTTAACAATACTCCGATAGTGTTGGAAAGTGTTTCATAATCTATGCCGTGTAGGATGATTTTTTGTTCTTGTTATTTTCTGTTTGAATTCGGTGATTAAAATATACGAACGCTCTCTTTCTGTTTTATTGGACGGTTCATTGTACAAGTAACAAACAAAACTTAGCTTTCTTATTGTTTTTCTCCACATTTCATTGAATATGAACGTTATAAAAAAATATATACTTTAACAGTGTTTAATGTGAACATGTCTTCTGAAATAACAATTTGTTATACCAAAAATGAATAATATATTTAAAAGCAGACAGTTTTAACATTCTCTAAATCCTGACATGACTTTAGAACTACCATATATATAGAACAACTTCATTAGTTAAAAATATTTTTACTAGTTCCTTTTTTATCTGGTAACCGAGTAAACAAGATAGAAAAATCATTCGTCAAACATATATTATGAAACACCTTTCCAACACATTCAGAATACTGTAACAATACTTCACTGTTTAATAAGGGGAAAGATGACACCTAAGTGAACAAATGAAATCACCCACTCGTGGAGATCCAGCCGTTAAACATAGGAACTTTTCTCCACGAGGGGATATGTTTATTTGAAATTCATATTTTAGAATACAGATGTTGACTATCACATTAGAGATTTAAATAAAATTAGTACAGAGTTAGTTTTTACAATACTGGTTCAGATGTTAATATTAAAAATATATATATATATGAAAAAGTATAAAATAAAGTAATTACAAAATTTATGAAAGGAATATTCAATAATAACATAACTAGTAATTTTGCATGTTTTAACCCTTTATCTACTGACAGTACTTTTAAGTACCATCAGAGAAAACTTTGTATAAAATTTCTTTAATCTGTCTAATAACGATAATAAGGTTTTGTTTTTATACAAAGTAATTTTCTGGATCACATTTAGAAAGCACAGCAAAACAGTGAAAACTAAATATTTTATAAAGGGGTATTTTTGTCAACCTTTTACATAAGTGTAGATCTTCTCTTTTTAAAAATTGTTATATGAAAATTTTGCAACTATAAAAAGCTTTCTATTTAATGATAGGATCACAATATATTTATTTACATTGTTCCGATAAAGAATTGTGATATTTCCTTAACAGCATTTTCTGTTAATTAATCTAATTATTCTTGTAAATATTTCCCAAAAAGAGCTATTACTATCGCATTATTAAATCAGTTTTAATGAAAAACCTTATCTAAATTTCATATTATTATAATATAAATTGTCTAATATACTTTCAGACATCAAGGTAGATAATTATTGAGATTGAACAATTTGTTGATTCATAATTCGGTAGATAAAGGGTTAAACAGTAAGCCGAAATAGGAACAGTATGAGTACAACAGTGTGATCAGTATGTGAACTTATAATATACAAATTTCAAAAACAAAATATATTCTATTAAAAAGTACTTTATAAATGTAGGAAAACAGAATGATAGATTCTTTTTAATACAGGTCAAATGTTTATTAAAAATGTTGTAATTTCCTTTTAGTTTATCATAGTTTAAAGGATCAACCAAGTGAACAATTTGGAAATTGCGTAACACATTTGAAAAACCAATTTTAGCAATTATCATCTATAAAAGCAAACATATCCGAATTCGTTTGTTCAGCTCAGTATATGATCCATAGATTTGCATATTTGCTACACAGTATGCAAAGATTTAGTTCAGTTAGGAAACGCATAACACTGTTAAAATTTTTCTTTCATCATTCGTCAATAAACGCAAATGTACTCGACTTCTTTTGTGCATCTACGTATCTAGTCTATAGAATTTATGCACACCAAACAATCTGCCAAAAATTAGTTAAAGTTTAAAAAAGCGTACCATATGTCAATCGCACATTTAGCAACTATTGATCACAAATACTACACTAACTGATTCCGAACTTTTGTGTGCACCTGTAAATTAACGAAAACTTCTATGCACACCGTATTTTATAGTAAGCCAAATTTTTTGAACACTAAATATATACATACCATATTTTGTAGTCCACCTCAGTGAATACACTAGATTATTTTTTAACACAATTTATCAAATTGGTAAAGTAATCATACAAGTTGTAAATTTCCAACTGGACGAAAAATCTCCGGGCCAGGATTCGAACCTGGGATCGCTTGGCTGAAGCCGCCACGCTCTACCACTGAGCTATCCCGGTCGAATCTGGAGGGCATAATTCATCCAGTTAACCTTATTGATCAAAGCATCTGGTCTGATATTTTTATCAGCTCAACAGAAAAGATCGCAGGTAATGGAACTCCAGTAAACGCTGGATATGTGAATACACTACATTATTTTTTAACACAATTTATCAAATTGGTAAAGTAATCATACAAGTTGTAAATTTCCAACTGGACGAAAAATGTCCGGGCCAGGATTCGAACCTGGGATCGCTTGGCTGAAGCCGCCACGCTCTACCACTGTGTGTATTCACGTATTCGACCGGGAAAGCTCCCCAGATTCGACCGGGATAGCTCAGTGGTAGAGCGTGGCGGCTTCAGCCAAGCGATCCCAGGTTCGAATCCTGGCCCGGACATTTTTCGTCCAGTTGGAAATTTACAACTTGTATGATTACTTTACCAATTTGATAAATTGTGTTAAAAAATAATCTAGTGTATTCACGTATCCAGCGTTTACTGGAGTTCCATTACCTGCGATCTTTTCTGTTGAGCTGATTAAAATATCAGACCAGATGCTTTGATCAATAAGGTTAACTGGATGAATTATGCCCTCCAGATTCGACCGGGATAGCTCAGTGGTAGAGCGTGGCGGCTTCAGCCAAGCGATCCCAGGTTCGAATCCTGGCCCGGACATTTTTCGTCCAGTTGGAAATTTACAACTTGTACACCTCAGTGAAGTATGTTAATTCCATTATGTTTGAAATAACGTAAAATCAATAAAATGCATCGCAAACAATTTCCCTCCCTCATAGATCATAATACAACGGAATTCTTTAGAGTGCCCTTGTAAACGGATAATAAAAACTATAGACTTCATTTTCAGTATATTTTACATGATATACCTAAATAAGATACATAAATTACATAGCAATACGAGTATATTTCGGCGAGTTACAGTACGTGCAGACAAACCAAAGCCATATTTGTTTTCAATTATGTTGGAAAGTGTTAAAAATATAAAGAACTTTCAAATTATAATCACTTGATTTACGGTTTCAGTTAAGTATATTTCTTTATCGTTTTTTTTTAAAGAATTCAACATGATGGATAATAACAAGTATTCAAAATGTGATATGCATAGTTGCAGAAATCCTTTGAGTAAGACATTCATTATTAAATGATTTTTATAGGAAAAAATAGTATCTATGCATGAAGTATTTCTCAATAACAAAATCTAAGAATCTTTTTTTTTTCGTTACTACACTTATGGATATTCTGTTACCGGAAGAAATTATTTATGTATTTATTTTAGCCGTACAAGAACATTCATTTAGTTAAAACCCATTTGCCGAAAAATGCACCTGGCTCGATAAGTCTACGGACACTCGGAAATGTATTTATTGTATTTTTTATTAATTATTATATCTATTCAATAATCTATGATAATTAGGTACATTGCCATTCTTAAACAGATGTTTTGTTTTAAGAGATATTTTATAAAAATATTGAGAAAGTAACTAAAGAAAAATAAGTTTTCTCAAGCTTAAGCTAAAGAAATGATTAAATTATAAAAAAAAGAAACAAGAAGCATTTCGATTAATTAAATGAATGATTTAGACGCAAAAAATATACTTGATTTTCAAACCTGTTTTTTCTGAGATACACGAGTGTATAAAAATGCAAGATTTATTTAATTAACTTGATTATCAGTTATTAAAAAAATTAAAATGTCTCGTTTTATTTGTAACAGATTAGTAAAAAAAGACTAGCTAGATTGCTAGTGAAGGTTAAAGGTCCAGGCAAAAATTGTTTTTAAGTATAAGTTAAGTTTTTTGTATTTTAAGTAATAGAGAAATGTTTTTAGAAGCTGTGTTTAAAACTAATAGATGTAAAAGAATGCGATATTGTGAAGTTTTTTTAACGGCTTATTTTGTTATTTTTAAAATAAGCGGGAAGGCAATTGAATACATGATTCGTAAAAATACAATGCACATTTTTTTTCTTGTTCTACTTATTTGTAGTGTAATTTATTTATATCTTACATCTATTACAATTTTTATACGAATTATAAAAAACTCCAGTTTAGGAAGGCAAAATATAATTACGTGTTTTCATGCTGAATTTCTTTACGAAAAATCGGTATTTAATCTAGTATATATTACAGTTTAAAACATTATTTAATATTTAATTTTTGTGGAACCAATGTTAATCAAGTCCATTTTTAGTTCAATTGAGTTTCAGGTGAATTGTTACTCTTGGTGAATGCTAGAGACGATAATTTTTTCGATACTATAGCAGACTATGTCGTAAGTTGGAATTGTAAGCAACAAATAAAGATAGTCTCCAATGATAATGAATGAAATGCAAGAATGTCCACAAATTTTTATTCCAGAAATCAATGGATATTGTTTATAAGATTTGATCCACATTTCTTTTCATATATAAATACATAGTATATTTATACAAGGTATTACTCTTTTTATCGTTAACTAATAGATAATACACTATTAAAAATAATCCGAAATCCACGGATATTTTTTTCCTGAATTTCTCAGCACAAAGTCCCTTCTCACGACAAAAAGGCATTTTCCGTTAATTTCCTCATATTTCCTGAAATCAATGGAACGGACGGAGACGAAATTGTCCAACGGAGATATTCCGATATCAGCTGCATATTTATTTTTAATGTTTAAAAAACTGACCCGTTGCTCCACAGAAAAAACAAAAATTCAATAACTTAAATTTCGAATTTATTTAAAACAGCAACGACAAAATAGTGCTTTCGAACTTAAAAAATAACAATTAATTTATCCATTCTTTTAAAATTATTTGCAATTTATTTTTTAAAGTTATAACAAAATATTCGCACTTAAAATATAGTCTAAACAAACAGATTAACATACATATATATATATAATAGTTAAATTAAGTGGAAAAAAAATCGATTTTACTCAAAAAAGCAAGAAACAAAAATAATGCTTTCGAACTAAAAAAATTAACAATTAATTTTCTCATTTCTTTAAAATTATTCGCAATTTATATACTTAAGTTGTAAAAAACACTCGCGCTGAAAATATATTTGAAACGAACGCATTTAAAAAATATATTATAATTGAAAATAAATCGATTTTCTCAAAAAAGCAAACATTTTTTAACATAATATTTATATTTTACATCAAACAATGAAATCAGAAGATATATAATTCGTGTTTTTATCTTCTATTAATACTAAAGTTTTAAAATCTCAACCATTATCTCATAACGAAATCTCCCTGCAATTAACTTAAAAAATACCAGGTTTCTAAACCCCAAATTGTTTTAAGTTCTAAGCTGCAATTTGAATAAATCCCGTATCATCGTTTCAAACACTTATTCTAGTAAGCCCACTGGTCTTACGAGTAAGACGCTTCACTCAAGGCACTGAGGTCCGTATATGCAGCCCAAAGTCAGCCAGAAAATGTTCTTGAAGTATATCAAATAATAAATACTCCTGTAATCGTCCCCAGATGGCAGTACAAAGATAGATATAATTTTTTAAAACATAGGTTCTTAAAACTTTTATTCATAACGAAAAAGTTCTCTTCCTGGCAGTTCTGATAGGAATATTTCGGTGATTTAAAGAATTTCTCAGAGCGTAATGAAAGTTACCGCTTCTTCAAACGGAGTTTGAGTTTTTCCTTCTTTTATCTTTCAAAACGGAAAATCTACTAACGGAACGGAAAAAGTACGGCAAATTTGCTGCCAGTAGTTTTATCGCGAATTTACGGATTTCTTTTTAACAGTGTACCTAAACCGTTAGATTTGATAAATAGATTAATTTACAATTATTTTCAAAGGTTGTTTTCATCATATGCCTCAAATAATTAATTTTAAAAGTTTCTAAATTAAAAGGTTTATGCTGTGAATTTATTCGTATAGTCTATACTTAGAAAAACGGTAATGTAATAATGTAATAATTTTGCTCTACTTTTATTTCTTAATATAAAATCCCATTCTCAACAGTTTACACTAAAGGCGCTGTCCTCATATAGATTTCTGTTGCATTTTAGAACGTAAACTGGTACTGAAACATACCTTAATTAAAAAAAAAAAAAACTATTTATAATATTTTCTTTCGCATCGAGGATTTATATTCACGAATTGAGATTGCTAGTTTTGCGTTTGCGCTGCACTGTATATATGTTAAAAAAAACTAGAATAATTTATTAAAAACTAGGAAAATTTGCTGAGAATTCTGGAACGTTCTACTGAAAAATTTGTAACCTTCATGTGAAATAAACCGGCACATTCCTGATGTTTCACAGGAAGCTTACTAATATTTCTTCGGAGTAATTCAGAATTATTTGGTAAGTTTTCTGTTATTTCTAAGAAACATTCCTTGCAAATACTGGACAACCTATATGTTCTTTATTTCCAAGGAGCGTTCTGCGATTTCTTGTTAATGTGTAAGATCACGGATGGCTTTCTTGGTACGGCAGGTGTGATGAGCTTGTGTGCTAGCTAGGTAATTGTCACCAATACATCTGAGTAGTTTTATAACAGAACGTATTTAATAACAGAAGTTGTGCGATGAAAATTTCAGAAGAAGACAATTATAATCCTCAAGCAAATTGTTTAGCTATTAAAAATGCACAAAAAGGGTAAGTTTTTCTAATATATATGTGGTAAGTTACCATTTTGTACAGCCTATATATATATATATATATATATATAGACCTTTTTTTGATCACGCATATCGGTTGCGTAGCGAAAGTTTTTATATTTTGCGCGCAAAATCATTGTACCCACACGGGTTAAACACTAAAACTTGCTATCATACAGAAGGTTCAATATGTGTTTATAATATATTTTCATCAGTTTACAAACATTCATATATTTACAAAAGAGGGAAAAGAGAGAATCACTCTAATAAAGCACTGTTTGTCAAATATAAAGATATAAATCCAGCTATAGTACTGCATGATTTATACAAACTTTTTATTAAAAATTATAATATTAAGGAAATTAAAAGTATTCTATTCAGTTTAAAAATTAAAATTTTACGGATATTACAGCAGAAGATTAAAGTGTTTGTTTGTGATAACACACAGTTCAAGGTCTTATTAACGGACTTTTTATTGTATAAAATAGGTAAATATGAGCAGTGTAAAATGGATAAAATTTACTTCGTTTGCACATTTCAGCAAAAAAGTTTTGATAATTTATATCTAAGCAAAATTGTTACCAGACACAATGAAATATTTCCAATTAAAAAGGTGTCTATCATTTCAACTTATAAATATGTAAATACCTTGGGTAATAAATTATTTAACGATCGAGAGGTTGCACAGAATTTGGACTCCTACTTGAATTTGCTTTGAGAGTGCAAGAATTTTCAGCAGTCATCCTTCTACGATAAAGATGCACAACATATAGTTACTGGCGACCTTGATTTCATATCTAACAATGAGTTGAAACAATTAATGAAGTATGGTACTAAATTTAGATTAAACAAGAAGATAAATTTAAAAAAAATCATTCAGCCTATTTAATTCTGAATTGCATATGTTTATACTCAATTTGAGTTACAAATTTAATAAACCTATTCCCCTTTTCAATGAATGGAAATTAAAAATTTTGGGTGATTTTAAATCATTTCAATTAAAATATATGAATGATTCTTCTACTTACACTTATAATAGTATAAATACAGATCTAGAGAGGGAAATCTTGAACTTGAAGGATACCTTTGTTTTTTGTTCAGTCGACAAAGCATCTAACAATTTGACAATTATTTGAAAAAGCTCTTATGCTAATATGATATTTGCTGAGCTTAACAATAATGTTACCTACAGTTTATATAATTCTACTATTCAAATTCTGATTAAGAAACACCTGGCCTTTTCAAAAAAGGTTCATATTCCTTTGCCTAAAGTAAAAAATTTGTCATTACTTTTTCTTTTCGTTACACCGAAATTTCATAAAATTCCAATTAAATACAGATTTATTTGCAGTAATGTAAACAGTATAGGAAATAGATTTAATCGCAAGTTTGAAGAAATGCTGAAAAGGATTTTGAATATCCTAAAATTTAAGTATAAAGATAGTAATATGTATTGGATTATATTGAACAGTTATGAAATCAGAGATAAATTAATTAAAAATGATATACAGAGTATCCAAACATATGATTTTGAGAATCTTTTCACAAATATTCCTATTGCAGGGTTAAATGATGTCCTTTTAAAAATTGTTGATTTAATTACTGCTGATATTGATTTAGATTTTAATTTATTTATGTTATTGTGTAAATTTTGCTTATATAACAACTATGTTTATACAGGTTCAAATATTTATTTACAGAAAAATGGGATAGGAATGGGTACATGTTACCCCTCTACGGCAACTAATTTATTTTTATTTGTTTATGAATTTCAATTTTGTACGGTTAATAATGACGTTAATTTTTTGGCTTTCAGATATATTGACGATTTAATAATTTTGAACTGTGATCGCGATTTTTTAGGGATATCATGTGACATTTATCCTAATATCTTAATTTTGAAAAAAAACGAATGAAAATAATAATGAGGCTGATTATCTTGATTTGAAAATACACATTTCTAATGGAATAAACATTGCAATCTACAATAAACGGGATGGCTTCAGTTTTGAAGTTAACCAATTAGTTAACTGGTGTTCGAATGTACATAAACCTATTTACATTAATATTATCATAGGTCCGATTTTTCGCTACTATAAACTCTGTACGAATAAAAATTTATTTCTAAAATAACTTTTTAATTTAACCAGTATCTTGTATTATAAAAATAACATTCCTTTGAGTTTCATTAATAGATATACTAGTCTTACAGACAGTCTTCATTTTTGATTAGTTGCTACGTAATTGCCAATTAATGATTTGTATAACTTAAAGCCTTTCGAGGACGGTTTTACAAGGATGTTTGCAGTTTTGTGGCAACAGACATGGAACGTACATGGACAGATTTTGGATCACTGGATTTGGTTATTGTTTATTGTTTTTGTGGCTGTGTAACTCAGGAGGGGGTAAGATAATTCTATTGTTGGTTCACTGTATGTTAAGCATACGTTTTGTATTCAGACGTGCTGTTGTTTGTGGCGTTGGGTCCGGTGGGGGAATGTTCGTGACATGCTTTGATTTGTTTTCATGCATTTGATTTATGCTTCACGACATTCTGGCCGAAACCCACTGCCACTACTGTATAATAGGTTGTTGTGCTTGTAATTAGTCGGAAACATCGCTGTGCTTTTTAATGTGCCCACTGCTGATGAGGCCACAGCTTTTTGGTTGTTTTTCTTGGTTTTTTCTTGTTCAGATTATATCTGTTTATTTTTTGTTTGTTATTTATTCCTAGTTTAATTATGGTGCAGAATTCTGGGTCTGCCGAATACATTTATTACATAATGTGCTATATTTAATCTGTGTGATCAATTGCAGCTATAGCGCTTATCGCATGGTTTTTATTTTTAATCTTTATTGAGCATATATATATATATATATATATATATATATATATATATATATATACACTGCTCAAAACAATTAAAGGATATTGCAGTTTTAGGTGGATTTTGTATCTGGGAAACTTTTTAGCTGATTGATACATGGTCGACAGACATATTTGGTTATATGAGAATAAATTACACATGTTTGGCAGAAAAAAATGCATTTTATTGCGCATTTGTGTACAAAAGGAAAAAGACACAATTTGTGCATGTGAGAAAAAAAGAATAAGAAAAGGTGTTTTCTTCAAAGAAAATCATTTTCAGTAGGGGGTATGGTTTCCACGGGCGGCCAGCAACGTTGAACACCTTTGAGGCATGGACTCAATGAGGCTATTAATGACGAGTTGGGGTATTCTGCCCCACTCTTCCAGAAGAGCTCTTTCCAGTTCTTGGAGAGTTTGTGGGGGTTGTTGGCGGCCAGAAACTCGTCTTCCTAGAGCGTCCCAAACGTGCTCGATTGGATTCATGTCTGGAGAACACGCTGGCCATTCCATTCGAACGATTCCTTCCTCGAAAAGGAAATCCTCCACCAGGTTTGCACGATGTGGCCTGCAGTTATCGTCCATTAAAATGAAGTTATCTCCGATTGCTGCAGCGTAAAGGACTACAATAGGTCTGAGGATCTCATCCCTATATCGGCGACCAGTCAGAGCTCCATCTTGAATGATGTAGAGGTCAGTGCGCCCGTCAATGGAGATGCCACCATACACCAACACTCCTCCACCGCCAAATCTGACACTTTCGTGCACGAACGCAGGATTATTCCTACTGCCACGGTCCCTCCAGATGAAAATACGCCTATTATCCGGATGCACAGAAAAACGGGACTCGTCAGAAAACAGAATATTGCTCCATTCATTTCTCCTCCAGTTGACATGCTCGGTTGCCCACTCCCTGCAGTCGCGACGATGCATTGATGTTAATCTAACACATACCATCGGTCGGCGAGCATACAGACCTATAGCATGGAGCCAGTTTCGGACAGTCTGAGTTGAAATCGTGGTGCCTGTAGCCGAGCGAAGGTGTTGTTGGAGAAGAGTAGCGTTCATGTTTCGGTGTCTCCGAGCTGTTAACGCTAAATACCGATCTGCATTGGGCGTTGTTGCCCGTCTACGACCTTGCCCTGGTCTTCGGCCTGCACATCCACTCTCCAAAAAACGGTTCCAGATCCTGGAAATGGCACTTTGTGACACTCCAATGGCTTGCGCTACTTCGGCTTGAGTTTGGCCCCCTTCTAACCTACCACCAATTCTCCAAGCTTCTGAATCTGTCAAATGACTTCGCTGAGACATCGTACTCATCGAAACAAAGCAATCACTGAATGCCGATCATCCTTGTCTTCATTCTGTTTTATCCAGTTGAAAGTCAAATTTCATTCGCTGCCGCTGAAGTGACGTTTTTGACGTCGAACTCAAAAATTGCATACTCAACAGTTTGAAAACCGGAAAAAATTGCATTTGTGATTCTCTTCTTCTATTTTCGGCAAAAAAAATTTCGTTTATATCTTTATTTTATATAAAACTTCAAATATCCTTTAATTGTTTTGAGCAGTATATATATAATTTTAGTATGGTAATGTGTAAAATTCAAATTTGTTGACAGTGTTTAAATAATTAAAAGTTGGTGAAATGATACAAACTGAGATTTAATTCTTGGAGATACACAATTTCTACGTACCGCTATATATCCAATATATCAAGATGATTAGTAAGAAATCATAATTCGCAGAATAACTTTAGAATGTTCCGATTAGACCTAACGCAGCCAATTACTTTATTAATCGCAAATCGGCCAATAAATGATGGAAGATATATAACTGAGAATTTCTAATTTTGAAAGTCTAACGTCATCACGGTCGTGATCCGTGAATTATGCTTCTGCATCTCATGCATTCAAGATATCGACAATAAATAAAAACGAGAGAGTTATTTAAATTTTTTTATACTTCATAAGTAAGATAAATTTCAATCCTACACTCACACATACACACACACACACACACACACACACACACACACACACACACACACACACACATATATATATATATATATATATATATGTATATATTATTCGTAATTTGATGCATATATATCTCTTTCCAAATTTCTGAAATATGTAGACTGCAAACGATAATTCGTGTTTGCTAAAGAGACAAGCGAATTAAAATAGTTCGTGCCAAATATAAAATAAACAAGAACAAAAAATCATGCGTCAAGCATAGATTATGTAACACTTTCCAACGCTTCCAAAATAATTTTACGAATCATACTCTTTAATAAGCTAAAAGATAACATCTAAGTAATCCGAATACTTTTATTCAGCCCTGTATAGGATCTATAGATTTGTATATATACTACATAGGATGCTAAATTTTAGTTCAGTTAGGAAACACGTAGCACAGTTTAAAATTCTCCGTCTAGAGTTAAATAATACGGAAATGTGTTCCCGAACTTTTGTGCTTCCCTGTATAGGATCTACAGAATTTATACACACCACGTAATATACAAAAAGCGATTTAAAATTAAAATCGCATTCATTAACTTAAAACGCACTTCCAGGAATTATTGTTAACATACAGTAGAGAATTCTTTTGTGTGTCCCTGTAAATGAACGATGACTGCTATACACACACTATTCTGTAGTAAGTCTCTTGTAATGAACCTTATATAAATTTCAATGCGTTTAAAATAGTGAAACATTATTTAAATAAACCGCAGACGATTTTTCTCCATAGACGTAATGTAACGGAATTCTTTTGACTGACCCTGTAAAGTAAGTATAAGTGCTATGCACACCCTATTCCATATTAAGCTTCTTCTAATGCACCTTAGTGAAATATATAAATTTCATTGCGTTTAAAATAGTGAAACATTATTTAAATAAACCGCAAATGACTTTTCCCCATAGAACGCAATGTAACGGAATTCTTTTGAGTGTCCCTGTAAAAAAACTATAAGTGCTAAACACTTCCGTTGAAATAGGGAACATGCTATAGATAACGATTATAACATATAAAAATTGCAGGGCAATCCGAGCATATTTACGGGAGTTAGAGCACGGACAGACGGCCAGACGGCCAGACGGCAGACGGCCAGACAAACCGAAGTCATAAACACTTTTCAACTAGGTTGGAAAGTGTTAATAAAAGATACTCTCTGGAATAGAAGCAAGTTAAATCAACCACATAACGGTTTCTGCAAAAGAGCACTTAGATTAGATTATAGATTTGCTTCTAGGATTAGACAGCATACCCAAATTACCCCATATTCTGAAAATTGCAATTATGTACTAAACACAGGCATTGGACACTTAATTTTTAAGTCGAATGATTACAAATAATTCTAAAATAAATAATACTGAACTAGAAATCTGTAGATAAGATGTTTCTTTTTTTAATAATATGCTTCTGAAGTTGATGATTCTTCTCACAAATTTGTAAAAAAATACCAATTAAAAGTTTTATTTTTCTCCAGAAACAGGTCAAACATTTTAATGTGTTATTATCCTCAGCACGTTAAACATACGCAATGTGTGTAACAATGCTGTTTAAATTAATTGTAGAAAAGAAAGAATCAAGTGTTGTCACAAAAATACTCCGTTGGGAGAAGTAACACTCGCTAAATTAAGCCATCTGACATGTAATGAGTAAATAATATTTATCAATCGTTTCAAGCAGGTTCTAAGTTTTTCAAAAACTTGATATTTATCAGCCAGTGTTATGTTAAAACTTGAGTACAGCCAAGAGCATTTATTTAAATACACGACATTGTAATAAAACTGAATGAAATTCCATAAATCAAAATTGAGTCATTTAAAAAAGCAAATTTTTTTCTCCCATGTAAAACAAAGAAAATCAAAATCCTAATAAAATATTCTATTGAAAAATCTAAACTGATACTCGAGTTATTTTTTATACAATTAAATTCATTAAATTCATTTAAATTAAATTAATTCTTATAAACAAAGTATGACAAATGCCATCGCAAGTTTTTGATCTGGCGACCAATTTATTTATTCTGGCGGGTTTTTTTTTTTTTTTTTTTTTTTTTTCATTCTTTCTTTCTCTATTTTTGTTTCTTTTTTGTACAAAATTTGACCTAAAAATGAGTACAAATAGCATTTAGAATAGTTACCGGAGAGTTCTTAAAATTTGAGAAATAAATTATCCAAAAAATCGCCACAAAACGCTAAAAATCCCATAAAACATTTTGAAAATTTAAAAATCGCAGAGAATAAATTTAGCGAAATTTATTAGATTATCGCAGAGAAATTTATTAAGCTAAAAGATAATAACCTGATTCATTTTACGAATGTCCAAAAATCGCAGCAAAACGCGACAAAACGTTAAAAATAAAAAAAAAATTGCAAAGGAAAAGATTTACTATACTGGGTTAAACAATTGAAACAGGATTTATTTTACGATCGTCAAAAAACTGCTGTGGAAATCGGGGAGAAATAGATAGAAACCACATAAGAAATCGCTAAAAATTCTAAATTCGCAGATCAAACAATTGAATATACATTGGGTTAAAAGACTAAAACCGAATTCCTTTTACTAATCTTTATAAATCTGAGCGAAACGAAATAAATTGTTAAAACACGCTAAAAAAAGGACAAAATTTATTATATCGGGCTAAAATACTCCAACTGGATTCCTTTTAAGAATGTCATAAAAATTACCCGCAAAACATGAAAATTCGCATAAAAATTAAATTAAAAAATCTGTTTAAAAAGTTTGGCACTATTCTAAACTAAGTAATTAATAATTGTAAACAATTCTTCCTATTATTTTTTCCCAATTAATTCTTAAAATTCTGTTGTAGTTTTTGAAAATCAATGAGAGAAAAGGGACAGGGTGTAAATATTTTATTTTTATGGCGACTAGAATTTTTGGCTGGCCACTAAATTTTATCAAATTTGTATAGCCTTGCTTAAAAAAGTACTTCGAAACTTTTAGAATGACAAATGTATCCATTTTAGCAATAACATTACAGCATTAACATTACATATTTTTAAAAATACATTTATGAAAAAAAAATCTGATAATTTTGCTATTTGCAGCACATATTATAAACAGAGAACTTTTAAGAAATATATAATATTTCATACTGTTTATACGAGAAAACACAGTGTACAAGAGAAACGTTTAAAACTTTATTAGAATTTAACTAGAATTCTTATTGATTTTATATCAGAAACTATGCATGGTCGATAAATACATTTCATCATGGAAATATGCGCTATTGAAATCCAATTATAAAATAAAATTTGCATATCACGCATTTTTTAATGCACTGTGTAAATATTATTACATAAAAAAAATCATTTTTCTTAATCTTCCTTTATTTTATAATTAGAAGAAAAAAATACGATAGCCATTTTGTAGGTTTAACTAAATTAAAAAATGATGCATTCTTGATATTGTTGACATAAATATTTTTGTAACATTGCACATTAAAATCTGTATTAAATTAAAATTTGAGCTTATTTTATCACTCTTTTAAAGAAAAAGAGATTTAACTATAGAATAAACATATGACCATAATATATATATATATACATATATGTTATCTTATAGTTTTAATTTTCAATATATTGCAAGGAAAATAATTTTTTTTATATTTAATTCATAGATTGAAAAAATAGTATTTTATCAATTTTTATATCGTGTTTTTTTAATATTTTTTCGTAATTGTGTATGAACAATCTCACAAACTCAAAGACAAATATTAACACTTGCATAAATACAGATTTTTTATACAGATTTTCATGCGAATTTGGTACTTTTTAAAACATTTTTTATTTCAGTATTTTATTATATCTTGTTCACATATTATGATTTTTTTTTTATGAACTAAAATTATGAACTAAAATAAATCATGCTAAAATATATTTTTTGTAGTAAAATCTGTAAACTTTAAGGAAAAGCTAAGCAAATATAAAAATTGCAATTATTTTACAATTTTGAGCATTTTGAAATATCTTTCGAGCGTACCTTTCTTCGACTTGTGCTCTGTAACTATAATGATCAGTTTTCGAAAAAGTTAATTTGTTTAAAAAAAAATAAATATAATGTCATTTCATATATAAAAAATTCAGTTTTTTTTAAATGAACAATTTATATTACTGAGAATCCGATTCTTAGTTTTAATAAACGCACTTTAAAGAGCTCCCAAAAGATAGCGAGTGAATTGAAAAATTATGTTCGAATTTTGTCGCATAGAATTATTAATATACATTGAACTAGTGAATGCGCCAATTTCAAAATTTTCTTCTATCTCATACATGTTAATACTTCAAAAAACGTAATATTTTTTAATTATGCATTTTAGAATAAAATAAATGCAGCACAGCAGCACCACCTATTATACGATTTACACGAAAACATAATCAGCACCAACTTATGTGAAGGTCTAGCAGAATATGAAGTTTGATGAAATTCCGTGCATAAGTTATTGAGGTATGACAATCGCTAAAATCGTGTAAATCATGCAAATTTCAGCATAGCAGCTCCATCTGTATGGAGATTTACACCAAAACCCAATCAGCAACAACTAATGTCAACGTCTAACTGAATTTGAAGTTTGATGAAAATCCGTGCATTAGTTTTTGAGATAGAGCTATTGCGGAAATCGTGAAAAATACCATAGAAGCGGCATCTGTATAGCGATTTACACAAAAAACTAATCAGCACCAATTTATATCAAGTTCTAACTCAATCTAAATTTTTATTAAATTCCGTGCATTAGTTCTTGAGATAGAGCGCCTACAAAATGTTTGTTTCTACACTTTAATACAGACAGACACACAAACAGACATTTTCTAAAAACTGTCAAATCGTGTTCAGGATTTTCTAAAACGTACAAATCCATCGAAAACTAGAAGACGAAATTTCAAGTATCCAAAACTTTCTTCTTCTAAAAATTGGAGAAAGTAAAACAGGCAAATTGTGAAAAAGGAATTTAAAGATTGAAATTCTGAAACATTATCTGTGCAATCAAAATCTATTTTCAGTTATCTTTCGTAAGTTGTAATAAAGTTGTCTAAATTTGAACAATTACGATGGAAAATGAATGGAACATGGAAAACATTTTAAAAATGAACTTTCGTCATTTATATTTCTCAAAAAGTAGGTTATCGGTTCCTCTTAAATTCTATCTATAGCACAATAATATCCTATATAATGTGCAAAAGTCATTAATTGTTATTGTGAAAAAATTGATTATGCACCTGAAATAAAACAGCATACCATGGCGTGCTTTAGAAAAGAATCCCCGTCTCGACGCATAAAACAAATTTAAACACATATATTATTGTTAAAATTAACGCCAACAAATAATTGTTCTCACTCAAATGACTATTTCTTAATCCACAACCTTTTTAGGTGCGTTCGTAATTATATAAATACGTAGCACCTATAGTCGTCGCTTGGTCCGTCCGTCTGTCTGTCTGTCTGTCCGGGGGACAGACATTTAGAATTGGAGCCGTCATTGATTCCTTCATCTTGTTTGCATACCTTGATTACATGTTACCAATTCCTTTTTTTTAAGTATAGGTTAGAATATTTCCTTTTTTAATTAAAAAAAAATCACAAAAGTAAAGGATTTCAGGAAATTTTAAATTAATAAAAATAGCGTTATGGTAGAAAAAAAAATGAAATAATGATTGTATTTTTAGCTAGAATAAATAATGTAAGACTAATATTTCATAGGAATTATTATTAGCGGAAAGTCCTATTTATTTCACTGTAAATTTATCTTTCGATGCCAAAAATGGTTTTCTACAATTGGACGCCAGCAAAACACAGTGGCATTTTTTAGAAATGTACAACGGTTGTGACAACAAACGTCGGTATCATTTTAGCTTTCATAGGGCTTACATCACTTCTAAATACTACAAAATTACTATTTTTTACTACACTTTACTACATTTTACAATTTCAATTCTTACATCATCAATTAGAAAAAAGTTTTCGATTGAAATTTATTTGAAAACTGCCGCTTAATTTAACGACTTTTTAAATAATTTTCAAGCATGAAAAGTTTTTCAATTCTATCTTATCAATGACCACCAGTTTGCTTCAATAATGTAAAATAGCCCCTTGGAAAGTTACCACAATTGAAAATAGATTTCCCTAACCATCATAAAAAGTTAATTATAATAATGATAAAAACAATGATAGATCATAAGATCAGATTATCCATAAGATAGAGAATTTTAGCGCTAAACAAAAATCTGTCAAAAAAAAAATATTTTCTGTTTATGTTGAACATAAAATTGGTATGTTGAATGCGTTGGTGTATATGTTCCATCAGATATCAGAATATGCTAGGAATTGTATTTTTATAGTTTTTTAAAGATCCATTTGCATAAGAGGTATAATCATCCTGATTATGTAAAAGAACCGAAGAAACCATACAAATAAATTACACTTGAAAACATTAAAAATCTCCCTCATCTGCAGATTGATTTTTTACTATAAAAAATTTCTTCATCTTTACATAAAAATTGATTAGCTTAAAACAATGGATGCAGAAGATATGGATTTGAAACGAATAATGATTAAAGAGGACATTTTAAAACTTTTAATTTAAACATTTTAAAACTTTTTAACGTCGAATTTCGACGGTGCTTTTAGGCAAATGCAATGCACATGCGCATAGGGGCACATGCGCATAGGTTTATTTACTATGTTCTTTTATTTACTAAATATGAGATGAACGCAGGAATATACTATTTTTATGATACTTCATGAAATTTTTTTCTTGTCGTGGGGAATATGGTGGTAATGTCAAACTGATTTGCATTAGACAGTTGTTTACGGATTGTTTTTTGGAGTTTGCATCGGAAGTAGTACTGTATTTGACTGTGGAAAAAACTTTAAAAATAAAATATTTAAAAGAGTGTTTCATACACACCCCTTCTTAAATAATAAAAAACTTATTTTACTGATATTGTTATAGTATTCTTTTTCCGTCAAGTTTTGACGGGTTCCATCTAATTTATAATGAATTTTTTATTTTTTCTGCCATTAAAAATATTTTACTGTTGCAGTTTGGCACTTGTTGCACTACTTTGGCATATTTTGGCATTTGTTTGTTCACGTATAATTAAATCCATTGTTTTTTCAACTCCCATATGACAACACACGTTGCAGAAAATATTTGGTGATTTATTAATATAATTATTCAGCTCGAGGATATGACGGATATAATTAGCCTTAATCAAATTATCTCATCCTATCCCCTGACATAGTAAGGTGTTAATAACTACCCTGTGCTGCGTAATTGCCAAGTCACAAAATAATCATTAACTAAAGATGTAGAGACTTGGAGTGATTTGAGAATGAAAGTATGAGAATGAGTTAATAATATAGCTAAACTTGCCTTTACACGATCACAGAACTGTTTACGATAAAAGAGTTACGAGACTTAGCTCTATTTTTTTTTACATGTGATGTTTTTGATGGGATTTCACTTCTTTTTCTAAGTAATCCTCTTTTTCTTGACTTTGGGCACTTTTTAGAGATCATCCACTGGTTTTCTCTAAGCCCACACTTTGTCCCTATTATTTGTCGTTACCAAAAATTTGGAGCTTTCGTTTCGTTTGTAAAGTCCTGTAGATAAAAATAGAAGTTTCAGATCCTAGACGAGAACTAAGTTATGAGAGTGGGAGTCTGAGGTATTACTGGCAGCCCTAGATACTTGATATTTGGCATAAAAGTGCTGTTTAAAAAACAAAGAAAGACAAAATTAAAAATTCCGGAAAATTTCAACAAATCGAACTATTTTCGATTTTTTGATTATTTTCTAAGAAATTGCAGATTTTTTAATTTTTCCTTTCTTTGTATCCTAAACCCTACTTTTATGCCAAATTTCAAGATTATATGACAAAAAATCGAATTATTTTCGAATTTTCTCTGTTTTAAAAATATTTCGATTTTTCTATTTTATTTTCGAATTTTACAATTTTTTGTTTTTCTCCTTTTTTAATACTAAAACTACCTTTATACCAAATTTTAAGTTTCTAAGACTAAGGGATCAATTTATTTTCAATTTCTCGATTTTTTTCAAATTTTTCGAATTTTTCAATTTTTTTTTGAATTTTTCAGATTTTTTTTTCCTTTCTTTGTATCGTACATACTACCTTTATTCCAAATTTCAAGTTTCTAGCGTTACAAAATCGAATTAGTTTCAAAATTTAGTTTTATTTGAAAGTAACCTTGTCTAAATCTCACAGTAGAAGAACATATATGTTTACTGATATTCAGATTGCATCCTTTCAATACAATTTAGTTTGAAATTATCATGCGTCTGTGATTCTTCTTAGAATATTTCATAAAGTAACAATATTACATCGGCGTACCTTTAGGATACTTTAACACTTTCTTAATATGACATGTGAATGTCAGGACATACCAGTTAATTCGTGATTGTCTTCAAACTAAATTCACATCGGTTGAAAATTTGAAATTCTCTTCCTGAAAATTAACAAATTATAATATCTGAGTGGCAATACGGTGACGGTTTATTACATGTGAAATCTCTCGTTTGTAAAAAATATTATTTTATTCTTCAGATTTATGATATGATTATAACTTTATATTTATGATATAATTTTTTAATAATTTATTTTAATAATTAGGAAACCATATTTACAATGTGTAGCATATTCTTTTTTGAAATTATAAGAAAAAAAGTGATTTAAATGAAAATGCACGATTTCAGTTATAGGTCATTTTTAAATCTGTCGATGACAAAACAGTTGTTCGTTTAAAGATGTTACTTCCAATTTCTATTTTAAATGACCTCATTTTCAAGCACTTTGTGAAAAATGTTTCTTTGTTTTTCTTAAAGCAAAGCAAGCGTTCTTAAACAGAATGGTTTTATTGTCGCTAGCTAAAGCATTCCACTTAATTAGGGTCTTCAGAATAGCCTTAAATAATAGCTTTTCATGTTGAAAAAATTCTAATTTAATAACAAAAGACATCAATAAAAATAGATCAACTTCCATTATTTCTAATGAAACTGAAATTTAAATCTGGTGAAAACTCATAATTTGACTAAAATTGCTTTTCTAAAAATTACGATTGATTGTTGACAATGTATCCAAACACGTCTGTGTAGCAATACAAATCAATTTATTTTTATTATACTATAATAACACTATATAATATAGTAAAATATAAATAACGAAACAAAAGCTAAACAAGAAAGTCAAAAATGGTGCAAATATTGATTATGAAACACTTCTCAACACACTCAGTATACTATAAAAAAGATAACAAAATCTCACCATTTAATAATTCGAAAATAGTTTGCCAGATTAAAAATCTACATACAATAAAACCCCCATGACAGGCGGGCCCAAAAAGCGTACCCCTCTATTTAGAGAACACTTTTTCAATTTCTAACACCTGTATATTTATACACTTTTACCTTTGAATGGTTGACATCTCCAAATCTTCACTCACGTAAGATATGTATGTATGCATACACTATCACAAATACAATACATGTGTATCAAAAACGAAATGTTGGTAATATTTTTCATATTCCTAGAGAAGAAATAATGAGTCTTAACTGTAGTTTAAAGAAAGAATAATCTATGATCAAATTTCTTATATACAATTTTTTTATTTTGCAGTAAATTGAATTTATTCTATTTCATACTGAAATACGTATTTATTTTCATCTGAAACATAGTTCTGCTCAAAGGTTTTGTGAAAACTTCAGCAACTTGACTTGCAAAAAACATAAATCTGACCAGTAAGAATTATTCTGTGAATCCGACCTTGAGATAGAAAATTAGACATGTAAAAAGAAAACTAGGGGCAATTCGCTTCGATGCAGAACTCTATTCAACGATCCCGTTGTGTCCGCTATTCAGAGGTTTTTCCATATTTGAATATGAAAGAACATAGATATGTCTTTTTTCCTAAGTAAAAGATAAAATTAGTATTATAGATATAATTGCAGATTATTTAACATAATTGCATTAAAACGTGATTTGTTTTGCTTTCATTTTGAGTTCGGGGCGGCTAAAATTATTTTTTGGAGTTTGGGAGGAGTTGCATGTCGATGAAAAATATTTCGTCGGGTTCGAGTCGGGTTGCAGGTTGAAGTCTAATGGAAATTTCTTGTCAATGTGAATGCCAATAAAAGAAATAATAACCACATTTGCGCCAAGTTGCATTTGTCATATGGCTATGGATAAATTCTCGAATATCCTGTTCTTGTACAGAAAAACAGATATCTATCGTACGATAATTATCATAAGGTTGACAATACTAAGAGAAAATTAGCGTTAAGCAATTTGAATGAACTTCTTGTGAATTAAAAAGGTATTTTTTTCTTTCTTCATGAATTAATTATATCTGAATAGATTACCGTCATTCTAAATTTTTTCTCCTTGACATACTGTACCATGTGCTAGAAATTTATAATTTTCTTGCAAAATTATACGAGGAGAATAACCATCTGGCCGCTCACTCGCTGTTTCAAGTGTATAAAAATAGAAACATATAAAAGTATATACAAGGATTTTCTTGTAATTATTTTTAAAATGACGTTTTAAATTTTCTGGTGTAAGATATATAATAAAGTGAAGTGTTTTTATTTCTATGAGCTGCATTCGTAATAAATGTTTTTCCACATTATTTGTTACGTTTATAGACAAATATTTCATTTATGTTTGTCCCAGATCCACATTAAAGAAAAGCACTATAATTTTTTTATTGCCTGTCAAATTTAAAGATTATTTACATTTAATCTTTAATCTATATTTATAATTGAGAGTTGCAATTATCTATTCAGGTGATGTGTAAACCATAAAATAAGCTGGCGTGCTTAGGTGATGATAGAAATTATTTCACTTATTTAAAATGTTTTTTAGCATTTAACTCTATATTTATTTATTTCATTATAATTAATCACAATTTTAAAATAACTATTTATACGGATTATGGGATTATTTAAATTTATTCCGTCATTATCCAAATAAAGTATTTGTTGAGTATGCATTTTATAAGCATAGTACAAAAGCGTCAATTAATTAATAATTTTCAATCTCTCAATTAAAGTTTAATTAATTAAAACTTATAATGTTCAACTTTCACACAAAATGATTAGTTGGGCAATAGCATATTTTTCGGATTAGAGAAGCTAAAACTTGAATAACTTTATTTGAATAGAAATTTTATTTCTCTTTATATGGCCTTAGTGATTGATTGAAGTATTATTCTCTAAAATAAACATGTTACTAAATTTGTGTGCTATGCGTTCTCTAAATTATTACTTTAATATTTTGATTTCAGGAATTCTCTTTATATTTGGAATATTACCATGGAAATGTTTTAAATGAAAAGTTTCGAAATATTAGTTACACGGAAGTGAAATGATTAAATTTCTATTTAGCTATTCAGTGCAAATAAAGAACGTATTTTCAAACAACGCAATTTTATTTCATATGGCTGAGTTAAATGAAAGCAACTCTTCACTATTTCAATGGCAAATTTAAGTTATTTCTTGCCCGAAGAATAGCTGAGTTATAATGATTTGTATATGATATTATTTTCACGCATGATCGAAATAACACTTATAATATATTTCGCTGTGACCCAGTTGTCCAGCACAGTTTTTTTTATCACTGACCTTACTCCACAACTCCCAAAGATTACCATGGTGTCTTTGGAATTGGTACTAAACGCTTAAGCAGAGGGCTATTTATTTGAAGGGCTGTGTTACTGACATACATTTCTCTGTCAGGTGCGTTAATGATCATCAATTGGTCGTAAAAACAATTTGACAATCCCGTTAACAACACTGCTACATAAATACAAATATTTCTTAATGTAATAAAATATAATATAGCCCCAAACGAAAATATACAATAACATGTTTCAAGTTATTCACGATTCCGAAAAGCGTTCTTTATTTTTAGAAAGCTCAGAAACCAATATATTTTTGACATTTAAGGAAGCATGTATAAAAACAAAGTTTCTTTTGCTGCCACTGATTTTTTGAAACGTTTCCGAGTACTTTTAATAGTGCATTAATCAGTTTCCTGAAACCGGAATAGGGGTTCATTAGGATGCAATTCATTCTTAATTAAACATATTCAGTTGTGTAATTGAATTTCTACATATAAGAACTAGTCGTTGGGGGCCACCGTAATACTTACCCATCATGGATATGCATAATGTAAAATATTAAAATAAAAATGTGTAAACTACTTATAAAGTGCATTGCAATTCAAATAAAATCGTGGCTTGATGACATCATAAAAAGGCTCGATTACTGAATTGCTTGAAAGAGGTTTTTCCTTTACTCCTATTAACTAGCGGTTTATTGCATCTGATTAAGCGTCAAATTTCCAATTAAAATATATATTTGAAGTGAAATTTGGATGAAATACAGGGTCATGAAAAATCGAAGAGTGGGGAAAATAGGATTACAAATATCTCGGCAACTAATTATCTATCGACTTCATGTTTTATGCAAAATTTATGTTTTTTTATTGTCTTTTATATTTACTCCTTAAAATAAACAATTTCGAAACTTTTTATATACCTTTCATCAGAACGAGTATTTCGAGAGTCCGAAAAAAAATGTTCCGGTTAATCGAGGTTATTGAAATGAAATAGGCTTCTTCCCATTATTACATACTAAGCACATACCAAATGGCAAGTCTCTATCTCAATTTGTTCGGGAGATAGAGCGTTTACAGACACACACACAGACACACAGACGGACGGCAAATTTTTTTTTTTTTTTCTAAAAATATGTTTTTCGGAATTTCCAGTGTCTGAAAGGTGTAAATCCGTCAAATTTTTTTTTTCGATTTTCAAAACGATTACAAGACTTACCCTATACTACGTATGATGGGTAAGTAATAATAAAATAATATGAATTATATTGTAAATATTAATGCTGTTAATGTATCATGTTTGACTGGAAAAAAATGTTTATTGAAGATAAATATATTTACTTGGGAGTTGGTCGAATCCTAAAACATGATATTTTGGTTTGAGAAAACTGATTAATACACCATAAAAACTACTCAGAAAGGCTTCTTAAAATTTGTGACAGCAAAAGGAAGGCTGTTTTTATAAATTATAACATATTGGTTTCTGAGGTTTCTAAAGGCAAAAAACGTCTTTCGGAATCGTGGGTAACTGTTGGGGGCAGGGGGAAGAGGCCGGGAAGAGGCTGTTGTATATTTTCGTCGTGGTTATATAATATTTTGTTTTTAATTAAGAAACATTTGTCTCTTTAACAGTGTAATAGAAAAGACAGAACACCGTACTCTGGTACATTAAGGCCACGAAAAGCCGACTTTCCTTGAAAGTGCTCGCGTTGCTACGGAGAAAGGAAGTAGCTATCAGACATAACTTTGAAGGAAACCATTAATTAAATGCCACACTATATTTTGCTTGATGCTCGCAGAGATTGTAACCTCGTTTAATGAATAAATCCGTCTAAATTTGTTTACTCAGTGAATGTTATGATGATTTCGTATATTGTAGCGCAAATTTAGCGGATCTCTCTCCTCTTGCAATCTACAATTGACACTGTTGCAGAATAAGTGGTTCATCTAATCTTACTACAAAATCAGAAATTTGCATTACCGACAATACTAGACTACATATTTTTGATGCTACAGAGAGCAGACTGTCACATTTCTATACTTGTCTCGAATCGATGATATTTTTAAGTTCCGAGCACATAATGTATGAAAAGTATTGTAATCATGATCAGTGTGCTCCTTACGAAAATAGTTCATAGAGCTGTATAGAACTCTATAGAATTCTATACAAGTTCTATAGAATAGCCATTCTATAGAATACTATTTCTATAGAGTTTTAAAGAGTTCTATAGAATACTTTTTCTAAAGAAAATGTTTCTATAGAAGTTCTATAGAATTTTTTTTTCTATAGAACAGTTTTTCTGTAGAATACTATAAACCTTCTAGAATTACGTTGTATGGACTAATGATTCTATTGATTGGTTAAGCTTTGGGATTAGCCTGCTCTCTGCCATCTTGTTTTTTAAATCAAAACATATATGTTTTGTTTATCATTTCCAAAATAATTTCCATCCATATTTGCTTATTATAAACACGTTATTTAAGTTTATTGATTAATTAATTATATTTAATAATAAATGTTGAAATGTTTTGATGTAAAAAATGATGTGGTTGACCGCTGGCGATAAATCAAAACATTTGTTTTATTTCTGACATAATCAAGTTAAATGGAAAACAGAATACTAATTTATTTATATTTAATAATAAAAGTTAAAATGTTTTGATTTAAAAAATGAGATGGCTGACCGCAGGCGAAAAATCAAACCATTTGTTTTGTTTCTGACATAAACAAGTTAAATCAAAACATTTTAACTTTTATTATTAAATATAAATAAATTAGTCAATAAAAATTAAAGTGTTTATAATAAGTAAATATATATGAAAATTATTTTGGAAATGAGAAACAAAACAAATATGTTTTGATTTAAAAAACAAGATGGCGGCCAGCAGGCTAATCCCAAAGGTGTTCCTTTTTAATTTTAATGTATAGTTATAAATAAATTTTTTTATAACTATACATTAAAATAAAAAAATAATAATCAATTCTGTAATACATCAGTTTAATATAATAGTACTCCATAGATTTAATATGATTATATATATATATATATATATATATATAATTTAATTCAATTCTAGTACATTGTGATTCAATTGTCAATGTAATAATATATCATCCGAACTACTGAATTAAATCATGAATAATTAATTTTATTATAATTCCTTAATTTGTTGTTTAATTTTATAATAATTTATTAATTTGTTATTAAATTTATAAAACCATCCATTTAATTTAATAAACTTTATTCACTTTAATACTATTGTAATTTTTATACAAATATTTTAATCTGGAGTATACATATTTAAACAATTGTTTCAGTTTAAAAAAAATAATTTATTAGACTTTTAAATATTTTAACAAAACTATATATGATTGGGAATTGAAATCACAAAAAAAAAATAATGTTTAAATAGTGTAATAAGATTTTTGAAACTGTCAATGGTCGTATCATATTGAAAGTATTGGTCCTTTGTCCGACCACTGAAGTCAAGCAGCATCGAGCGGAGTTACTTGGGAGGGTGAGGTCAGGGATTCTACATATATTTTTATAGAAGCTCTATATTTTTTCTATAGATATTTTTATAGAAACTCTACAGGCATTTCTATTGAACTTCTATAGACATTTCTATTGAACTTATATAGACATTTCTATTGAACTTCTATAGACATTTCTATTGAACTTCTATAGACATTTCTATTGAACTTCTACAGACATTTCTATTGACCTGCTATAGACATTTCTATTGAACTTCTATAGACATTTCTATTGAACTTCTATAGACATTTCTATTGAACTTCTATAGACATTTCTATTGAACTTCTATAGACATTTCTATTGAACTTCTATAGACATTTCTATTGAACTTCTACAGATATTTCTATAGCTTTAGATTAAACAAGCTTATAGAAAAACGGGCCATAATTCTATAGGATTCTATAATGCATTTTCTATAAACATTTTTTATAGAATTCTATAAGAAATTTTTGTAAGGGGCGTGATAGTGAACACTCTCTAGACTGTACTTCCGATTGAGAGCCATTAGGCGAATATTTCGACAAATAAATAAACAAGGACGAATAATCTTGTGTTAAGCATAGATTACGAACACTTTCCAACACATCCAGAAAACTTTAATGAAACTTCACCGTTAAACAAGGTGAAAGAAAATATGTAGTAAACAGTTTAGGAAACATATAACGCATTTAAAAATAACGTTTTAGCATTTACCTTCCACAGTCAAAATAGTAGTCAAATTATTTTGTGCAGCATTGTATATGATCTATAGATTTGGATACATACTACATAGCAGGATCAAAATTAATTGAATTAGAAAATGCACTTTAGCAATTTTTGAAGTAAAATTTAATTGAGCTAAAAAACGCATATGGCAACTTAAAACTCACTTCCATGAATTACCAACCAGAAACGACAATATATCTTGTTCTATGCGTAGCTCTGTATATAAATTTATTTATATTCCTTCAACTTATATTACTCTACTAAATGTAGTTCTATGGAAAATGCGTAACACAATTAAAAATACCCTTAAGAAATTCACTCCCATAGTCAGTAGCACTTTCGAATTCCTTTGTGTAGCAGAAATTTAGCTAGATTAAGAATCTAAATCAATCTTGAAAACGCACTTATCACACATAGACTATTATTATGGAACACAGACTTTAACCGAATTCTTTTGCGTGTCACTGTAAATGGACGATAAATGCAATGCACACCATAATATTCGATGATCAATTTATAGTGCAGCTCAGTAATACATATAAAGTTCATTGTGATTTTTAAATAGTGAAACATCATTAAATTACACTGCAAACGAGGTTATCTCATAGAACATTGCGTAACAGCATACTTTTGTGGGACTCTGTAGATGAATAATAAATGCTTTGCAGATCATATTTTAGAAAAAGGATGTTTTAATGTGCTACATAATTGTATATCAATTTCATCATGTTTTGAATGGCATAACATCATCAAAATGCACTTGAAACGATTTTTTTCCATTGAAACGTTATGTAACTGAATAATTTTCAGTGTCCCTGTAAACAAACTGTAAATGCTACACACTTCACTTTCAACAGGGATCCTGTCATAGTAAGTGTCAATGATATACAAACATTTCAGGCCAATCCGAGTATATTTATAAGAGTTAGAGCACAAACGGACGACCAGACGGCAGACGGCCAGACAATTCGAAAACAAAAACACCATTCAACTACGTTGAAAATTGTTAAAAAGGGAAGCAATAATTTATTTTAAATTTTCTAATGTCATATATTGAGCTTCGGTGGAAACATTATGATGTTTTCCAAAAGGGGCATCATTTAATCAAACAATATAATGCGTATTAATTGCTAAACAAGCAAAACACATAAAACATGAATTTTCGAGTTAATTTTATTCAAGTTAAATATAAAACAAATGTTCCAATCACTCATGAAAACAAATTTTATTCTGTCTAAAAGTGGACGAATAGAAATTGTTTTAGGGTAAATCCAAGTTAGATGCCCCATCAAGTTAGTTGCACTAGTTACTGTATTTCAACTATTGGATGTGTGACAGAGCTAGTGAGTTGTTCTATTCTCAATTGTTATAAAAAAATGTAGTAGACGAAGTTACAGCGATTTAGTTCTTCAAATAAAAGTTATATTCATCAAAGTAGATAAGTTTGACTTTTGTTTTATTTTCTTGTAAGATAGAGACAAGTAGAAGATGTAATATAGTACACTTACTCGATATTTTTCGTGAAATATTTCGTGAATGTTGTTGAAACAGGTATCGAGTAATATGTTAATTAGAGGATGTAGAAATATTTGTTCCTACTTACAGAGCTATTGGCTGTGTAATCTATCCAGGATTAAAAGGATACATTCCTTACCTGCATCGGGAATTATGCCTCATTTGTGATGCGGAATAGCACCACCCCATTTATAATTATCAAATAACATTGTTGTGTGAGAATATTGGTTTAAAACTTCAGGATTGGGAGAAAAAAGTCTGTTTCTTCTTTTCCTTGACCATGAACCTTCCGAGATATCATTACCCAACAAGTCAGGGGGTGATGTTGGTAGTGATAAATTCTCTATTTACGCAATGACTAAAAAAATCATTTGTTTCATTTCAGAAACTTGGTTTAAAATATTGCAATTCCCTCCTCACATCTTTAACTTAAAAATATTTAAGTGTTTGGTATTTATAGCTCTCATCAGAAAATTTTAATTCACACATTCCGAAATTTCTCTATTTTGATATCAGATTATAGAAGCACTAAATAGAAATCTAAACACAAAATAAAAATCTAAAATCCCTGAAGTATATCATTCTCACAGAAAATTTGGAAAGACTATACCAGGGCACTACATTAGAGGTATAATCCCTCTTTATGCTTCTTTACTTACATAAATAATAGTCTTTTTATTGTTGACAATTTTTCTCCGCCCTCCTCCCTTATTTAAATTATGTATACGTTTAACCTTCCGTAGAATATATAAAATATTTTGAAAGCATTCATTATGTAACATAAAAATCTAACGCATTTAATTTGGTAATTTTAAATTTACCTCGAATTAGATTTTAGATTTTGTACATCGAATATAAGTAGGGGGGGGAGGGTGATCCCTCCTACTGTACACCAAACAAGTTTAGCCGTCGTTAGAATTATCCGTTTGGCTTCAAAATTTTTATACCCATTTATTCAAAGAACTGGGAATAGCAAATATCCTTTCATGTGGTGTTGTAATGCAAGATTAGCGTACAGTGCATGTAAGCTCTTTTTTTTTTTTTTTTTTTTCAAAAAAAAAAAATCATAAATTTGATGTAAATCGGATATTATGTCAAATGCAAATCCAAATTTTAAATTAGAAATGTTAATTACCTATGCTTCCTATTCTTTTACGTATGAGGCACCTATCTCGATCAAGTGTGATGTCTTGCCCTGAAATCCGTAAAATATGGACAAAATCATTGAATAAGCTTTTTGATAAAAACTCTTTTATGTGATATTTATAATAATTTAAAGTATATTTTTTATATTCTACATAAAATTTGGAGTAGATAGGCTACATAAGCACAACAAAACTCCACTTTTATTTGAAGAAAAATGAAGGGGGCGTAAGTAGGGCAACTATCCCGGACTTACCCTATCAATTTTCATATATACATAAGCACAGATGAGAAGATTCTAACTGTCCCGGTTATTATGCTGAGAAAAATTAATGATAAATTATACTTTTATAATATCTGTAATATAAATTTTCCCATATTAGTATTTTCGTATTATTAAGAATAATCGCTAGATCGAGCTATATATTAGCTGAAATTGCAAACAAAACTAAAGACACTCAGTAGATGATGTCATCTTACTTCAGCCGATTTTGTCAAAAAGAAACTTGGGCAATTTCTTGTTATAGCGGCCTCGACAATTATGATTATGCCAAGATTGCAGTAAAGATTTTACGAAGATCATAGCAAAGCTTATATATCCCTCATACATATGCATACATATATTTATAATGCTCATATATGTGCCATATACGTCATTTTATAAATGTTATTTATGTCATATATGACTATAACTGGGCAATATGCGTCAGGAAAAGTTATATATATCACATATTATTATAATGTCAAATATGCTTTATACTTTGGCGATAAATCTTGGCTGCTTGGCGATTCGACATTCGACTTGGCGATTCTCTTGGAATTATAACACGAAATTACCGAAACGTGTTAGAGGATATCGAACTGGGGGTTAAAAACCATTATTGTCTAATAAATAATAAAATAAACTTTATTTTTTATCGTATATGAATGAAACGGATATGGGTCATACTCTCACAAATGTACTTTCTATATAAATAACTAGCGTTTTAGGTCAAAGAAAACTTTAAACGTTCAAAACTGCATTTTCACGATTTTAACTAGTCTTCTTATGATATTAAGTATGTTAAAAACAATAAAGTTCATATTTTATATTTCTTTAATTTGCAATTTAAAACACATGCTCACAGATATAACTTGTATATCACTGGAAATAACTTTGATAATGTCCGTTTATGGGAGAATTTAATATATATCAAAAAGGATTGAAGACATTAAAAAATATATAACTACAAAAGTAAATGAGGAAACGCACTAATATTCTTTGAAAAGTAAAGTACTCGGGAATTATCCAAGTTCTTTTAGATGTATCTGCTTCGCAGACTTTATCTTCAGACGAAGCGAAGAAGCAATTGCACAGTGAACCAGGCCTTAATGCTATTCAAACGTTTTCGATAATTCCGGAGTGGAAAGTTATCCTATATCTAAAACTATTGGAAGTATGGAAAAAATGTCAAATAGAAAGTTTTTAAGCATCGGCGATTTAGTAGGAAATGATCCGTTACATACACGAATAACCTAAGCCAAAAGTGAAAATTGCAAATGTGGGGATTTCAGATCAACAATTCTGTGCATCATCTGAATGCTTTAAAAGAGTTACATCTAACAAATTTTGGATAATTGCCCGGTACCTTGGAAAAAATTATTCCGTTTTCTCAATTATTTTCAGAGTTATGATTTTTTCAAATCTGTCCAAACTTTTCGATGTAATTCGACTGCAATTTCGTATTCGTATGCAATTTATTGTAGAAATTATAAGCATATTAATAATTAACATTTGTTGCATTTTAGACAGACAATACTTTTTTCTCGTGTTTCAAAGAGTGTTTTAAGTATTTGAAAGGTTTCGCTTCTAAACTAAACGTAGAAAAACATATTTTAAAAAATAACCTTCTGTTTTTAAATCTAACGCAAAAGATTTTTTATGCACTCATAATTACACTGAAATATTGAAAATACCATCTAGTGTTCGTGTGTTTCAAATCATACTTTTGAAACTACAAAATAACGATTTGATAGGAAAAAAATCCGGGTATTGTTTTGTTATTACACAAAGCGTTTTTCAAAACGTTCATATATTTATTGTACGGTAATCATGGGAACATCAGAAAATTTTTATTTACTGAAATTCTTTGAAAACATATTTTAGATTTGAAAACATATTTAGATAGAATTATAAACTCATTTTTTATCATAATATTTAAAAAATACGCTTTTGACGCAATTTCCATACACAATTTATTTAATATTAAAAGGAATTTTTTTGTTCATGTTTGATCATTTTGCTGATTAATTTATAATTATAATTTACTTAAATGATATTATTTCCCTTTTTTTGTATTTCATTCAACTCGATTAAAATACTCAGAGTTTGATTAATTATTAATTTCATAAAATATGCTGAAACATGAAAAAAAAGTAATTAGTAATTTATTAATAAACATTATGTTAATAATAAACAGCATTTTAAACGCATAAAACAAATATGTTTTTAATAAACCTGAAAGTCGTAAAATAGTGAATTTTAATTTAAAAACAATATTTATTTTTAATTATAAACAATACATTCGCTGTTAAATTTATATATTCTGTAAATATTAATCATTAAAATAAATATTTAAGTACTTTCGAATTATTAAAATTCATGAATTATAAAAGTTTGTTACATCTTTAAACTGTTTATAAAGATCTATTTGTTATTTTTGGAAAATGTTTTTAATGACTTTGGAAAAAATTACAGCTAAAGGATTTTTTTTTTTCGAAGAAGACTTGTCTTCTCAAAAGATGCCCCAAAGTATGGTTTATTCTCATACATATAACTTTATATTTAAAATCTTATACGAATGAAATATTTAATAAAAATGAAATTATATGAGAGCCAGATAAAATAATAGGGATGTCAGAATATGTATCAAATTATCACAAAATTCTCCATTTACATTTCATCATTCACATAATGAGAAGAGAAATTGATGCTTTGAAACAAATACGTATATCTATTTATTCTGTGGAATATTTGTGGTTTAAATTTGCATTATAAATAGTTTTGTATGCATATTTTTATGCTTTAGTGATTCTAGAGAAATATGCACAAAAGAAGGATGTGTAGATGATTTATTGTATAGACCAGGGGTCAGAAAAGTGAACGATATCGACCCACAGTGGTCGAAATGTTATTAAAAGGCATCTATTCGGCTTCAGTGGTCTATATGATATTAAAAGACATCTATATTTGGCTTTCCAGCAGTCGATATGATATTAAAATGCATCTATTCGGCTTCAGGGGTCGATGTGATATTAAAAAGGATATTTTCGACTTTAAGGGTCGGTTGTGGATCGATGAAAAAAGTTATTCAAAAATCATATTCTTTCATAAAAGATTAAATTAAGACATAACACGTAAAAAAAAAAATGTAAAATTTGAGCGGAAATTTTAATTTGCGGTTCGAAGAGTTACAAAGCGTGCATAAGAGTTAAAATATCGAATGTAATTCACGGGAAAACATATTGTGTTATTAGTTCCACTTGAAACTAACATTCTTTTAAAAATATAAACTTAACTGTTTTTGACCGAACATAAGTATTAGACGACAGTTCATGTACACTATTCCGATTATTATTTGCATTTCAAAGGTAGTTTATGGTTGAATTATCATCAGTCATGTTAATTCCAGCTTAAAAGAGCATATCTATGTATAAAATATGAAGGATTAATTTTTGAAACTGATAAGGTTTGAACTAAACATGCAGTAACTGTTTCCATCAGATTAACAATGTCAATCAATAAAAAATAAAAACTAATAAAATTATCATTACAATTTATATGTAATATATTTTTTATGTCTCTTAATATATTAAATATGTGTAATATAATTAATAAAGAATCGAAAAATTGTAAAAGTTTTTGTTAATAGTGTTGGGACGCATTATACAAGCTTAGCGTCCTAACATTGTTAAATGATCTCACGCGATTTAGCGTAAAAACCCCATTCCCTGCACACATATTTGTGTTTATAAAATTAACTATGCACTCAAAATAATGGTGGAAGGACTCATGCAACCATAAAAGACACCAATTCTATGAGGATTAATTAATAATGGATACACATTAATTAACTGCTATCAATGAACAAGTGTTAGTGATTTTACGGACAAGTCACGCATAAGTCGACTACAGCAACGGAGATTTATAGGAGCTAGACTCTTTGTCGCCAAATTTGAAGTTACCAGTGAATGGAGTGACGGGTAAATTTACAATTAAATTTGCAACCATCATCCCACGTGACCCTTGGACCACCTGCATAACCGTCTCAGAAACAAGCAGACAGAAGGTAGTGCATTATATGCAAATTTTAACTATGTCTGGAAGAGCTTTCTTGCCATTGGAGAAGTCTATGATGGGTCGAAATAGAACACGAATCATGAACTGAATTTTGTATATGTAAATTTTAATTTTAATTGTATCATGTATGCAAAAATGTATAAGTGTGTTTATGGTAACAGCTGAAAAAATAATTTGCTGTTGCCATTTGACATTTTATTAACATACATCTGACCTGTGTGCTTGGCGTCAAGCGCCCACTTATATGTCATCGTCAATATACAAAAGGGCGAGATAGCACACACAAGGAAATTTACAACACACAGAAATACAGCCGAGAGCTCCACGAAAAGTGTGCAACGGAGCCAGCGGGATTCGAATCCGAATTATGTATTTCCCACCTACACTCGCAAGCGATTAGTGGTGTGATTCTTTGACCACTCAGCCACGGTGGGCCCATTGCTGTTGTGTGGTAGTGTAAGCAATTCTCTAGGAGAAGTAAAAACGACGGAGTCGCTTTCCGTGATTCGTTTTGCAGACGTTTCTCAAGCCTTAAAGTGCTGTGCACATATTTTATGGAATATGATTTTAAATCAATACACATCATGTCTTCCGAGGCATTGCCTAGAGTGCTTAATAAAGTGTAATAATATACTTAAGATAAAGTTTTGAGAGTATAGATATTTCATATTTTCTTGCACAATGAGAGTGCACAATGAGAAAAGTGCACAATGAGAAAAATACATGGCAGCGACACTTCAGAGTCTCCGAGCCCTTAATCTGTATAGCACGGGGTGTTAAATTCAGGTATGATTTATCATACAAAAATAATCGATTTGTGCCTTCGAATTGAATATATCTATTTAAGAAATTAGGGCATGTACAGCATAGTCCAAACTGTAATTAATTTAATGAATTTAAGATTTAAAGTTTGTCAAAGGCAAACTCATGAATAGTAGAATTAAAATCCACAGAATTTTAAATATATTAATTATATTTTACTAAGCATATTCAGCAACATGCTGATTTTAGGAATTTTGTAAAGAAAAGGAGAATGTCTTTTCTAGGTTTAATTAATTTCTTTTCATAAGCTTTTTTGCAAATAAACTTTAATATCTATGTTGTAAATAAATTAGTAATTTAAATAATTTAAATCTCTTTATTTATACCACAATCATATGTGTCATTTTTATTTTTTATTAATCAATTGTTTTCTTTAGGGTATTTATTTTAGGGTAGTCATTTAAATACTTTTCCCCCGCCATTTCTTATAGTATTTTAAAGAGTTTTCTTTTGAATTTATTTTAATATTAATTCTAAGGCGGATGATTCATAAATAACAGGAGGTCTAGAAATCACAACGCAAATTTTAATTTAATTTTAATTGTTAATTTTAACGTGAGCGTTAATTTTAGCGTGACGTTAATCTTATTTTTTTTAATCTAAAGGCTATGGGTTTACATCTTGCGGTCTCTGGATGCTATAATTTATGTTTAGCAAATCATTATTTATGCTCTCAAAAGTAAACGAAAAATCATATCTGTACGACCGCGTTTGTAGTGTTGGAAAGCGATGTGAATTTATAGACTTATTCTTGACCACTGTATTTTCGTTTTTTTTTCCAATATTTATGATCTAGCAATAGGTTTAGCTCATATATAAATATAATTATTGATATTTTTTCAATTACAATTAAAATATTTTAAAATTATTTCATAATTAATGTCTATACAATGTTTGATTTTTACTTAAAATAAATCCTTACATTTTCCTGGACAGATATATCACAATGTCGAAGAATATTATTTAAAATATAGTTTAATGTTTATTTCGCAAATTATTTATACTATAATTCAACTGAGAATATGACCGCGGGGAAAATATGTTAATCAGTTTGGAACTGATACAGTTATATGTATATCTTACACGTCGACTGTAATTTTAAAAATGAGTTTCATTAAGAATCATTCAATTTTCTCATTCATATGGTAAATATCTGATAAATTTCTAGCAATAGTAACAAATAAAATTAATTCACTAGAGTATAATTTCTTTTACTGTTTAAAAATTTAAGACACTGGCTGAATAACTTTATATAATGATAAAAATGGACACAGAAATGTATTCATTGAATTTATTTTTTAAAAGATTAACTGAATTAAATTTACAGCAGGGCTGAAGCTACGCCGTAAAATAATACTAACAAAGGATATGAATTTTCACTTTGCTAAAGAGCGTACAATCTTGTTGGTTGTACGCTGTGTAGAAAAGTGAAAATTCACATCCTCTAATAGAAATAAAATATGTTGCGTTACGCTTTGTTATTCTCTTGTACTTCTGCCGAATAAATAATTAATAAAAAAAATCATATACGTAATACAATATGACTTAAGCAATGGATGATTTTTCCATTATATGTAAATGAAAAAAATCTGTTAATAATATAGAAGAATAACTTTAAAACTAGAACAAGTTGATAAGTGTGATCGAAGATCGCACAAAGGGTTTCGTTGAATATTCCTTTCAAAACACTTTATCCGTTCTTTAATAAATCCAAATAAATTTCATTTTCAGAAAAAAAAAATCATCTTTTCTATAAAGTAAAAAATTACCGGTCTATTTTTCTCATTTTATCAAAAATCTGAACCCATCTATTAGCGTACGAAGCCCGCTATTATACTCTGTTATAATAATATCTGTCATGTGGACTAAATGTGATATAAAAAGAAATCAATTTCAAAATTAAACATGTTGTATAAATACCTTCAAAATGTTAGACATCAGATTAATTTTCTTTTTAATTTTCTAATGACGTCATATTAAGCTGCTTTCTCTATTTACACATAATCCTACACCTTGTATCATTGAGAAATGTTTGAAAATTTCCGTTTTATTACCAATATGACGTCAGATTAATCTTTTTCTTTCAATCGGTGAAAATTTTTATTTCATTTTCATTTTTCACGTGGAAATCTTTCAAGAGAAAATTAATTATTGTAGAAAGAATTTTATTGTGTATTTTTAATTACTGGCAACTGCTATAACGAAAAAAGTTTAAATTTAATAGGAAAAAGCTGTAAGATTTTTGTTTTTTATCTCAATTTATTAAAATAATACTATTTTTTTTTCAAATTTTATAATTTTGAGCTTCATAGTAGATATTCAGCTATAAGTACACAAAATTTCATGAGTCTAAGTTATATTGTTTCTGAAAACCGGCTCTTTCACAGACAGACAACGAAGTGGGACTAATAGGATTTCGGGAGATGAACGAAATCCTAAAAACAATAAAAATACTTTTATAAATATAATCTCGCAAAATATATTTCTGCTTGCAGATATGGATTTTAAATTCAATGAGTTATGCAGTGAATATACTATATTAACTTAATACTCGTATACTATAATTAACTTAATATACTATAATTAACTTAATATACTGTATTTAATTTAATATACTACAAAATAACTAAATTTTAATTCAGTGTGTATAAATTTTAGCAGACATAAAAGATGTAAACAAAATTAATAAAATAATTCACTTAAGCATGATCCCATTGAATGGGATCGTATATTACAGAAATAGCGATGGCTATTCAAAATCTGAAGCCGTATGATGGTAGTAATTAATGGACTATTTCAGTGATATGTCTTCATTTAATGCTCTGATATCAAGGTCCTGTCTCTTCAAATGAATGTATCTTTGTCAAATAATATTTAGTACGTTTTCTAAGACAAATAAATAAATGATCTTGACGCTGTTTAAAATAGATAAAGCAAAATATTCTCATTTTTTATTCTTATCTCTATAGCTAGAAGTACATATATATATATATATATACATGTATTAAAAATAATTACAAATAAAGCGACCAGCCAAAACCAAGCTATATTTGACAATCAAGTAAAATTACCTTTCACTTGATAAAGATATAGTACCATTAAAGAGGTTTATAAATATAGAAGTATTTTTATGTTTAATGATAGATGGCAAAACTACAACATTTCTTTTTTCCGTCTTTATTTTGTGCCATGACATAGTATTTTCTACTCTGGCATTTTGGTCCAGCACGTGGTTCATATAATTGGATCTGTGTTAATCATCTCCTCTCCATTAATCATCCATTACTGTCCATATTTAAAATATTTTGTATCCTAATCTACTTAAATTCAATTTTATTTCCCGTCAAATAAGACGTAAAAATCACATTTCATAAGAATATTTCTTCTTAAAACACCTGTTTTCTTAAATTCTTTATTATTTTAAATATTTCCTATTTATTCCCGCATTTAAATCTCTTTTATTTCTTTTAATCTGTGTAAATTCACCATTTTCCCTCTCCTAATAGGCTAAAAAAATCATTATTTTAAATTGTTTTCAATACCCAAAAACCGAAACTTATTCTTTCTGTTTCCCGCGTTTTTTAATTTCCACGATGTTCTAGAAAACTCTTTTCCCATCAGAAGCATAGGAGAGACATATTTCTTCAATATTAATTCACCGATAAAAAGAAGTACGCGGCTAAAGTTGAACATACTCGGGTTAAAATAAGTCACGTGTTACGAAATTGTTCTTGAACCTCTTCGCTTAAAACCAACTGACAGTGTTAAAGGGAGGAATTTTGTCGTCGAAGTCATTGTTAAAATAAAATGTTGCTGGCGTTCTAGTGTGTTTTAACATAGAGACTTGCTAATAGAGAGCAATCCCATGGAATTTAAAAATGATTAGATTTAAACAAATGAAGTCGATTGCCATCGTGTTCTTATTTCCTTCATTCTGCATACTACTCGGCCTACTATAGCTTAAAGTTCATTACGACTGCATTATTTTGGAGATGTTTGCCATCTTCTTTCTTCGACTGTTGTATGGAGTCGAAGAAAGAAGATGGCAAACATCTCCAAAATAATACACACACGCACGCACGCACACACACACACACACACACACACACACACATACATATATATATATATATATATATATATATATTGCTTACTCAGAAAGCATTTTTTTTTATTCGAAAATAATTCCTTATTCAAATGCCTGCGGATATATAAATATTAATTACTTTTTGTACTCAAAAAGGAAAAATATATGCAAAAACGCGGTATCATTTATGATAACAAGTATAAAGAAAAAAAAGAAAGAAAGAAAAACAGTTTTTTAAAAGTATCGGTTTTTTAGCTTTAAAATCACAACTAATTTCATGATTAAAATTCATGCTGTTTTTAAAACAAAAATCCGCTACAATAGTTAAAATGGCGTGGACCACGATTAGGTAAACTCATCGTTTCGATTTACGCTTGGTAGAAAGTGCAAACAAGTTAATTTATTAAATTAAATATTTTGCTCTGTTTCTTTTTTAATCAAGAAATAAGAATAAGAGTAAACTAGTTTTTTTTTTTTTTTAAAGTCTTTTAAAACCATTCAATGTTTATCTTAAAATCACGCCTTCATTCACGACTGTGATTAATGTAGGAAACATTTTTCAGTTTAATACGTGAATTTGGCGTAGGTTCTTGTTATAAAAAATCCATCTCTTGCATTTATGCTTGACAGAAAGCAGGAACTAGTGAATTTATTTAACAAGTTTAAGAACGGATGAGAAAAAAGGGGAAGAGGGAAGTGAAGAGAATGAATTACAGGAAAGGTAGCCAGACATTTGAAAATTTTGGTGTACTGGGAATATCATTAACTAACTTTCTTGATTTCTTCCATATATGATAAGCTTCCAAAAAATCAAGGTAGTAAATCGGAGAGCGATTCTGAAGTATTGAACCTTCTGAAAAATTAAAACTGTGATTGTTAGACCAGCAATAGTTAGCAATAGCGGAGCGTTTAATGTCGCAATTTTTAACATAGTTTTTATGATCCCTCAAGCAGACTTTAAGAGGTCGCTTAGTTTGACCCATGTACATTCTATCACACTTGCAAGATATCTTATAAATTCCCCAATGTGAAAATCTGTCAATTGGATGTTTGAGATCTTTAAAAGTGATTTTGCTAAATGGTGCATAAATTACTTTAAAATCGAATCTTTCAAAATTTTGGATATTTCATGGCTAATTCTTGGAAAATATGGAAGTTTCATTGTTATAATTAAATTTCGTTGTAAAGTGCACATTTAATTATGAATTGAATCAACGAATGCAACAGGATGACCCCGGTCAATGGCAATGGATTTAATGTTGTCTAATTCTGCTTGACTATCAGGTGAACAAATGTTAGGCGTATTAAAAATAGCCAATTTTTGATTAGGAGAGTGAGATGACAAACGATGTGGAGGTAAAGAAACTGCAAATGGTTTACGATAAAGAGTGGTTTGGAATGAGTCATTTTCGCGGTAAACCATAACATCAAGCAAAGGTAGTTGGTTGTTATTTTATAATTCAGATGTAAACTGTATATGTTCATCTACAGAGTTCATAACAGGAATAATATGAGGGATATCTATGTCACTAGAATCCAGTAATGTGAAGCAGTTATCGACATAGCGGGTGTAAAATGGAAAAATTAACCAATTGAAAAGATTTGACTCGAAGTAATGCATATAAAAATCTCTGAGTATTGGGGTGAGGGGGAGTCCATTGACAAGCCATCAGTCATCCGATAAAATTTAATGATAATATTAATATAAGGGCTCAAAATCCAATCCTCCCATTTTAACAATATTGAGTTTCTTTCATTGAGAAGTTTCCCAAGAAATATGTACTTTTTTGCAATGTAATTTAGGCAACAGATTCCTAATTCCAAATCACGTTAAGAATAAAGTAATTCATCTTTTCTTCTGTACTTTTCTTCTATAGTTATAGAAAACAGAGATAAAAAAGCTTGTATGAAAAAATAAAACATTATCAATTATCGATCATCTACTCAAACTCATGTGGAATAATTTCATTCCCATTCTTCATTGACATTATCTTGTTATGCACTGTCATAATGATTTCAAAACGTGATTGAATGTTTTAATATTTCCAACTGACACATACATTTAAAGGATTCGTATAGTTAGAAAAAATGAATAGTATCGACAAATATCCAAAAGGTTGAAGCAATTCATCTCTGCAAATTAAAAGTGTGGGGTCATAAATAAACGATTATTCTCGTTCATTTAGTCGTGATGAAAAACATTCATTTTCATTCATCAACATTTTTACTTTCTTCTATCTATAATAGAAGAAAGTATTGTAATCGAAATTTTTTTCGACTTCCGGTTTTTGACGGATTTACACGTTTTAGGGGTCAGAGATTCCGAAAAACATGTTTGTACAAAATGTCTGTCTGTCCGTCTGTCCGTAAGTCCGTCTTCATTGTATCATCGAAAAGTGTATGAAGTTATGCTTCAAATTGAACCTAATTTCTTTTCTATGTTTTTGGCTATGGCAAGCAGGTTCTATTAGAATTTGGGGATATTTAGACGAAAGGGAGCGCTGTGATCGATATTTTTCTTCCATTTTCATTATTGTACCATCTAAAAGTGTATGAAGTTATGCTTCAAATTGAAGCAAATTTTTTTTTCTATGTTTTTGGCTATGGCAAGCAGGTTCTATTCGAATTTGGGGATATTTGGGCGAAAGGGGGTGCTGTGATAGCCATTTAAATATTTCAAATTTAAAAAAAAATAGAAATCCTAAAACTTTTTTCATTAAATGTTCGGTCTTGATCCGGAGAATCCGGAGCAATTTTTGTTTTGCATCTATCTTAAAAAATGGCTGAGATATAGCGGTTTGAATTTTTAGGGTGGCTGACATTTTCAAACAAGATAGCAGAATTCATCCATAAACGGGTTTAATTTATGAGTTTTAGTTAACAAGGTTTCGGCAAATTTTCTTTCATTGTTGTAACCATTCATCCTATTATATGCTTATCACTATATATTTATATTCGCCAACGTCAAATTCTCGCCAAACTTGGCGACAGTTGGCAGAATATCGCCAAATTTGGCGACCAAAATAAGTTGCCATAAATGAAGCCAACTTGGCTGTAGAGGACTAATTTGGCGATATTCTCATTCAAATTCAATGTTGACGAGAACTGGGATTGAATCTTCTTTATTTAGGTTCCACGCATTTTACCTTAGTGTTTTCCAGTAAAATTAGTTAAAATCGTAAAACCAAGGTATAGGGAGGCTATCTGTTCCTGTCGGTTCAGGCCAGAAGGACTTTTCGTAGTTTAGTATACATCGGTTGTTCGCATCCTTGTAACCCGACGATTCGCAAGCAGCTGACGTACAACAGAATGGCGAAAAATATTGATTTTATTGGAGATGTGATATCGAATTTTGAAGTATTAACATGACTGAGATAGAAGAAAGTTTTGGGATTGGCACATCCGACTAGTTCTTAGACGTTACTATAAAGAGTTCAAGAATTGTATGAATCTATAATATCTGATTGTATGAATCTATAATAACACTCCCAAAAAGCAGCAACACTTTGATCAGAGTTTCGCGGGCCACAGGTGGCCCGCTATGCCATTTCGTATATTAAGAAACGAACGTTTTTCACGTTATCTGAACAAACTTCCGAAACTCTTTATTTGGATAATTCCCTTCTAAAAAAATAATTGGTCAAGTGCGAGGATATCTCTCAACGGGTTCCTTACAGCAAATTTATCAATTACTCTGTATTAATTACCAAATTGCTACAACCTCTAATTTTTCATAATTTTAGTTTCTGTAGCTTTGGAAACAAAAGGGGAGGGACATACCTTTTCAGCACACTTTCAACGATATGTCTAAAAATATATTGCCTAAAATTAAAACAAGTATAATTTTAAGTTCGATGTTATGAGATCTTTCGATCGATACCCTACACGATACATATTTTTTTAGTAACTTAATTAATATCTCGGCTAATTACCGACAATTTTATTCAAAAATCAAATTTATCTTGCCGTGGAGGATTCTGCGTCGATAAGTACCTTGAGAGCCATTCAACTCCCCTACTGACCACCCGAAAAGTAAAGTTTGTGTGTAACGGGAAAATGCGTCTTCCTCAAAAAGTATATTACCTAGAAAAATCGCTATAGTTTTCCTGCAAGGTTTAAATAAACTGCTACTACCCTTAATTTTTTTTAATATTTAGTTTCTGTAGATCCATTAATAGAGGTAAGGGGGGGGACATAGTTTTGCGATACTACCTAAAAATAAATATATGTTTTTTTGAGTTACGAGATTTTTCAAACGATACCGCACACGGTATACAAAAAGGAATGTTTTTTCTCAAGTAACTTAATTAGCCCCTCCTCCTAAATTTTTCCTAAACATATTTGTAAATTTCTAATTATCTGAAAATATGTGGGTCAACAGGTTTTTTAACTTTCCCAATTTTGAACTTTCCACGTTCCATAGTTTACGAGAAAAAGGGCTCTGACAGACGAACAGACACATATGAATGATCAGGTTATGATCCGTTTTTACTTTCACTAGGGAATCGCACCCGGGCTTCCCGGATTACAAAACGCAGGCGAAAACCATTCTTTCCCTAAATCTAATAGATTTTTTCATATTTTTATTTGTCAAAGTTGCTGCATTTAGGGATTTTTTTTACTGGTTTCTTTGCTTTTCTTGTGCGTGAAGCGCTCATACATGCGGTATCCATCCAGTTTTTTTTTTTTTTACTAAGCGGGTATACATGCGATATAGGGATCGCGACATTAACAAATTTCAAGGGTTTTGTTTATTTTTTTATTTTTTTGGTATTATTAATACAGGGAGTCTGCTGCATCCAGTGATGCTTCTTTGGTAATTTATTATTCATCATCTTATGCATGCGATATAGTGATCGCGATATTAACGAATTTCATGTATATTCGTTTTTTTCTAAAATCGCAATGACCGTTAACATTATTTGTAATACTGACGAAATATGAATTAAAACGTTGTTTCTTACTGCTCATATTAACTTTTTTTATGCATTTTTATTAAATTTGTGAAATAATTTTTTATATTTTATTCATAAAAATGCAATATCTAAAACAATATCTTCTGTTTATATTATCTGTTAAAATATCCGATGTTTGTTTATGGTGTAAACAAATAATTTTCTTTTAAATTTTTAAATTATTACAAAGCTTCCTTTTCTCCAAAATCGTCTGAACTAATCAAATTTTGTATCCGGTATAACGCTACTCTCATATAAAGGCACCCCATTCTTGTGACGTTTTTATTTCAAAATTCATTAATTTTACTACCTGTAACTATTAAAAATTCATAATGGCAGCATTCTTCCATTTGTTTATTGGGCGTTTCAAAATCCATGCTTAAAAATTATTTTATAAGCCATAATGTATCAGGCAATTAAGATATAGTTTTCAAACAAATTGCATTTGAAAGTAATTTTTTTTTCCTCTATAACGGTGTAAAAATTGAAAATGTGCTAGGCTTAGAAATTAAAAAAAAAATTGCAATAGCAAAAATCACAAAACCGAAATTTCATCGTCAGCTGTTGCCATTCGCAAAATGACGTATGCGTTACGCACGGACACGTTTGGCCTTTATAATATAGAAAGTACGGGACCCTAAAAATAATAAAGATAATAGAGCGAAAATACAACCAGTATTCCAAATTTTTTGCCACATGAACACAAATGCCATTGAAGCGAATTTGATGTCTTTCGTGCGGGGAAAAAGCTGGAACTTTGCAAGACAGACATCATCGCGTTATGCTAAAAGCTCTCGATGACTTATATGTATGCAACCTCATGTGTTATTTATTACTTTAGTATCAATATGGTGTTGTTGTAAACACATATGATTTAATAGCGCCATTAGCTCTCGTCAATGCTAACCAACAACAATGTTTTCTAATTTATTACTCTTACTAAATTAGATAATTGAGCATATCCTCTAGCAAAAATTTAAGTGTTACGTGTAAATATAAATAGATAAATTATTTATTCTTATTAATATAAAAGAAAATTAGAAATTTGTGACCGTAGCGGGTAAATATACGTGTTAAAAGTATATTGCGTGAACAATAATCCAAGTTCGATGTGCATCCAACTGAAAGTTGCTAAATAAGGCTTTAGCTTTAGAAATAAATGTTCGGAAATGATTCTTCACTATATTTGTTTATTAAAAGTTAGGAATTATAGGTGTACGATTACAAAGTATGTACATAAAGGGATGGGATGGTACCCGAGAACATTTTTAAGTAACATGAGCTTACATTATTGACCTCTCATGAGAAGAGCGTGCGAGTGCACTACATCACATGTTGATTTTATGTAATACTCATATTGGCAAGACGAAATGTGGGGAGAGCATATGAAATGAATGATGTCATACAAGCTGAAATTATCAATTACTCTTCAGACAATTAGGAGAATTTCGGAGTTACATGACAGGGCAACCAGAATAGCAGTCCTAAAAAGTGAGCCAACAAGAATTCGAACGCCAAATGTACGTTGAGAACAAGGTTTTGAGAATCTAGGTGAAATAGACAAAACAAATCTCATGTACAGGGAAAGTTTATGATTTACCGAGAAAGCTAAACTCAAACATTGAGCATACAAAGACTTTTCTAACGAACGTTGAACGGAATAAGAATAAAATACAGACCGATACAGACCGATACAGACCGAATATAAAGTCAATCTTTAACTCTCTCTCTCTCTCTTTTTTTTTCTTTTTTTTTATATGAGGGTGAAAAATAATATAAATGAATCCTATCTATATGAGAGCAAGTTTTTTGTTAAAGGACATATGTTAAAAATATTTTCTTTTAATGGAAGGAAATTACGACAGGAACTGAAATAAAAGTTAGGATAAAATAAATAAGTAATTAAAAGTTAGTTTAAAACAAAAATGGGAGAAAAGGATTAATTTAAGAAAAATATATGTGATTCCACATCACAGTGACTCTGCGATTCTTAAATACAGCTCGTCTATAATCGAGACATGTGTTTCATTGAATGGGCGACGAAATGGGCGAACATGACACAATCGAGACATGTGTTTCATTCTCGCCTACGCAATTTAACTGGCGTATGCATGAACCGCTGCAAATTTAGAATTTATTGATGCAGTTTTCGAGCATGAAATTTAAAAACTCCTAATAAAGTTTCTCTCAAAATGTTCACTTTATTATCTACATAGGTAAGAAAGAAATACACATGCCGTCTCTTAATTTAAAAAAAACACTGTTTCAGTAAGAAAAAAAAACAACGTGTTAGTTTAAAAAAAAAAGAAAAAAAAATATTTTTATTTATTCATTCCAGGTCGAGTAATTTCAAACTAATTCCTTATCGACATTCCCTTTTTAGGTGTTGCGATCATGAAATAATGAAATACTGCCATAATAACAGTTCCAAATAAAATAGAAAATTCGGTACTTTTCCGTTATAGAAACACCATGCCAAAATGTATGCTAGTGCGCCAATTATTTCAACCCTGATCGTGAAAAGTATTTTTATTGTACACCGTACGAAACATTATGATTTGCAATTTATGGAACGTGAATCAATTTCTTATTGTTATTAATTAACCATAACCTCGCAAAACATTTTAACTTGCTATTTTTCGAATCAAAATCATTTTCTTATTAAGTTATAACTTACTTTTACTACTGACGCTGAGATGAATTTTACCATTTGGCAAATACCAGTTGATGAGAAAGGTGTTATAAAGTTGTTTCAGGAATTTAGAATTCTGTATAAAAAAGGCTTTGTTAAAAAAAACATGAAATGAAATTATGGATGAGTTCTGGATTTCATGCGCAATGGAAATCTAGCTTACGATCATGCCGAGAAAGCACAATAATACGAAAGAAATTATGGTTTGAAACATCGCGGATGTCTTTTGCTAATGCTTTGAGATTTCTATACGTATTTATGGTGCATCATTTAGAGTCGTATCTGATAAAGTTCATGTGACGACATCTTCATTCATAAAGTGAAATGTTTACTGCAATGGCTAAAAGGCATTTGTAATTTCATACCAAACGAGTGTTATTTTATTACTTTATTGTATAACAATCATTTGTTCTCTTATTTTAAATATATATTTTTGTGTTGATTTAATAAAATAGTGCGTAAAATTTGTCATTTTTAAACGTTATATTTTTTAAATGTTCACTTTCGTATCAAAATTTTTTTTCTCAAATGTTTCGATTCACATGAATTTCATTTTACGCCAACTATTACGCTTGGCGAGAATGGTATTTGTATAACGGAAAATTACCGAAAGTTCAAACGATTCACGTTGTTCCAAAAGGTTTAATTTATTATCGCTATAATATAGAAAATATAAAATAGGAAATAATACAATAGATAATGGAATACATTTGTCATTGTATAGAAAAATTGCTTGTGCCAGAAAATAACCCAATATCCTTTTATTTTTCTCCGTTCAAGCAAAATAATTTCATTCTTTTTTTTAACGTTACCTTGAGTTGCGATAATTAGTTCTAGATGCGATTGAATACTGTTATAAAAATGGGAGAAGAAATTCATTTAGCAAAAAGTATTTACCTTTTTTTCTCGCATATTCATATACGATTTTTGAAAGCCTCTAATTTATATTTCTGAAGACTGATCTGAAACTAAAAGGAAAATTCTGATAAATAAAAATATTTGATTAAAAATGTATTAAACAATGTTTTTTGACATGATAGGAAATTTTAATACTGTAGAAATTTTATTACGAAACAAAAAACTTTCAAAAAGGAATTTTATTAATCTGTATTTCCTTATAACGTCCTGAGAATGAATTAGAATCAACGTGTTTGTTTTTATAATAAAGGTATTTGGCAATTTTTTAAATATATATTTTTTTATATTTTACTTATGTGTATTTTAGTCTTGTAATTGACTATTAAAGAATTACTGATAATACTATGATGTGATTATTAAAACCGGAGATGAATTAAGGTCGCCGCAAATAATGTACCTATCCTATAACATTTTCTTATGAAATAGGAAATATGCAAAAGGAAGAAATCATGATAAAATTTGTTAAACTACATTTTAAGTGGAGAACATTTCTAAAACTTTCTAATAAAGCTGATTTTGGATGGGGTTTGTTTACTTAATTTAGCGCTTCGAAGCAATCTCGTACATGACGTTATCAAGGAATTATGTAGTGTGGGTTGCTGTGGCTTAGACAAATACAACCAATCTGAGTTTAACAAATGTATTTTCAACAAATTTGGTATATGGTATTTCATACGTATCAACAATAATGAAATCTTTCAGGTTTCTGATAAAAATTATAGCATACTAGCTGTTACCCGTGACTTCGTTCACGTAACATTAAAAGAAAAATAAATGTACTAATCAAGCAAAATATTTCACTCCCGATAATTAAAAACGTAAATAATTAACTAACTCTTTATCACATTTCATAGAAGAAAATACGATATTTCTTTTTTATAAGGGCCTTGACATAAATCAGTTTAAAAAAAGTAAAATTTTGTGCCAAATAACCGCGAAAAGGAAGCTGCAACCAATGGAAAAAAGACGGCTAAATAAAATTGTGTAAATCGACGAATTGGGTAAAAAGAAATGTCAATTTTACCTGATAAACCATTTTACTTTTAACGACTTTGAGAAACGTTTTAACAGTCATCATTTAAAAATAATTCATTGGCAATAGTATATGCTTTTTCTTTAAATTCAATTCTTGTGAATAGGGAGGAATAATTCTACACCTAAATGCAAGGAGCTTCAATTGCAAAGCTTTTTGCAGCCCAAAATTACATGCAAAACGTAACACTTAAATTGCAAAGATTTTTGCAACCCAAAATTATTTGTAAACATTACTTTTGCATGTAATTTTCATTGCAAATTAACATTTATTACGGTTCAAATTAAAATTAATTTTGGTGCAAATTACATGTAAATGTTACGTTTGCATGTAACAACAAATTTGTGTCCTTGGTTTAATCTATAGCTGAAACAAATCTTGATTTCTTGACAATATGCTGACAGGTGATTTTTGCTCTGCAGAATAAAATGATTCATAAAGTTTGAATATGTGGAAATATGTTTTTATTTTTCGGAAATTTTACTGTAATAAAGATTTTTTTTTTTCACCAACTTTTCAAATTGAAAATAAAATAATTTTTTTTCAGTTTGAATGAGAAAATGGCATAAAAATATATTAATCCGTTTTATTTCTCCTTTTTTTATCCACAAAAATGGAGTAATTTAAGTACCGTTTTTAGAGAAATTTCGTTAAAATTTTCAAACAAAATATTAATATCTCAAAATCTAATTAAAAATTTTAAATTCTCAGAGTTTATATGACATCCTCGAATCAATGATAACCGGTATTAAGTAAATCGCGTTGTATTAAGAGGAGTAGTTGCGAAATACACACAGTCAGATTTTAACTTAATAGACTTGTGTTCAATTTTCTTTTCCTAATAATCTTACTGATGCTTGTATTATTAATCACAGAGTTCAGAGAATAAATAGAGATGAAATGTTAATGTTTGGCGTGATGCTGAAAATGCAACCCTACAGTCGGCCCAAACAACTGGCGGCTTGCTTTGAAAACCTCTCCCCATCCAATGAATCCAGTAATTGTTCCACGTACAGCCTCTCTCCATCCAATGAAGTCAGCCCTTGGGCCTAATGATTTGAGCGATAACCGGCTTCATATTGCAAGCCGATTTTACGGTTCATTACCTCTCTATTCTTTCACTGTATTCAGTGATTATTAATGTATGAAATTGATACATGCTCCATTTGAAACATATTTAACAAATCCCGTTTTATTATGACGTCACTTTGATCCCAGAGAAATCTCTTTTCAATGATATAATTATTGTTAATTTTCTTTTCCTGGCAATAATGAAGTGAATTTTAGCAGAAAACTCACATCTGTTTGTAACTGATATTCAAGCTTATTATTAATCAGTATCAAAAAATATTTCAGTTATTCATCTTAAATATGACGTCCATTATTATGTATATACTTTTATTATACACTGATAGTCATGCTCTTTGTAATATTTCGAATATTTGAAAGTACATGTTTTATTTATGACGTCATATTTGTTCAAGCCAAGAAGGATCCTTTTCATAGTTCCATGGTTCAAGCGAAATCTTTTTCTTAGTAATATAATTATTGTTAATTCTTCTTTCTAACTATAACGCAGTTTTTGACAGAAAAAGATCTTTTTAATGTAACCGATATTCATACTTCATGTATAATAACAAATACTCCATATTGTTGTTTCAAATATCACAGAAATTCATCTTCTTTTGAATTATTTTCATTTTTCATGTGAAAATCGCTCAATTGAAACTTGTTGAGGAAAAATTATTTGTCCGCATTTTTTATTTATTGGCAACGATCAAAGCACTAGCAACGATAATTTAAAATGGTTATATTTTATCTAAAAATATCCATTGATTCTCTATGAAAATAATCAAATTTTGAATTATTAAGAAAAGTATTTGCATAAAATAAACAAAAACCAGTCTATGTTCATTTCCGGGTTATAATCCACCTATATGCAAAGATACAGGGCCATTAATTTCTCCATTTTGACGCTGGCTTCAGCCTAACATTTGCACACAATCGGATTTATAATATTATTAGGATTTGGAAGTAATTCTCATGAATAATTTTTACATAACATACTTTTTAAAGAGAATATAGAAACGAAACAAAACAAAGATGTATATTATGATTTTTCTGAAAAACTTTTCTGGTATTAACCATATTTTAGAATTTTTATGCAATGAATCGTACGAAAAATTGATGTATTAGTTTTAAGCTTATAAGAGGTTCAAAATCATTAAAATTAGTTTAGATATATCCGTCGGGAGACTCTTTATCATTACACAAGGCAGGGGCAATCGCTCCTTCACTCCTCTTTTAGATTCCACTTTTAAAAATGGGCGTTGGCAAGTTTTCAATAGTTAGTGAGCAATTACAAAGTTGATGTGTAAATGAGAATCATCGATCATTAAAATTGAATCTGTTTTACACTGCAGAATTTCACATTCAATATCAACTAGCAAAAGCTAGCTTTTGTATTTTCGTAACAAGTCTTTTCAGTTTTTGCATTTAACAGTTATGATAGCAGACCATATGCCATTATTTGTTCTTTTCTCTTTTTGTCGCAAAAATGGAGCAATTCAGTTGCCACCATTACAGAAATTGAATTCAAACATTAAAAAAAATAATAACTGTTTTGTAAAGTAATTGAAATATATAAAAAAATAGATTTTGTGTGACATCCTCTGATCTATGCGAATAGCTAACATTAGTTTCATTGCAAAATTTGCAATATACTTGGAAGAGTACGCACACCAATCTGGAACCCGCTCTGGTTGACGGATTTCGTTGAAAGTTGGTATATAGGTTATATGGACCATGAAGGAAAATATCCTATGAGAAAAAAAAATCAAATTTCGACCACCAGATGAAAAGATGGCGCCTAAAAAATCAGAAACACAAATTGGAAACATAAAACTTTGTTTAATCGTAGCATTTGTTCAATGCGCATTCCATTTGTGTCAATAACATGTTCAAACTCTTTTAAAACATATTCAACAGAAGCACGAAATGATTATTCAGGAATTGAATCGACATGGCGTGTTATGCTCGCTTTCTGTTGAACATGTTTTAACACGCTTTGAGCATGTCATTGACAGAAATGGAATGCAGATTGGACAAATGCTGTAATTAATTAAAGTTTTATATTTCCAATTTTTGTTTCCGGTTCCTTATGCGCCAACATTTCACCTAGTGGTCGAAATTTGAAATATTTTTATTGGATATTTCTCTTCCCCATTGTCCATATAACGTATATACAAAAGTTCTAAGAAAACCGTCAACCATAACGGGCTTCAGATTTGTCTAAGTAGTGTAACTTTAATTATAATCACCTGGTACATAAATGGAGTGAAAACAGTAAACACATATACATACTATCATTACTACATGCATATAAAAACGGAAGTAATTGGTAAGAAAAATAATAAACAGTTTTAATTGATCGATACTTTTAAGTAATGTTAGTTCGGAAAGTGTTAACTGCGCATGAGTGACTTTTGTATAAGGTCCGTCTCAAATTTTAAGCAGAAGCATAAAATGTCGATTTTTAAAGAATAATTAAAAGTTAGAATAAATAGCATTTTTTAATTTGCGGATTTTGCAACTTCATTTAAATAATTCATATCAAATGTAGAAAAAAATAAATTACATAACTGTAAAAAATATAATTTAAAATACCTTCAAACAAAACTGTTTCAAAAGTTTATGCACAATGGCAAAAACAACTACATCTATCATTTTTGCAAAACTGTGACAAACAAATTATTTTTCCTTGATTTCGGTTTAGGTCAAATAAAGGTGCGTGCATCAAAATTAAGGGTTTCTGGTGGCAAAGAGTACCATGCTTTCTCAATGGCCTCTTGGAGTTCTTCAAGAGAGTTTTACTGCTTTCCATTGCTGTAAAACAATGCCCCAAACATTCTCAGATGGGTTTATGTCTAGACTTAAAGCTGGCAAGTCAAGAATTTTAATATTTTGTGGAATGCCATATGTGAATAGAGGCATTATTATGTTGAAAGATCTATTCTGAACCTTTCAAAATGTCACCGAATGGAAGCAAATGTTGGTTCGGCGTCTGTTGACATTTTTGGAGTTTTTGTCTTCATTTTGGAAAAGCCATAGAAGTCGTTGCAGTCGAACGCTTCCCAAAATCATAAGAGACTTACCGCATTGCTGCCTGCTGAAGAATGCCCTTGGTTCCTTCCTTAAATCATGTCAATACTTGTTTCACCCATCAGGGCCATCTAAGCTTGAGTTTTGTCCCATCACAGAATAAACAAGAACGAAAAATCATGGGTCAAGCATAGATTATGTAACACTTTCCAACGCTTCCAAAATAATTTTACAAATCATACCGTTTAATAAGCTAAAAGATAACATCTAAGTAATCCGAATACTTTTCATCAGCCCTGCATAGGATCTATAGATTTGTATATATACTACATAGGATGCTAAATTTTAGTTCAGTTAGGAAACGCGTAGCACAGTTTAAAATTCTCCGTCTGGAGTTAAATAATACGGAAATGTGTTCGCGAACTTTTGTGCTTCCCTGTATAGGATCTAGAGAATTTATACACACCACGTAATAGACAAAAAGCGAGTTAAAATTAAAATCGCGTTCAGTAACTTAAAACGCACTTCCAGGAATTATTGTTAACAGACAGTAGAGAATTCTTTTGTGTGTCCCTGTAAATGAACGATGACTGCTATACACACAATATTCTGTAGTAAGCCTCTTGTAATGCACCTTATATAAATTTCAATGCGTTTAAAATAGGGAAACATTATTTAAATAAACCGCAGACGATTTTTCTCCATAGACGTAATGTAACGGAATTCTTTTGACTGTCCCTGTAAAGTAACTATAAGTGCTATGTACACACTATTCCATATTAAGCTTCTTCTAATGCACCTTAGTGATATATATAAATTTCAATGCGTTTAAAATAGTGAAACATTATTTAAATAAACCTCAAGTGATTTTTCCCCATAGACCGCAAGGTAATGGAATTCTTTTGAGTGTCCCTGTAAAAAAAGTATAAGTGCTACACACTTCCGTTGAAATAGGGAACATGCTATAGATAACGACTATAACATATAAAAATTGCAGAGCAATCTGAGCATATTTGCGGGAGTTATAGCACGGACAGACGGCCAGACGGCAGACGGCCAGACGGCCATACGGCCAGACAAACCGAAGTCATAAACACTTTTCAACTAGGTTGGAAAGTGTTAAAAAGTAAGCCACTTGACTCGTAGGACATGTGTTTTTAGGCCCAGTCCATTTTTGCCTGTCTGTGGTGTAGTTTGAGACACGATGTGGGAGTCATTTCCTTTCGTACGATGTAATCACGTTCTTTAATACGTAAATGTGCTGTTTTTTTGGACACCTGTACACCGAGAATATTTTTAATCTGCTGTATGGACAAATTTTGTTTAGACACCAATCTCCGTATTCTCGGATCCGTCTGAACAGTCGCCATACTATGTCGTCCACACCTTATTTTCCGTTTGAAATTATCATTTCTAGAGAGTACTTTATATATATCTGGCTTTGAACGATTTAATTTTTTTGTAATTTCAGAAACAGTTATTTTGCGATTTCAATTTAAAAACTTTTGAAATCCCTCTTTATGTGAATTATTTATCCTTCGGCATTTTTAAAATTAATGGAAATGATTTCTCCACTTTTACACTTTTATAAAACTAGATTGCGACGTCATACAACGTCATTACACCCGTCCAATCCTGTGTTTATAAAAAAAAATCCATAATGTGCTTAAACGTTTGAGACAGTGTTTCTTCAAGAAAAAAAGTAAGTGAAATAAAAATTAATATAATTTTTTTTTTACCAACAAGAATTGCTTATTTTATTTGATTTTGATTAAATGTCGAGTGTTTATTGTAAATTGGCTTCATATATTTTGTTCTTCAAATTTTTTAAACTAAATTTCGAGAGTGCTTAAACTTTTAAGACGGGCTATAATTGCCTGTATTTCATTATTTCCGCTTTCGTATTTGTTAGATTTTAGTATTGTATTAAATTGATAAAAATACCTCATACGATAATTTTAATAACTGAATTTTAAAACACTTTTTTGGTATTGAAAATGGATTTTCCTTAACCCGGAATTAAATAAAATAATAATTTGTAACTCAGTACCTATCTTGGATATATCAATTCTACATTTGATAACTTTTTTATTGCAAGTATGTATGCTAATTAATGGATTTTACAACAAGTATATCAGAAAAGACATAGTTTTAAGATACTCGGAACACATAAATAAAAGAGAAGACTGCTTTGGTCTTCATATACATTTTATAAAATACAAATTATATTAAATACATATTATAAATATTCGCACATGTCTTATACAGTGTTAAGTATGTGCAATTATTTCTTTAATTCAATATGTCTCTGTTTCATTTTCATGAAAAATAACATTTCGTAAATGTAGTGTAACCTTTTAGACGTATTGAATTTTTTTTTTTTCGTTTCATAACCCAGTTACAAAACTTTAAATAACTTTTAATTAAAAGGAAAAAAAAACGCAAGTGCACGATTTGATACATGCCATTATATTATACCAAACATATTTCAGAAATTCTATTGTTTTTCTAACGTCTAGTAATTATAGATAAACTTTCAGAATATTTGCATTAGAATAGGTATTCTTTAAAAATATATTTTGAGATTCTGCCAAAACAGATGTAGAAAAAAAAATATTTTAGCCTCAATTTAACAAAATTATGCAAATATTTGTCTACTATAAAAATAAGTTCTTATTTTCACTATATTAATTTTTTATAGCTTGATAATTTTACTTGTACATTTAGAATATTAATTTATACTGATTAAAAGGAATTTATAAATATTCATGCTGACAGTTAGATTTGATTAAAATATTTAATTCTGTTTAAAATGTATACAATATAAAATATGAAATTTTATCAGAAGCTGTTTTCTGTAATGAACATCAAAAGGAATTTTAATCAGTGATTGAAGAACATACTTTATATTCTATAAGAGAAATTTGTTATTGAAAATCTAATTACAGAAATGTAAAATATGCTTTTAAAATTTCATATTTCTATGTATTTAAATAAAGTATTTTATTTTATTTTATCCTTTTTACTTACAATAAAAGTAGTGTTTCATTTTAACATCCAAATGGATAACCTTGCTGAAATGAAAAATGATAATTCCTATTATTTCAGACTAAAACTAGAAAATAATATTAATTTCCTAAAGTCTATTTTTTAATCATTTTAGATAAACATAATGTATGTTTAATGGGAATTGTAAAACTATGGTCATATTTACTTTTATGATGAATAACAAATGAAATTTTAATCAGTTTGAAAAAAAACTTTATTATATATTCCCTTATGTATTATACTCAAATGAAAATACACTGCAAAAATCTTTTCTAGCTTAGCACATCAGTGTGCTATAGTGAAATTGAGACATATATTTACTAATATTATATTTGTTACCATTTCTTTAAACTTTTGTATAATATAGTATTATATACCTTGTACGTGTTTACTAAATCTATAGTGTACTAGAAGCAAAAACAATACCATGACATTCTTAACATTTTATACTAGATAAAAGAAAATTAGTGTATTTTATGCTCATTATGTATTTAATAAATAAACAAGCGGAAACAGTTTGTTCTGCTTTTTTTTTCAAAACATATGAAAGAGATTGACAAGTTGCAAGGAATAAATTTCTACATATTCCTTTAGTATATATGGTGATTCATAATTTTTTTAATTCCATAATTTCTTAAATTTAATATACAAAAGATAGAAATAGATAAGATTTTTTACAAGTATAGTCTTTTTTATAATTTGGCTTATATATTTTGCATTCAGAAATGTAAAATAAAGTTTAAATTTTAGCCAATAGATGGCATTATACTTCAGCAACGTCTAAGAATGCTTAAGAGGTCATTTTAAAAGGTTCAAAATTTCAATTTTTTTTTTTTTTTTTTTTTTTTTTTTTTGTCGCTTAAAGTGCGTTTTATACAAACTTAAATTTGAACATATAATTTTGGGAGGGCTTTATCAGTTAGTTTTATCTGTCATTCCTTTAAGATTCATGTGTGTGTTGATACTTTTATGACATTAGTATTTCTAATAAACTACATAAAAACACATTATTTACTGAAGTTTTGTAAAATTAAAAATTGCATCATAACTTAGCGATATGTTTGCAATGAAAGCTCGATAGATATTTTAAAATTAAACTTTATTATAATTCCTAGTTTTCCTTTTATGCTTTCCCCATTTTCGTAGTGCTTATTTTTTTTAACGTCAAAAGCTGTTTTTAAATCACAAATATGATAAGTATTGTATTTGACATGATAGAAGCTGTTTGTCTTAGAAATATTACAAATAAGTTACTTATGAAGCTATTTTATTACTTGATGCAGCATACCATGCGAATTACATAAACAATATATATCTGAACAATACATATAATATTTTTTCTGTTCTCTTTTTGTTTGTCTTTCATAAAAATTGTGTTGTGATAAGTGCAAGTTTACATCAGTTACAATAGCTTTATATCAATGTTGTTTAAAAGGACTCTAATAAGGACCACTATGTTCATACTATATCATATATATTAAAACACAAGTTTGAGAATTTAAGGCGGTATTCAAAAAAATATATTTTTCCACGCTCAACAACTCAAAATTTTGAGACACATTCTCAGACTAATTTTTAAAGTAACAACATGAAACTTAGCGCGGTGATTTATGAAGAGATTTATAAGGGCTCCGTGTTTATATTTTTCGTTCAATTAATTAGAAATTGATTTACAGACAATTGTTTTCACAGTAAGATCATGTTTTTTTGTTTCCAGCGCTATCGCTTTGGGAAATTTGGTTCAAAATGTCTAATTTGACAGCATTTTTTAAAATATATTCTGCCTTTATTAAAAAATCGAGAAAATACGGACATTATAAAGTTTTTGAATATGAGAACCTGCCAATTGGATGCATTTTAGAGCAAAAATGAATTTAAACATGCGTCTCAAAGTAAGCAGTTTGGATTTGAATACACCCTTAAAAGCGAAATAGACATAACTGGGAATGCGTAAAATTAAATCTAGAACGTGTTCAGTTTTAGAGTAAAGTAGAGCGGGGTCAGGGTTCCCGACTGGTCTAAGACTCCAATTTTAATATGAAGAGATCCTCAGTTTTTAATCTAATTCTGTAATTTTATCGATGATAAGAAAATTCATTTCAGTAATATCATATTTTATTTCAGGAGGAGAAGTTATTAAATTTTTATTTGTTTATTGGAATGCTATTAATTGAAATTTAACATTCGGCATTTTTTACATTACTCATTTTGTATTAAAAATATTAAAAATAAAAGATTTTCCATGTAATTATAGAATTAATAAATTGAATTGATATACAATTTTCGTTATATTAAAAATACTAAATTTTGTTATTTTTCAAAAAAACTGAGATACGGAGTAAAAATGTTTATTCAATTAATATTTTTAGTTAAAAGTCTGCTAAAAAGCAAGTATAATAGAATATAAATTATAAATTTAAAACCTTTCACTTCATTAATTGAGAATGTTGGACTGAAGGAACCATCTATCGCGTTATATGTATAGTAATCGCTTATACAATGTAGCAATTCGTCACGTTTTCAATGCCTCATTAATATAGAGTACAAATACAATTTGAAACATGCTTCTAATGTACATTCGAGTTGTTTACAGTCAAACATTGACGGGTACTATCTAGTAATTATTTAATGAGAGCCATTGATTAAAGTACATTTATATAATGTAATATTTAAAAGTGACATTAAATTGAAACATCAATATCAAATTGGAACATCAATATTTAATTAATATAGAGTACAAATACAATTTGAAACATGCTTCTAATATACATTCCAGTTTTTTACAGTCAAACATTGACGGGTACTATCTAGTAATTATTTAATGAGAACCATTGATTAAAGTACATTTATGTAATGTGATATTTACAAGTGACATTAAATTAAAAAATCAATATCAAATTGGAACATCAATACTTAATTAATATAGAGTACAAATACAATTTGAAACATGCTTCTAATATACATTCCAGTTTTTTACAGTCAAACATTGACGGGTACTATCTAGTAATTATTTAATGAGAACCATTGATTAAAGTACATTTATGTAATGTGATATTTACAAGTGACATTAAATTAAAAAATCAATATCAAATTGGAACATCAATACTTAATTAATATAGAGTACAAATACAATTTGAAACATGCTTCAAATGTACATTCGAGTTGTCTACAGTCAAACATTGACGGGTACCATCTAGTAATTATTTAATAAGAGCCATTGATTAAAGTACATTTATATAATGTAATATTTACAAGTTGCATTAAAATGAAACATTTAGACAATACCAAGGAGCTTTTTTCCGGACGCTTAACACATTAAAACACTTTCGGAGAACCGTCCGAAGACATCTGCCTATATTGAAATCGATATGCTTTCTCCCTGCGAGACATTGTCTTACACAGGTCAGGACTTTTAAACTGCATAGTTTCGCATATCAATCTACTTGGCTGGGCACATAGTCACTGTCTTTCCCATGATAAAGCCTGACTAAGCCTGTTTCTAGACCACAGAGATTTTATACTTACATGAATTATATTATATTATATATATAAACACAGGAAGCATATATATATACAACATATGTTGGATCATGTATGTTTATGAATATGCACTTCAAACGTACCAATTATATACTGTATGGTGATAAAATATAAAACTTTCATTCATTTTTTTAATTAACGTTATTTAAATAAAGCTTCTACTTGTTAAAAACCAGTTTTTTAAATACTTAAAAAAGTGTTCGTTAATAGAATGAATGACTAAGATATAAAAAAAGTACTTCAGATTTTTTTACTCATTATTAACTTCACGTGCACACATATAACAGATTAATTAAATTTAATTCATTACAATTTCTAAAAAAATCTTTATTTGTTTATAACCGATTAGAAATGAATAAAAATGCTGTTTTTTTTTCTTTTGAAATGTATTGAGATTATAAAAAAAGTAGCAATTTAATTTTGCTTTATATGTACTTGGTAAATTGTCAATTAGGAATATTCTGGGAATTTTTTTTTTCAAATTTTGTTAATTCCACGAAAAAAATAATTACATTTTAAAAACAAGTTTATATAAGTTAAATTATTTGATTAAGAACAATGTTTTTGTAAAATGGTGACATGTTTTGTTATTTATTTATTTATTTATTTTAACTTTTTTGGAACATTTCTGAAATCAATTTATAAGACAATTTACTTTAGAAGAAAAGTACAAAAAAATATTAATGCTATTTGTCAGTATTTATATTAATAAAAATAATAAAAATAAAGAATATTACACTCATAGCCCTTAGACGTACACAAAAATTAGTA